>JAUDYJ010000010.1:20865782-21305782 GCA_030761175.1 Masticophis lateralis
GGATGAGGAAGGGGAGGAAAAGGAAGGGGAGGAAAAGGAAAAGTGAAGAAGGGGAAGGAAGGATGAAGGAGAGGGGAGGATGAAGAAGAGAAAGGAAAAGGAGAGGGGAAGATGAAGAAGGAAAAGGATGAAGGGAAAGGAAGGGGATGAAAGGGAGGGGAGGGAAGGATGAAGAAGGGGAAGGGGAGGATGAAGGGAGAGGATGAGGAAGGGAAGGGGAGGATGAAGTGGAGGGGCGGATGAAGAAAAGGATGAAGGAGAGAGGAAGATGAAGATGAAGAAGGGGAAGGAGAGTATGAAGAAGGGGAGGAAAAGGAAGGGAAGAGTGAAGAAGGGGAAGGAAAAATGAAGGGGAGGGGAAGATAAAGAAAGCCTGAAGGGAAGTGAAAGGAAGAGATGGGGAGGATGGGGAAGGGGAAGGGGAGGATGAAGGGAGAGGAGGATGAAGAAGGGAAGGGAAAAGAGGAAGGGGATGGCTCTGAATTAGTTGGATTATACCTTAAGAAAAGAGTGCAGATCTGCAAGTGTTGGTCTCGACTTCCGGATTTCACTACAGATCTTGGTGTTGGCATAGTTTTCATAGTTGGGCACAACATCAAGGGTGTTATATCCAAAAGTCTGCATGTAGAAGGTGCTGTTATGGGTACAGTGGCTGGTTTGGGTGATGTCATAGGGAGCAGCTCCCGTTTGGCTGTAGTGGTTGGTGCCGCTACCCTCCGGGCTGAACAGGGTGCTAATGGTGAAGCGGCCATTCAGACACTCCCGATCTTCTCCTCGTTGGATCCTTGGCAGCTCCACCATCTCGTGCCCTCCGCTCTTCATCTCGATTCCCCCTGAAATCACAGATCCCAGGGAAGAGGAGTGTGCAGACTGGGGTCTGTAACGCAGTGGGTCAGACAGCGGACTTTTATTGCCTATGAAACCAGAAAAAGCTGGCCCAAAATAATGGTTGGAGAGTCTCCCGCGCTCATGGCTGAAAACGGTAGCCTGCAGGAATATCACACTCCCCAATTCCAGTTCTAGATCAGTACAGTGATAACACAGATTTGGTATTAAGTCCTAAGGAAAAAAGCTGATGAAAAACCCACCTAAACAGAAGGCTGAAACAAGACTTCCCCCGGGGTTCATTTTCTTTGGGTACATTAAGTTGCTCTTATCTTCGAATTAGCAGGGAAGGAATTAGGGCACAGCTTTATGGATTATTTTATGAGGAGTCTAATGTGCCTCTGACTTCTCCTAAACCCGTGATGGTGAACCACAGGAGGCATGTGGAGCCATGTCACCTGGCATGCTAGCTCAGCTCTGGCGCCAGCTGATTTTGGGGCCTTATACCAGAAGTAGGGAAACAGGCTGTTTCCTGCCTCTGGAGGTCCTGGGTGGATGGAGAAGGCCCGTTTTTCTTTCTCATCTGGCTCCAGATCCTCTCTATGCATCTGGGGAGGGTGACAACAGCCTTCCTCACCCCCTCGGAGGCTCTCTGGAGGCCCGAAATGGCTCGTTTCCCAACTGTCGCTTGGACAGAAAGTGAAGTTTTTTGCTGTCCCCAGCCTCCAGAGCCTCTTAGGATCGGGGGGAGGGGGGTCGTGCACACATGCATGGGGCAGGGTGCATAGAATTATGGATGTGGGCACACGCATACACGAACCTCCCCCACCCCCACCCCCTTCCTGGCACGCAATGGCAAAAAGGTTAGTCATCACTGTTCTAAACTATATTTGATTTAGGAAACTTACGATACAAGTAGTCCTCGACTTACGACCGAAATTGAGCCCAAAAGTTCCATTGCTAAGCAAGACAGTGGGTAAGTTGAGTTTTGCCCCATGATACAACCTGCCTTGCCACTGTGAATCACTGCAGTTGTTAAGTTACCGTATTTCCCTGTATTTTTTTATATTTTTTTGAACCCCGAAATTATAACCTTATTTTCGGGGAGGTCTTATTATTTTGGGGTGCGTGGAGCAAGACGGGGCTCCTCTTGCCACCTTATCTGATTTCCAGCTGTGTCTCTCTAACCCTAACCAGAGGAAATGGTGGGGACTCATTGTGCATGCGTTTAAATATTTTCAGGGAGGGCTTATTTTCGGGGGGGGGAGGCTTATTTTAGCGCATGCGCTCAAAAACCCAATTGGGTTTATTATCCAGGGAGGTCTTATTTTCAGGAAACAGTGTAGTAACAAGGTTGCTAAATTGAATCTGTCTTCCCCGTGGTCTTGGCTTGTTAGAGATTTGTAAAAGCTGATCACATGCCACTGGCCAAGATCAAAATCAAATTTTGATCATGTGACCACAGGGGGATGGTGCAACGGTCCTAAGTCACTTTTTTCATTTCATTTTTTCGTTGTAAGTTCGAACAGTCACTAAATGAGTGGTTGTAAATCAAGGATTACACATAGTAAAGAAAGTCATTGAAAGCTAAAGGTGCATGCGTACACAAAGTCAAAAGCATCAGTGCCGGTTGGAATGATCTGTTCTTCCAGATTAATATCTTCCCTTTCCCTTTCCAATAATCAATAGCCATGGCATTTTAAGAAAAATTATTCGCACTGTTCTCTCTTTTGATTCATATATGATAACCGAATTCCAACCAACAGGCCAGTGGTGAGATTCAAAATGTTTTACTACTGGTTCTGTGGGCGTGGCTTGATGGGCGTGGCAGGGGAAAGTTACTATAAAATCCCCATTCCCTCCCCAGTCCTGGAGAAAGGATACTGCAAAATCCCCATTCCCTCCCCAGTCCTGGGAGAAGGATATTGCAAAATCTCCATTCCCTCCCCACTCCTGGGGGAAGGATATTGCTAACTCTCCACTCCCTCCCCACTCCTGGGGCCAGTCAGAGGAGGCATTTACCAGTTCTCCGAACTACTCAAAATTCCCACCACCAGTTCTCCAGAACTGGTCAGAACCTGCTGAAACCCACCTCTGCAACAGGCCATGGGATGGCATCGTTCCCGAAGACTGAAAACATGGGGAGATGAAGACGTTCAGTCTGAAGAAAAGGAGACCATGAGAATACATGAGAAACCAGTCTGGTCTAGTGCAAACTGGGGGGTCAAACTGGATTTCTTCGAGGGCCGGATCAGCATTGTAGTTCTCCTCCATGGGCCAGCTGGGGACCGGTAGGGACCGCTCCCTCGCACCCTGTTTTGGTCTGTAAAATGTTGCAGGAGGCCATCCAGGCCAAGAAAGGGCTGCATCTCTCTCTCTCTCTCTCTCTCCCCCCAACCTACCACACAGGGTTATTGTTGTGGGAAAAGTTGGAGGAGGAAGCTGTGCTGGATATGTTCCCCACCTTCAATTATATGTAAAAATAAAGTGGGATACAAATCAACAAACAAATGATTTCAGTTTTCAAGCACACAGGTAAATGAGGGTGGTAGGTAAAAGCTCAGGAACTACTGTATTTTCCTGCGTATAAGACTACTTTCTAACACACAAAAATCTTCTCAAAAGTCAGGAGTCGTCTTATACGCTGGGTCTCATTCTCCTGTAACCAGGCAGACCAGCCCATAAGGCTCTGACGAGCCTTAAATGGCTCTGAGGAGGGTCGTCTTATACGCCCAGTCGTCTTATACGCCGGAAAATATGGTATTTCCCATAATTATGGGAACTGAGATCGGAAATAAAGCATAGGAGAGTTTCTTCATTCAGAAGGAAAAACCTCCTGCTGGTAGGATCTGCAGAACAGTGGGACAGTCTATCTTCGATTGTAGAGGCTATCTGCTGCCGATAGCCTCCCACCGGCCGGTACGCTCCCACAGAGAGGGACTCCTCAGGGTGGCCGTCAGTCAAACAGTGTCGACTGGCGGCCCCCAGTGGGAGAGCCTTCTCTGTGGGGGCACCTGCCTTCTGGAACGAATTGCCCCCGGAGATACGGATGATCCCTGACCTATGCACCTTTCGCCATGCCCTCAAGACGCTATTGTTCCAACAAGCTGGGCTGGCCTAAACATGATTTTTAACTGGGGTTTAACAATTAGGGCCAAATTGTTTAATATGTTTTTAAAATTGCTTTTAAATTTTATATTGGGTTTGTTTTATTGTTGGCTGTGCACCACCCTGAGTCCTTCAGGAGAAGGGCGGTATAGAAATGAAATAAATAATAATAGAGAAAAAAGAGGCGAGATCGAAATCAAATTAATCTAAAATCAAATCAGTTTGCCAGATGATGAACATGTAGCCATTGGTCCTTCTCTGGTTCGGGGGCACATTTAAAGTTCTTGGCACTCAGGAAAAAGGTGAGATGGAAAGAAAATTGGTTAGAAAGTCCAGTTTACTTTGGCCCTTCCAACCTTTCTCCCAGAAAAGCACTGAGCTGTAGCTGCTGACACCGTAATTTTCAAAGTTTAGGGAGGCTCGTTTCTTCAAAATCAAGTGTTTTTGTATATAGTTTAAGACTGGTTCTATTCCAATTCTCTCTCTTATGATCTCATATTTTATTTTATCCTTTCTGGTCACTCCAGCAGCACTGGAAAACTTTTTTAAAAAAAGAATTTAATTTTGGCTGAATAGGCCTCATAAGATCACGCTGTCCTTTTTAGTTCCCTGGATGAATTTGGGTTTTCACTTATCCTAGGCAACCTCACAAAATTGTGGAGAGGGCAACACAGAGCGAAGAGCCTCGCCGACACTGGAGGAATGGCTATAAATGTCATCGTACAAATATCGGCTCGCAGTTGGAAAACCCTGTTGGAATAAGTACTCCCTATTCAAAATGCTGAATTGGGCTGATGGCTGCAGGGTAGTGATTTGCCAAGTCGCTTAGCAACTTTCAAGCTTAGACAAATAATGAGCTGGGGAAAAAAAATCCTTTGGAATCGAGGACTGCCGCTCTTTTTCGCCAGCTAATGCAAAACCGAGCCAGTTTTCTGTTGGGCTGTTGAAAGGTGATTGGGCAACTGCACAATAAATTAAGATTTATTTTTAGCCGCTGCATTGTAGTGGGTTTAGGTTTTTGTTTTGAATCTTTGGCTCCTATTACTCTTCTCCTCTTCAAATTGGGGGCAGGGGGGACACCAGATCTTCCTCCAAAAATTAAGTACTTCAAATTCTAACCATTGTGGAGATTGTCCAGTGGATGAAAGCTATTCTAAGATCTGCAAATTATAACCAGCTTTTTCTCTCTCCAAGGGTACATTGTGGACAACCAAGAAAAGCCAAAAGATCATTACACAATGTCTATGGAGATTCCCTCCCTACTCCTGGGGGAAGGATACTGCAAAATCTCCATTCCCACCCCACTCCAAGGGAAGGATACTGCAAAATCCCCATTCTCAGTCATGGTTGTCCCAAAGATGCTTTTTCAAAAGGCAATTGGACTTGGTGGGGTTTTTTTCCTGAAGACATTTCGCTTCTAATCCAAGAGAGGCTTCTTTGGTGAACTGAAGAAACATCTTGGATGAGAAGCAAAGTGCTTTCAAGTCCAGTCGCATTTTGATAAAAGCACCTTTGGAACGATCATTAAGCAAATGAACACCAGAGCTTTCACTCAAGACTTAAATGGCCAGGATCAAATTATCCTACTTCGGACATACTACATGCAAAGACCCAGCTTTTTGGAGAAAGCCACAGGTGCTATTCAGCAGATTCTGACAGGTTCTGGAGAACCGGGAGCGAAAATTTTGGGTAGTTGGAGAAACGGCAAATACCACCTCTGGCTGGCCCCAGAGTGGGGTGGGAATAGAGATTTTGCACTATCCTTCCCCCAGGAGTGAGGAGGGAATGGAGATTTTGCAGAATCCTTCCCCTGCCACGCCCACCAAGTCACACCGCGCCCACCGAACCGGTAGTAAAAAAATTCAAATTCCACCACCGGAGAAAGCTCTAAAGTTGGGAATGGTGGAAGGAAAGAAAAGAAGGCAAACAGCAGCAAGGTAGATGGACTCAGTTAGAAGTATTGAAGGCATCATTGGGAGACCCAAAGGACCAGATTAGAAACAGATTTCCACGAAGAAAATCTACCTATGTGGTTGCTAAGAGTTGACAATTACTTGATGGTATGTAATCAACCACCCTCCTCCCTCCTTTCCTGGGGTGCTTAGTTCCTGTATCTCCTCCCCCATTCCTGGTTCTCCCTCCCATGTGCCCAACTGAAAACCTCTGCAGGGGAGCTACTTTGCCCATCCCAATCCTGTACCGCCATCCTGTTCTCAGCTCCATTCTTAGAGGCAGCTGAAGAATTGCGAGCGGGGCGGGGGGCAGGGGGGGAGAATGAAAGAGAGGAAGAAAGGGCTCAAAATGAAATCCGAGAATTTTGATACATGTGTGCAGCAGTGAAATCCTCTGAAGTCCGCTACCGGTTCTGTGAGTCTGCACGTAAAGCCTGCCGATTCTACAAAGGTAAGTAGAACAGCGAGGGGTGGGGGAATCCGCTGTGTCACGCGATTTAGATTAGCTATAAAACAAGAAATCCGATGATTCTAGCTAATATAAATAACGTGTCACAGCTGATCATCGGAAATATCAGTTAGCATTTTTTACTACCGGTTCGAGAGAACCGGTCTGAACCGGTAGCATTTCACCACTGCATGTGTGTGTTGGTTTGGCTTTGCAACCAAAGGCTGAATGTACGCCATAGTTTACCCAGCCTATATTATTCACCAATTACTACCAAAAATAATAATAATAATCAAGGAACTCATAAATGCAACTAAAAACAAAAATATCTAGGTAACAGTCAGCCATGCCCTCAAAATAAACACTACATTTGACTAAAATAATACAAAAATTAACCCATCAAGCAAGAAGCAGAAGAGCCAAATAATTCCTGTAATCTGGCACTCAAATAAAATAGCTACCTATAGAATAATTGTCAGGCTCCAGAAACCAAGAAAGACACACGGTTACTTCTAAATAGTTCTCTTTATTATTCCTCATCTTATAGACAGAAGCCTGGCCAAAACAAAGCAAATACTTACGGTACATCATACTCGGAGAACCTCTAGGGAGGAGTTACCTGAACTCTCTTCCTCCCAACCAAACTATCTAAACTTCGCTATCTCTTGGTCCTCTCTCTTGGGAATCCAGACTACTTTCCACCACATCAATAGAACTAGAAATAATTTCAGATGATGAGGCCGACCAATCAGAACCGAACACATCCAACTACCATTCAGTAGACTCTTCCCAAGCAGCATCCGATCACCCTAGAGCAGTGATGGCAAACCTTTTCGGCACCAAGTGCCCAAACCGGAATGTGCATGCACTGGCGCACCGGAAACCCAAAAACACCTGGTGTTTGGGTTTCCAGTACTTTAGCGGGTGCAAAGACCAACTGGCCGGCACACATGTGCACGCTGGAAACAAGAGCAGTTGGCGACGGTGTGCATGCCCACAGAGGGCTCTGCGTGCCACCTCTGGCATTCATGCCATAGGTTCGCCATCATGGCCCTAGAGCAGTGATGGCTGATCTTTTTGCCGTCACGTGCCAAAAGTGGGGGGACCGCATGGGGAGAGGGCTTGCGTGCTCACACCCATAATTCAATGCCCCCCTGTGCTCCCGCGCACAACCCTCCCTCATGCCCCATTTTGAGCCTAGCAGGCCTCCCTGAAGCCTCCAGAGGCCGGAAGCAGCCTGTTTCCAGACTTCCGGTAGGCCCATTTTTCACCCTCCCCAGGCTCCAGAGGCTTTTCTGGAGCCTGGGGAGGGCAAAAATTGCCTCCCCCACCTGCCCAGGGGCCGAAAATGCCCTTCCAGAGCCTCTGCGTGAGCCCTGTATTTACCTGACATCCAAAACGGGCTGCGTGGAGACTCCTGGGAGGCGAGGGGTGGCATGGGCGGGGCCAGCTGAAAATCAGCTGGCTGGCACGAGCATCTACACTGGAGCTGAGCTAGAACAACGGCTCACGTTCCTGAAGATATGGCTCTGTGTGCCACCTGTGGCACACGTGCCATAGGTTCGCCATCACGGCCCTAGAGAATTCAGACCCATAGATTATAAACAGAACAAGGCCATGCCAACTTCTGGACCACGGAAGCACTAAAACCTTGCTGGAACCATGTAGGAAAACCTCTGCAGCACTCATGAAATGCAGTTCTCTCTGAGGTTGGGGTACCTCAAAAAAAAGTATGCATAGAGAATCCTCATGTTAAGAGTTTTGCCACCCTGCGGTATTAGGACCAGTAGAGGAATGGAGAGAAATGAGTTTGGGGAAGCTACAAGCAGAAATTTGAGTAATGCAGGCTGGAATTGTCACTGAACAATTGTTTGTGTAAATAGTGTTGCTTCACCTTCTAACCGGCTGATGTTAGGCAAACCTTTTGAAGGCAGCCTCTGCTTTAGGGATGCAACTTTAGTTAAAATACTTCCGTTAAAATATTTATTCCAACATAGACCCTTTTTTTTAGACCACGCATACATGGTATCCTTCTGGTTTTATAACTTTATTTTCCACACATTTATTTGCAATTACAGCAACATGAAATATCCCGCTTCCATTTTGCCTGCTAGTTTCCAAGCCATCGTCATACACTTCAAAACAACATCACCTGCCACAAAAAAATTGTTGAGTTTTTCAGGAAAAAAACCCACAAAAAAGCTTTTTGTCAAAACTCCACCACCAAACGGCCCACATTCCATAAACCAATCGTGCATTCTGAAGATCGACAATCCTTTTAACGTAATTTTATCTTGATTTGGATTTACACTTATATTGTTTTAGAGATATTTACATGTCAGGATTTTAATATTTACGTGTGAGGATTTTAATATTATAATGCTGTAAAGCTGCCCAGAGTTTGTTTCATTAAGACCAGGGCGGCAAATAAATTTAATAAATAAACAAATACATTAATTTTTTTAAAAAAGCAGAACCTCTCCATTTTCTTTCTCACCGTTTCCCCACCCCAATTATCTAAGATGTGCAAAGCCATCATTTCTGTGGGATTTGCTGTAAGTTAAGAGATCCTCTCGTTTGGGAGGCATTCTTCTGAATGAAGGAGGAGGAAGGGATGGAGCTTTCTTGATGTTGTCGCCTGTCCGTTCAGCAAAATCTGGAGCGATCTTAAAACGCCGTCGACGTCTTCAGATTCAGAAAGAGGAGAGCAGTAAAGGCCGTTCTGCTTCCAGGACTCGGAGGTTGTCTTTGGAGCGAATCGTCCGCATGTCGGTGACGGTTTGTGCAAGTGGTATGATGCGACCCTGGTGTAGTGAAATAGCCGGATAGTAAGACGCACTTTTTGTCGGCCTGATTCACAACACCAGCTGCAGCAACAATACCAGGACGTCAGCTTGTAGCTTCTTGGATTCTCATCCGGCATAGAAGAACTGAGCTTGTTCCAGGATAAATCACATTAAAAAAGGAACCCACCCATCCACCCCCAATCAAGCATTGCCCTAGGATGGTTTTATTTATCAGCTGCACAATCTCCCTACGCAAAGCTAGATTCCTCTCTGGGTCTTGGGGTTGGACTAGAGGACCTCCAAGGTCCCTTCCATCCCTATGAATCTTGGGAAAACAGCAGAAACAGAACAGATAAACTAAAGCCAAGAACCATCAACAGGAAGGTCTCATTTGTGCAAATAGCTTATTTTTAACCAATCACTAGTGAATAATTGAAATAAATACTCTTAAACTCTCAATATTTAAATTTCCAAAGAAGGGGAGACGATCTTGAACATTTCCTTTCTTTCTTTCACTTGACGCAACATCACACCTCCCCCCCCCCCGCCCCCCGGCTAATGTTCCCCAAATGAATTAGACAGACCAGCTGGAAATTCTCTTAAATTGGGTTCCACACAGTTGGGGGACAATAGGATAAAATAAGCGTGGGCAAGGAATCCATGGAAGGGCCCCCCAAAAGTCAATTCATGGCTATGCAATTGCCCTTTTTTTTGCCGGCATATATTTATTTGCGAATTATTTCTTCTGCCCACGGAAGTTCACTCAAAATTAAGAGTTCCCATAGAAATAATCTTTCGTTCTAAGAACCACATCTCTATATTGCTATATTGGGCTTAAATCTGGGGATCATTAATATGACAATTAAAGGAAAGTGATACTCAGCATTACTTCCGTTTTTAAACTACTGATTCTTTTAATAGTGGTTTTATGGTTCTTTGTTGCAGTCTAAACTGAGGAACGCTACAGTCTAAGTCACAGATTTCTTAAACAAGCAAGGAGGCACTATAAGCTAACTTTATTCTCTAATTATCCCAAATGTATAGTAGTATTTGATTCCCATTATTTACCGTTAACTAATCAAATAGCATTTTTAACTTGGTAACGGTTATACCAGTTAAATATTTAATTCCAGTTCTGCTTGCTTTGCTCCCAACCTGATTGGAAAAGTGTTTCATTTGGACAGAATCTGACATGTATTGTTATTATTATGAATTATGTTGCCACTCACTCCCAGCAACCCTGGCCAATGTCACAACTCTTCCCACCCCCAGGATCATACTGAAAATGAACAACCGACCATGGATAAATCTAGTATAATTTTCCTTCGGATGTTTTTTTTTTTTAAGGGACGTAAACATAGTGGAAATTATACTCCCCAAAAAACCAGATTGAAAATTCTATCTTCTTCACAATGTCAGTCTTATCCAGAGGGCTTTGAGCCGTTCAGGGGAAAGAAAAATGGCCAAAAATTTAAGAGTCTGGTTCCCTCAAATATGCTAAGGCAGTTGCTGAATTTCCACCACACATTAATCCATAAATTACCCATTTCCATGTAGTCCGGAGCAGGGGTCCCCAACCTTGGCAACTTGAAGCCTAGAGGACTGGCCAGCTGGGGGATTCTGGGAGTTGAAGTCCTCCAGGCTTCAAGTTGCTTCAAGTTGCCAAGGTTGGGGACCCCTGGTCCAGAGGGTTGGGCCAACCCAACCATTATGCACATTACATAGGGTTGAATTTGACACACAAGAATCAACTGTCAATGACCTGGAATGGGGGCAAAACAGTCACAGGGTGGGGCTATTAATCTTCCACGGAATAAGATAAGGACATAGTACATGCTTCCTCTGGTCATAACTTAAAAGATCTTTCCCGTTTCCCTCCAAAAGCAGAAGAAAAGAGTTTGAAAAGTGAAACAAAGAAACGAGAGAACGTAAGAAAAACGTGCAAAGTAAAACAAGGTATCAATAAAACGAAATACGTAAATCCAAAGAAATTTATTGCAGTTGACAAAAAAAGCCGTACAAAAAAAAAAAGAAAAGAAAAGAAAAGAAAACGAACAAAAATTAAAACTGGAGGCCCGTAACCATCACCCTTTCAAAGTGCACACAAAAGGAAGCACCACTACCACCAGCTGGCTTCCCCGCCCAGCTAATTCATGAGAACCTCCATCTGTACTAGACGAGCGTTGGTGTCCCCTGACGTTCTGTAGGGGATCATCCCGGCGAAGGTGATGAGTGCCCGAGCTTGAGATCGGAGTTGCTAAGGGGCATCAAAAGAAGAAGAAAAAATTAGCCAGATCAGGAAAGAGAGAGAAAGATAATTTGGGATAGGCTCATTAGAAAAGAACAAAAATCTCAACTTGTAGGAGAAAGAACGGGGGGTGGAGTTAAAAGAGGGATCAGCCTAGAATCCCTACGTAGCCACAAGTGAGCTAAGTCCGATTTCCCTTGAATTCCATTGACCCTTCTCTAACTCCAAGCAGGTCCGGAGAGAGAAAGATAGCTTGGGATAGGCTCATTAGAAAGAAACAAAAATCTCATTTTGTAGGACAGGGGTGTCAAATCCGCGTCATCACGTAACATATCACGACTTCCCTCCCCTCGCTAAACCGGGCATGGGTGTGGCCAGCGCATGACGCATCTAGCCCCCACGCCATGAGTTTGACAGCCCTGTTGTAGGAGAAAGAATGGCAGAACCTGGGGGTGGAGTTAAAAGAGGAATCAGCCTAGAATCCCTACATAGCCACAAGCGAACTAATTCCAACTTTCCTTGAATTCCATTGACCCTTCTCTAACTCCAAGCAGGTGCTAATTGTTAGCTGAGAATATTTTGTTGCATAAGCATGAGTAGCAATAAATCTGTTTAACTGGACCTTCACATGTGGACCTGGTCTTTCACACCGGACCCATCTGTATTTAATGTCCATCAGAAGTAAGGCCAGGTAGGTGCCAAGCTAACATGTCAATGGATTTGTTTGAACCTTGTTCGGTTCTGACTGAAGAAGCTTCTTGGATGAGAAGCGAAACATCTTTAAGGAATAAAATAAAGGAAGCCCCATTGTCTCTCAAAAAAAGCACCTTTGGGTTGGTGTCCATTTGTCTGCATGTGTACACATGCATTAAAACGCATGTGGCAAGAAATATTCAAAACACACCGCTCCTGTGGAGAAACTTTTATCCACAGAAAGATGATAGGGACTTTCTACTCCTGTGATAGCGAACCTATGGCAAGCATGCCCGAAGTGGCACACAGAGCTATGTCGCCTGGCACATGCCACAGCACCCGTTCCTCTTCCGGATTTCTGGCATGCATGTGTGCACGACGATCAGCTGGCCTTTTTGCATGCAGCTGTGCTGGAAACTAGAAGATTTTCTAGCTCAGCGGTCACCAACCAGTATTCTGTGGACCACTGGTGGTCCACAAGAAAGTTTTGGTGGTCCGCAGAAAAATTATTTGCATTTTTTATATTGCACTAAATCAGGGGTCCTCAAACTAGGGGTCCTGGGATGGATACGTGCAATGAACGTTTGTGTTGCTGTAGAGAGTCTCCTCCTTCGGGGTCTTTCTGTGTAGGTCAGAGGGGGGCAGAAATTCTGACTTGGGGTCTGCTTCAGCCTCCTGGTGTGGGGCTTTGGGCGAAGGCTGGAGGGAAGTGCCGCTGGTGGCAAAGAGCCAGAGGGCCTTGTTCCAATGGGACTGCCTCATGGCCTGGAACTGGCTGATCATCTCAGCCGGCTGAGCCTCCAAGCGCCTGTACCTGGCCTTGCACTCCAGCAGGTCTTCCATCTGCTTGGAAAGCCTATACTCCTAGTCCTCAGTAAGGTGCTTCTGCTGAGCCTCCTTCTCGGTCAGATCCAATTTGAACTGAGCTGTTTTGCCAACTCTTTCTCACGGTGGCTGCTTAGCTCCAATAACTGCTTCCTGTTGGGGCACTAAGGAGCTGGGCAGGCAGGCAAGGAGGGGCTGGGAGGGGAGGGGCGAGTAGAGACCGGCAAGGCGCTCCTCAAAGTGAGTTACATCGAGTTTACCACGCCCACTCAGTCACATGACCACCTAGTCACGCCCACCCAGCTGGTCATTAGGCAGAACATTAGTGGTCCGTAGGATTTAAAATTATGAATTTAGTGGTCCATGAGGTCTGAAAGGTTGGGGACCCCTGTTCTAGCTGGTCTTCTGTTTTCCTGCGTGAGCATGCGTGCCAGCTAGCTGATTGCTGTGTGTGCATGCACGCCAAAAACCCAGAAGAGTAGCTGGCTGAAACTGGAAGTTCAGTAGATAAAACTGGAAATTCATCTTTTTTAAAAAAAAAATTGATTTATATGCCGCCCTTCTCCGGAGACTCAGGGCAGCTTACAATGCATTAAGCAATAGCCTTCATACTTTTCTATATTTATACAAAATCAGCTTATTGCCCCCACAAACTGGGTCTTCATTTTACCCACCTTAGAAAGGATGGAAGGCTGAGTCAACCTTGAGTCTGGTGAGATTTGAACTTACGCTTATTGCAGACAGCTGGTGTTAATCACAATGCTTTTAGTCTGCTGAGCTATCCAGGCTCCTTAGGTGTGCATGCGCCCTCTTCCGGGTTGCAGCCCAAACATGCGCGCATGTGCTCCCTTTTCCGCACTTGGTGCCCAAAAGGTTCCCCATCACTGATATAGTCATTGGACTCCAAATTTCTTCCTAGCTATTAATTTCTAGGACAGCCTTGGGCAAATATTTCTTGACCTCATTCTCCTCAGCGGAAGAAGCTTTTCTAATCAAGTAATTGCAAAGGTCAGCTTTGTAGAGCAGTGAAAAGTAGATTTTCATAACCACAACTGTGAAGATGGTCACTGCTGGGCTGAAAAGGTGACCTTGCCTAGTAAGGAAAAAAAAAAAACTTACCGAATCTCGATCCTCAATGACCCGGGTGGGCCTAGCAGGCGTAGCTGGGCTGGCACATTTCAACCTCTTATACTGGGTAAACAAGATATTCATCGTGGCAAGGAGGACCTCTGACAAATTGTGCCTGATCTAAGAAAAAGTAAGAGGGGAAGAAAAGACAAGCAGAATGAAAGAAGAAAAAAAAAGAGAGACGAAGGTCATACTGATTGATACTAGAGAGATTATTGAGATGGACTTCAAATTGTTCTCTTTGGTGGCAACTACTTCAGGAATTGGGGGGGGGGATTTAATGTGTGGGAGGTTCTGAGTTTTAGTTGATGGCAGGGGGTCAACCTGTGGGCTTTAGATGGCCCTTAGATCATGCCAATTCCAGCCTCTAACTTCCTTTCGCCCGAGTTCTCCCAAAGGTGCAGTGTTTCAATTTTCTGGGCCAATTTTAGTCTGTTACAGGGCTTTAAGAACGGGAATAGAAGCAGTATGCATTCATTCCCTTTTCCAGGAAGAGGAAAACAAAAATTGAAGAATTCAAATTGCCCTCCAATGAGATCTCCACCTTACTATTACCTCTGCAGCCTTCTAAAAGTTTGAGAGGTGGATTGGTGACCCCCATGCACACATCCCAAAATATTTTAGTTCACAGTTTTATCCCTAAATAGCTTTCTTGTCCCAAACTTCCCTTTGTACCCAATATGACAATGGTGAACTGCATGACCTTGAGAACGGCGGAAGTGGAAGCTCAAAACTCAAAATGTTTTTTTTTAGTTCAAAATGCTCCTCAGAAACTGCTCTTCCGATTTGAACAGAAGTGTTGTCATGCGGATGTTAATTGATTGATTGATCGATATTTAAAATCTCTAAAATTGCCTATCCTGAACTTCTTTCCGCCTACAGTATTTCTGGAATGGCAAAGGGACACTGCTGATACAATCAGAACAACTGATTTAAGCCTGGCAGTGTTTCAGCTTCAAAGTCTTTTCCTTTTTGCATGCTATTTAAGTAACAAAACTAGGCAGTGGTAAGGTAAAGGTAAAGGTTCCCCTCGCACATATGTGCTAGCCGTTCCCAACTCTAGGGGGCGGTGCTCATCTCCGTTTCAAAGCTGAAGAGCCAGTGCTGTCCGAAGACGTCTCCGTGGTCATGTGGCCGGCATGACTCAATGCCAAAGGCGCACAGAACGCTGTTACCTTCCCACCAAAGGGGGTCCCCATTTTTCTACTTGCATTTTTTTAATGTGCTTTTGAACTGCTAGGTTGGCAGAAGCTGGGACAAGTAACGGGAGATCACCCGTTACGTGGCGCTAGGGATTCGAACCACTGAACTGCTGACCTTTCAATCGACAAGATCAGCGTCTTAGCCACTGAGCCACTGCATCCCTGTGCACTGCATCATCATTTCCACAGTCTAAGAACCCCAATGTTATGCCTGATTCAGACAGAGAAGAGGAAGGGACGGAAAGCGCTAATTGCTTACTTCATCGCTGAAATGCCTGAAGGCTGCGACTCGCTCTTCCACGTACTCCTGACTCAGTGGGACTAATTTTAGCTGTTCGATGATCTGCAGCGAAAGATCCATAGATAAGGTATATGATCAGTACACATAGAAAGAACGATTCATTGCTGGTATAACAGCTGCTTCTCCATTCACCTGCATTTATTTATTTTAACTTCTAGGCTGCCCAGCTGGCCTGAAGTTATCTCTAGGCGGTTTACAACCAATAAGAGCAACAGGATAAAACATTTTATAGAAAGATTAATGTTCTATTCAGTAATCCCAAAGGTGATTTTTTTCAGGAGGCAACTCGATTTTCTTGTTGTTGTTTTTTTCTTTTGAAGACGTTTCGCTTCTCATCCAAGAAGCTTCTTCAACTCTGACTGGATGGTGGGGAATGGAAGGATTTATACTCCTTGCAGACAGCTGGTCATTTGCATCCTTTTAGAGCAGAGGTCTTCAAACTTGGCAGCTTTAAGACCTGTGGACTTCAACTCCCAGAATTCTCCAGCCAGCTATGCTGGAAAGCTAGATAGACAAAGAGACAGACAGATGATAGATAGATAGATAGATAGATAGATAGAGAGAGAGAGAGAGAGAGAGAGAGAGAGAGAGAGAGAGAGAGAGAGAGAGAGAGAGATACGATGGATGGGTAGGAAGGTAGGTAGGTAGGTAGGAAGGTAGGTAGGTAGGTGGATGGATGGATGGATGGATGGATGGATGGATGGATGGATGGATGGATGGATGGATGATGGGTGGATAGATAGAGATAGATAGATAGATAGATAGATAGATAGATAGATAGATAGATAGATAGACAGACAGACAGACAGATAGAGATAAGGGGAGAGAGAGAGAGAGAGAGAGAGAGAGAGAGAGAGAGAGAGAGAGAGAGAGAGAGAGAGAGAGAGAGATAGGCTAGCAGAGTCATCATAATGTTATGACTATTTCATGTCAGGCTTAAATATATGAAATATTCTAACTTAAAACTTGGCTGTGGTCCCCTTGGTTTTTTTTGTTTTGTTTTGTTTTTTGCTCACTGAATCCTCCGCAATTTTTTAAAAAATATTTTTCCTGAGCTCTCCATTCACCTGACTACGGATACTGTATAACACTCCCCCTCTCCAATCTGTAACTTAGCTTCAAAACTGAGAAATAACTAGGCAAAAATCAGGAAAACCCTGTGGATTGCAAAATCTGATTAAAGCTAAGAGGGAGAGGGAGAGGGAGAGGGAGGGAGAGAGAGAGAGATGCCATCCTACACAAATCATGAATCTTAACATGTAAGACTAAATTAAAACACAAATTATGTAGAGGAATAGTCGTAATTCTGCCAACAGCCACCACCACCTGCCCGGTGTCCGTTAATGCCATTTTAACGTTATTCAGTCCGTTTCAGTTGAGACCAAGACAAGATCTGTTAGCAAACGGCCAATTTTTTTCCGGTGTAAAATTCCGTCGTCTCTATTTGGAGGCAAAGCGTTAGACAGAATCGAAATCAACTAAAGCTGTACAGTTTCAGAGGAAAAACGATGCGGACGCTTACATCAAAGGCCCTATCAATATGGCCAGCGTGATACTCGTCAAAAAACGTGATCAGGTCTAAGAGAAGGTAGAATGTTGAGTCCACCGGCTTCTTGGTGCTAATTCCTTGGGCCTTGTATCTGCAACAAACCGAAAACGGATGTTCCAATAAAAACTTGGTGAAGTCTTCACAACTTGACGTTTATTTATTTGTATCCTGCCATTTACAGGGAGTCCTCGACTTACGACAACCACCGAGCCCAACATTGACGTTGCTAAATGAGACCTTCGTCAAGCGGAGGCTTTGCCCCATTTTACGACCTGTCTTGCCACAGTTTTTAAGTGAACCGCTGCAATTATATGGCGGTCAAGAGATTCTGGATTCCCCACTGACTTTGCTCGTCGGACGGCGCAAAAGGGAATCACGTGACACACACCCCCAGGGCGCTACAAACGGTCGTAAATGTGAATCAGGTGCCAAGCATCCGAATTTTTTTATCACGTGTCCATGGGGATGGTGCAACGGTCGTTAAGTGTGGAAAACCATTCTAAGCCACTTTGTTCAGTCCGGTTGTAACTTCGAACCGTCACTAAACAAATGGTTGTAAGGAGCTCCTGAATGCAGATTACATCTCTTCCTCAAATACCAATTATTTTTACGTCCTCCTTTTGTCCCCAATGGAAGGACTGACCCATCAGAGGACCACTTGATGGCAGCAAGGACAGGGGAGACTCACAACCTTGAGTTGCTTTCGGCGATTCTTTGTACAGGTAGTCCTTGACTTACAACAGTTCATTTAGTGATTGTGTCAGAGCGTTTGCAGCGTGACTACCATTAGGAGACAATCCAGGACCAAAACTCAGCATGCAGAGACTTGAACATTTAACAGTGGTTTATTTACAAGACATATACAGAAATATAAGTGGTAGGCAAATACCTGACAAGCAATCAATCTTCTTCTTAACTCTACACGGAGAACTCAGCAATGAATACCGGACACAAGGAGAGATAATACGCCCTCTCCTGGCTGAATTATATAACCACCGCTTAAAGGGGTAAAAAGCTTTGTGGACCCCTTTCAAGTTTACAACTGGCAATACCAATGCTGCAGGGGTGGGTTCTAAAAATTTTTACTACCAGTTCTGTGGGTGGGGCTTGATGGTCATGTGACAATTCTTTAGGATTTAGCAGACGTACTGGTCTACCAGGCTTTTAACTGCTTGCAGAGCTGTACCAGTCTACTCATTCGTTTTTGGAGGCACCGGTTTACCACCACACTGCCTTTTAACACTGATCAGCTGTAGGGCAGCCCTTTGAAGCCCCACAGCAAGTGTTTAAATAGTTTTTTTTCCTTCTAGCCGATCAGCTGGGACTCGGGAGGCAGCAATAGATTGGGGCTGGGGCCAAATAAAAGAATAACGTGGGGTGGGGCGGGAGGACAGAGGGGCAGAACTGGTTCAGTGACATCATATCGTCACCGCTACCGGCTCGGCAGAACCAGGCCGAACCGGGAGGAACCCACCACTGCAGTGCTGATTCATCTTCATTGCATCAGCCTTACATTGCATCAGCTTTACAGCTGGTCAGCTCTTAAATCTCAATACCTTAAAAGATTGTTCAAAGTTACAACAGAGCCCTGAAAAAAGTAACTTAGGACCGTTTTACACAGTTACGCAGCATCCCCCGTGATCATGTAATCAAAATTCAGATGCTTGGCAACTTGGTTCATACTTACGACGGCTGCAGTGTCCTGGGTGGGTCGCACAATCCCCTTTTGCGACCTTTTCATGAGCAAAGTCCATGGGGAATCCAGATCCACTTAACAACCGTGTCACTAACTTATCGACGGCAGTGATTCATTTAACAACAGTGGCAAGAAACAGTGTCATAACATGGCCCAAAAGCCACTTAACAAATGTCTCACTTAACAACAGAAATGCTGGACTCAATTAGTGGTCATAATTGTGACGAATACTACCTGTATGGCCTACAGGCCAGATATGATAGCGTTATTAGTCCCATCTCTAAAAAGCAGCAGCATATACAGTAATGGCCAAAATTGTGGAAACCTTTTGGGAAAAGTGTATTTTCTAAACCTAGCTAACACCATTTTTTTGGAGGGAGAAGTACCGTAAAATTATATATCAATGGAAATATAATTTAATCAAGAATGTAATGCAATAACTTGTATGAAGGATTTGCTATTAGAATAGCAGTTACAGTATAAAGAAGAAAAGTAAAACACACAGAAAAAAGGATAATACAAAAATGATCACCATAGAAAAAACGAGATATACAAAAATGATCACCCTGTCAGTTAATACTTAGTTGGGTAACTTTTAGCATGAATTACGGCCTTACAATGTCTTCCCATGGAATGAATCAAGTCTTTTAGTTCTGCAGCTGTTCTCATGTGAAACCAAGATTGAAGGATGGCTTCTATGAACTAGGTTTTAATTGCTGGGTCGTGTCTGACTAACAAGTTTCTTTACTCGGCTCCATAGATTTTCAATTGGGTTAAGGTCTGGGCTATTCCCAGGACATTCCAGCAGTGGAATAGGATTATCTTGAAACTCCACCCCAAAAAAAGTGGTGGTATTAGCCATCAAACCTCAAAAATACACTTTTCCCAAAAAGTTTCCACAATTTTGGCCACTACTGTATGGTATTTTAACTCTGCGCGTGACCTCTGACTGCATGATCCAAGGCTTCTCCCAAGCTCCGGTGGACAAGGTCAGAGGAAACCTGTCTGATCTGGCATGGGCAGGAATTCTCAAGCCCCTCTGCCCCAGGCCAGTCTCTTACCTCTCTGCAATGGCGTGCGCCATGTTCTTCAGCCTTTCCTTGTTGGATTGGGGAGCGCTGACCTGAGACACGACGGGACTAAGCAATTTGTTCATCAGCTCAAGGACTTTGTCGGGGTTCTGAGGGAGGCAGAAAGAGAGAAAGGAGACACTGCAGGACCACGTCAGGAGGCCTTTTTGGAAAGAAATCATGGGGGAGGAAGGGGGAGAAGGGAGGGCTCAGGGGCAGAGCCCAGGAACGCTCCTGGTCAACTGAGATTGGCGGCAGCAAGCAAAGTCAGCCAAAAGCTTAAGGAGAAGCCTCGTGCTTTCTATCTGCAACTAATTAAAAGCAGATCTTCTGCCATTAAACCTTCTGGAAGGCTTCACAACTTTTTACTTCTTCTTCTTTTTTATTAGTTTATAAAGCAACCCCACAAAGAAAATACAGAAGTAAACAACAGGAGAAATAGGGAAGGAAAAAGGGAAGAGAAAAGCGAGGGAAAAAAGAGGGGGAAAAGAAAGAAAAGGCTTTTGACTCCCTTCGGTGCATTAGAATAAGGCCTTAACCTCAAGCCTCAACTTTTTACTTTTACATAATAGTTTAAACTAGACCTTTCTTTAACAACAAATCTAACTAATCTGTAACACCCAAAATCAAAGTTTCTGTCACATCCGTGTATCTGCCATTCTTCATGGAAGAGGGGCGGGGGGGAGATATGGAGTTATCACATTTACTTCTTTTCCTATGTGTCCTAAGTATCCAATTTCTTGCCTGATCCTCTTTGTATAAACTTTACCCTGATTTATAACCATTGCCTGGTGCCAGGAATGTCTGGAGAATTCTCACACCTCGGGAAATGAAAGGGGAGGGGGGGGAACGAGTGGATTGTAAGATGACCCTGAGAAGCTCTTTGTATCTGTTTCTGCAATTCGCATTCACAGGCGGATTGGTCAGAAACCACATTGGAAAGTGGGGAGGGGGTTCTTAATTTCCTTTATCCTGAACTGCATGCCCTGAGGGACCCCAGAGCCTGCTTTGAGTTTTGACTCGCTTTCATCCCTTTGAATAAAAGGTTCCTTTTGAAATACAAAGTTCTCAAGAGTTCGTACTTTCTTGGAATGGGGGGGCGGGGGAGCTGGTCCTCACAGTTTCATTTTGTTTCCCACCTCAAGCACGAAGACTAGAAGTGGTTTTCAAGTAGAAATAAAGGTATTTGTATTTTTTTTTCCTTTGATCAGAGCGGTCAATTTAGCCATCTCTCCTAACTCCATCACAACTTAATGTGTGCTTAGAGGTAGTCCTCGATTTATAACAGTTCACTTAGTGACCATTCAAAGTTACAGCGACACTGGAAAAAAAGTGACTTGGGATCGTTTTTCATACTGGGACCGTTTTGCATACTGGAACCGTTGCAGCCTCTCCATGGTCATGTAATCAAAATTCAGAGGCTTGACAACTGACTCGTATTTATGACGGCGGCTGTGTCCCAGAATCACGTGATCCCCTTTTGCGACCTTATGACAAGGAAAGTCAATGGGGAAGCCAGATTCACTTAGGAAAGGGGTCAGCAACCCGTGGCTCCCTGTCGCCGGTCGTCTCCACCATTGATAGGGCTTTCGGTTACGACAGGTACAGGAAAAAGGACGCCGCGCTAGGAGACGCTATGATGGGGGAACCGGACTTCCGGTTGGCTCCGGAATTGAATGGGAGGCTTCCGGTTAGGATCTTTGTGGCTCTTTGAGTGTTTAAGGTTGCCAACCCCTGACTTAAGACAACTCTGTTTCTAATTTAACGATTGCAGTGAGTGTGGCAAGAAAGGCCATAAAATGGGGCAAAATTCACTTAACAAATGTTTCGCTTCGCAACAGAAATGTTGGATTCCATTCTCAGGGTAAGTCAAGGACTATACCTGTATTTGTATCCTGTCTTTTAGGTAAAATGAGGACCCAGATTCTTGGGGGGAAATACGCTGACACTGGAAACCACTTAGAGAGCGCTGTAAAGCACTCTGAAGCAGTATATAACAGATTAACAGAGTTGGGAGAGACCTTGGAGGTCATCTAGTCCAACCCCTCGCTCAAGCAGGAGACCCCACACCATTTCCGACAGATGGCAGTCCAGTTTCTTCTTGAAAGCTTCCAGGGATGAAGTTCCCACAACTTCCAGAGGCAACATCTGTTCCATGGGTTGATTGTTCTCACTGTCAGAAAATTCTTCCTTATTTCCAGGTTGAATCTCTCCTTGATCAGTCTAAGGGCTATTATCTTTTTATTATTTTTACAAACAACATAAGACGATGAAAATATCCAAAGTATCTTGGAAACCTCACTTACCTTGGCAAGGTCGTAAAGTTTGGCGGCCTCTTCGAACAATCCTTTGTTTTCTGCCACTGAGGCCACTTTGTTAATAATTGGTTTGGTGTCTCTCGTGAACTTGTCAATAACTCCAGGCTGAGGAAAGATGGTAAATAAATAAAAAACAAAAAGGTGAGGTAAAATATTTGGAAAACCAGATTCGCTTAACAACCGTGTTGCTAACTTAACAACTGCAGTGATTCACTTAACAACGGTGGCAAGAAAGGTCCGTAAAATAGGGCAAAGCTCACTTAACAACTGTCTCGCTTAGCAAAGGAAACGTTGGGCTCTATTGTAATGTTGTAAGCCGAGGACTACCTGGGTAGGATTCAGCTGAAAGCCTACTGAATCCCTAGCCAAAACCTCTGTCAGACATAGGAAAAATATAGTCAATTTTATCCCTGTGTCAATCTTTCCCAGGTAGACTAGACCTGAAACTTGAACAGAATGGCTAATTCTATTTTACTGTAAAGCTATTATCAGCAGAATCTTGCAAGTACAAATCTCCCTGTCAACTCTGAAGCTGACCTGACTGAGGCCATTTTGAGGCTGCAGTGTTGCCACACTGGAGCTGAGGGATAGGGATGGGGGAATAGAGATAGAGGGGTTGCGTAGCCAAAACAAAAATACTGTCAGCACTTCAAGCTGTATTTATTCTAGTGCTGACATAGAAGGAGGAGAAGAGGCATCTGGCAAGGGACGTTTGACTTTTCACCTACTTATTTTCCCTGGAGATGATATCCCCTTGGAGATGGGATGGGAGGGGGGAAATTCCTTTGAGCTGGAGCAGTAGATTAGGGGTAGAGTGACTTGGAAGATGGCCAATGAATGCAGAGGAGTGAGGAAAGAAAAGGGAGGGTTTGGGGTCAGGAAGCCAGTGTTGGCTGCGATGGAGTCGGGTATCGGTTGTTGTCTTAATAAATGAGAGATTTTATCAAAGACTTTTTGTTGAAATGCAATTTATTTGAGACGACATCGAAACTTGACAAATACTTTTTCCTGGGAACCAAGGACATTCCCACAGGTGGCCAGGGAAAGGAGGAGAGACATCGCCTGGCAACCGGTCAGGACTTTGATTGGACCATGTGACTGACTGTTTGGGAAAAGGGGAAAAACTTTTTACTTTTAATTAGGTAAAAATCACAGGAATATTCAGAGTCGGTTTTCACCAGTTTGTGCCAATACGATATGTCCAATAAACCAATTCTTTGAGGAACTTACTTGCCTCGGAGTTCTATTTGTTATGGATGTATTACTTGGAACCCTGACATTCCCACTGTCTCTTTTTCAGCTTGAGATGCTGGAGAGGATCCTTTCTGAGTTTCTTTCTCTACCCAGCTGCGGGCTCCCCTGCCCCCTTATTGGATCATTCCCTAGGCAATTAGTCTGCTGAGCCTGGATAGCTCAGCAGACTAATGCACTGTAATTTAACTCCAGCTGTCTGCAATTAGCAAGTTCGAATCTCCCCAGGCTCAAGGTTGACTCAGCCTTCCATCCTTTCTAAGGTAGGTAAATTGAGGACCCAGTTTGTGGGGGCAATAAGCTGACTTATATGTAAAAATTTTGTATGTAAAAATATACAAAAGTATGAAGGCTATTGCTTAACGCATTGTAAGCCGCCCTGAGTCTCCAGAGAAGAGCAGCCTATCAATCAAATTTTAAAAAAGCAAAACATCCCTACCCCCTCCTCTGGTCCCAAGGCGATTCCTACATACCATTACATCGTGACCCTTCCTGGTCCTCCCTTCCTGCCTTCCCCAGATGACCTAGAACTGTCACAGCAACTACAGAATCTCCCTTAACCAGCAATTTAAAATGTTTTTCTGCATGCAAAATGAGAAGCTGTGCAAGGCTTCATATCTGATTCAGAAGAAGAGCTCCGAAATGCACAGGAACAGGATGGCGGCAGGATTTATCTGCAACTGATTAAATGGGTGAGCGTGAAACGTGCGATGTTCATGAACTACCGATGCCCAAACCAAAACCCCCATGTTTAAGAGGTTGTGTTGATTCACACGTGGAATGAAACGAGATCAGTTTGTTTCAAATATGGAATGAAGTCAGTAGTGAACCGGTAGTAAAAATTTGTAGTAGTTTGGAGAACCGGTAATAACATTGGCTGGCCATGCCCCCAAACCAGTCCCCGGCCCGGTCACCGCTCGCTTACCCCGCCCACCTCATCAGGTTTTTTGTTTTTTTTTTTACTTTTAAAAGCATTTTTTCTACAACCTCTTCGGCCGAAAAAAATGCTTTTAAAAGTAAAAAAAAGAAGCCTCTGATGATCGTGCGGCTCAGCTGGGATCGTCAGAGGCTTTTAAAATCATTTTTTTCTGCAACCTCTTCAGCCAAAGAGGTTGTAGGGGGAAAAAATGCCTTTAAAAGCCTCTGGCGATCCCAGCTGAGTTGCCTGATTGTCAGAGGTTTCTAAAAGCATTTTTTTCTGCAACCTCTTAAGGTTGTAGAAAAAATGCTTTTAAAAGTTTTTTAAAAAAAAAGATTGGCCACGCTCACCCAGTCACATTACCCCCACTACCAACCCACACCCACAAAATAAGCCACGCCCACAGAACCAGTAGTAAAAAAAATTAGAACCCACCCCTGAATGAAGTGTGCGATTTAAATGAGTGGCAAAGTGGGAACAATGCAGTCAATCCAAAATCGCAAGGGGAGAGAGGGGTTGGTAGGGGAGTAAAAAAGAAGAGTATGCTGGGAAGATTGAGGTGGGTGGAAGAGCAATTTGTTTGCAATGAAGTAGCATGGAATCAGGAAGAAAGATAATAGACAAATGGCTTTTCCAATTGTTAAATACTTCAATAGATTACAGTATGACGACTACAAGCTTTTCTTGTAGTTAAAACAAATACTGTTTTTAAGTTAACAGCAGCAAGCCCACTGCGTATTCTTTCATTTCTGACATACGATTCAATAATATTTTAGCCTTACACTCAACATTCAGTGTCACTGAGCTATTCAAAAGAAGAGAAAAGATCTATATATGGAGTTACCTTTCTACTGCCATCGTTCTCCAGTTTTCCAAGAATCATGTCAAACTATCCATGCAAGAGAAAACAAAAACAGAGTTAGGAGAGGTATACTGGTACTCTTATCATGAGCCACGGTGGCACAGTGGTTAGAGTGCAGTCCTGCAGGCTACTTCTACTGACTGCTGGCTGCCTGCAATTTGGCAGTTCAAATCTCACCAGGCCCAAGGTTGACTCATCCTTCCATCCTTCCAAAGTGGGTAAAATGAGGACCCAGATTGTTTGGGGCAATATATGCTGACTCTGTAAAGCGCTTAGAGGGCTATAAAGCACCATGAAGCGGTATATAACTCTAAGTGCTATTGCTATTGCCCTTCATTCCCTCCCTCCCTCCTGTGACGGCACAGTGGTTAGAATGCTGTATTGCAGGCTAAGTCTGCCCACAAGCCTAGAGTACGATCATGACCGGCTGAAGGTTGACTCAGCCTTCCATCCTTCCGTGGTGGGTAAAATGAGGACCCAAATTGTTGGGGACAAGATGCTGACTCTGTAAACTGCTTAAGAGAGGGCTGGAAAGCACTATGAAGTGGTATAGAAGTCTAAGTGCTATTGCTATTATGAATGATCCAGCCATCCTGAGCCTTTGGAGAAAGGCGGCATATAAATTGAAATAATAATAATAATAATAATAATAATAATAATAATAATAATAATAATAATAATAATAATAATAATAATAATTTTAATGGGTACAGATAGTCCTCAACTTGCTGACCAATTGCTGAGCAATCATTTGAAGTTTCAACGATCCCCCTAAAGTTCCCAAATTACAGCTTCCCAAACACCTTTGTTGTCATTCGTCCTTATGAGTGACCACAGGGTCCCTGAAGCAGCCACACCCCACCAAGTATGATCCATCTCTCAACATGCATTCTAAATAGAGAATGGGGAAAAAATGCACTATATGCATGTCCCAAAGGTACTGTTTTCAAGAGGCTTTCTTGTTTTTTTTTTCTTTTGAAGACGTTTCGCTTCTCATCCAAGAAGCTTCTTCAGTTCTGACTGGATGGAGGGGAATGGAAGGATTTGTATTCCTTGCAGACGGCTGGTCCTTTGCATCCTTATAGAGGGTCACTTAGGCCCCTTGGAGGTTTATCTGTGTCCTCAGGGTCACCTGAGTAGTGCAAATGGTTTCTGTAGTCTGCCATTTTTTCCCTCTGGAAATCCATTCCTACTCTCACACCATTCAAAGGGTCTCCATCCCAAATTGTATGGCTAGAAGTCTGTAGAGATTCTCAGCCTTCCAGATCATGGTTGTCCCAAAAGTGCTTTCTCAGGAGGCAACTGGACCTTCTTGGGTTTTTTTTTTTTCCTCTTTTGAAGACGTTTCGCTTCTCATCCAAGAAGCTTCTTCAGCTCTGACTGGATGGAGGGGGAATGGAAGGATTTGTATTCCTTGCAGACAGCTGGTCATTTGCATCCTTTTAGAGGGTCGTTGAGGCCACTTGGAGGTTTATCTGTGTCCTCGGGGTCACCAGAATAGTGCAAATCGTTCCTGTAGACTGAAATTTTGGGGGGAAATCAGTTCGTGGTGTCGGAGTATGAACAGATTTCAAAAAGAAAAAAAATGCAGACTACAGGAACCAGGAGCACCACTCAGGTGGTCACCTGGGGACACAGAAAAACCTCCAAGGGCTTCAACGACCCTCAAAAAGGATGCAAACAACCAGCTGTCCAGTTGCCTCCTGAGAAAAAGCCCCTTTGGGATAACCATAACCTGGATGACCAAGAATCTCTACAACTTTTATTTTTGTTTTTTAATACTATTGTTGTTTTTAATTGCTTTTGTTTATTATTTATTTATTTTATTTATTTTATTTTATTCAATTTGTATACTGCCCTTCTCCTGGTGGACTCAAGGCGGTGCAGAGCCAAGAATAAAAAAACATCCCAATACAAAATTTTAAAATTTAAAAGAATTAAAGAAATGTTGGCCCAAAATTTAAAACTTCCCGACTAAAATCCATTTACGATTAAAAATATCTGGGAGGGGTGGGGGATGGGGGTTACACCAGCCCAGCTTGATGAAATAAAAGAGTTTTTAGGGCAAGGCGAAAAGCCCGGAGATCTGGTATCCTACGTATCTCCGGGGGGAGATTGTTCCAGAGGGCAGGTGCTGCCACAGAAAAGGCCCTCCCCCTGGGGGTCGCCAGCCAACATTGCCTGGCTGACGGCACCTTGAGGAGTCCCTCTCTGTGGGAGCGTACTGGCCGGTGGGAGGCTATCGGCGGCAGAAGGCGGTCCCGTAAGTACCCAGGCCCTATGCCATGGAGCGCTTTAAAGGTGGTAAACAACACCTTGAAGCGCACCTGGAAGACTTTATTACTGTGACCGTAATAAAGATTGTTGTTGTAAAATATGAAAAAAAAAATCGGAGATTTCTGAACCCAGCAAGAAATTCTCAACTGCAGAGTGGGTCTCTCTTTTGAAAAGCAGGAATTCCAACATAACAGGAGGAAAGCAAGCAAATAATCCTTGCGTACCTCTCGGCTCTCGATCACCAACTCGCTGACGCAACGCAGAAACATGTTTTCGCCTTGGCTGTCCTTCTCGTTCCTAAAACAAGGATCACACAGCGGTCAGTACCACAGATCCCACTTTGCCCTTGCAGTCTTTTGAATCGGGCACCTTCCCCCCCTTTTCGCTTAAGTAGGACAGGAACCGACCTGAGAAAATAGAAGTACTGCAAAGCTTCGCGGGGATCTGTCGACTCAAACTTGCGGGTGTACAGCATCAGAAGTCGGACAAAATTCAGACGCCGGGTGGCCGGAGGGTCGCCGGCTTCATGGCTCACTGAAATGAGAATGAGACAAATATCATGCAACGGCACCGTTTTGTTCAAGAAAGAATGGTGGCTACCCAGAAGGACAAAATCTACATTTAGAAGCAATCCTCTTCCAGTTCCCAGAGATTCAGAACGCAAAGATTGATATAAAGCTGCTTGAAAACCTTTCCAAAGATTTTAACCCAACAATTTACGATGAGAAAAGCTACTGGGAAGAGAGTAAAATAAAAAATTCTAATGTTGTTGTTGTCATGCCCCCATCGTCGGAGCCTGAATCTGTGATGGAGGATGACCCGGAGCTGGTGCTGATGGAGATCGAGGGGTCAGCTTCGTTGGTTTCAGAAGAATGTGGGGAGGAGCAGGCTGAGGCAGCCCAGGGCCCCTCAGGATTGGGATGGCTTGTTAGCAGGGAGGAACGGGGGCAGGGTGACCAAGAGAGGGCAAGCAGTGGAAATGAGGAGCGACGGAGCTCAGGCGATGAACAAGGACCACCCCCCTCCTGATCCCCAAGCACAGAGAGTGGAGAGAAGGCGGGAACAGCACAGGCTGACCTAACGACTCAGGAAGAGAGTGCCTTGCCCCTTTTCACAAGGCACACCTGGGGACTGAGAGTTGTCATGTATATAGGAAGTGGTGACCCTTTGAGAGTTGTATGCAACAAAATTTCATTTTAATGTATGCTGATTAGCATACATTCAAAGTGACAATAAAGTTATTCTAAGTCTTAAGTTCTATCAATGAGTTCTACAAAAGCTAGATATTCCTCTCTGACTGCTGCTCCATCAAGGCTCCACCAAGGTTTTAACTGTTTAACCATTGTTTGCCACCCAGAATCACTGGTTTGAGATGGAAGGCTGTACAGATTGTAGGAATGAATGAATGAATGAATGAATGAATGAGTGAGTGAGTGAGTGAGTGAGTGAATGAATGAACAAATGAATGCCCAGAACAGGAAGAGTAACAATAACATCCAATTGCATTGATTGTGACATGTCAATCAAACTTCCAGCTACTGATAAAATGGGGGAAAACTTGAGTTCTGCCATTTTCAACATTTTAGACTTTTTTTTTTTTAAAGCTTTGAATACCAGACCGGACTTAATTCCTTGAAGGGAGGGAGGGAGGAAAGGATTCTTAGATTTTTACGATAGCTGAGTTGAAGTTTCATATCTTCTCTCCCGCATCTGAAAGCAGGACAATAAAGCTCATTCTCCTGATGTTCATTTATTTTTCTCAGCTGTTGGTCTGGCTGCCTGCCACCATGTGGTGACAGTCACCAGAACTGGTGACTTTTATAACTGCAACAGCTGTTAGTGGGATTAGCCAAGGAAATGGAAAACAAAACTTTCATTGAGAGGCAATATACTGTGGTTACCAAGAGGCCACTGTATCCGTAATTCTTAGGGTTGCTTTCAGCAAGCCAAAGAAAAGAACAAAACGCTGATCTATGAATTGTTCCCACGAGTTACCGTATTTTTTGGACTATAAGACGCAACTAAATTTACAGGAGGAAAACAAGAAAAAAATAAGTTTTGGTCTCCGCATGTTGGTTTTTTGCTCTTCTCGGCCCCCAGAAGCACTCTGCAGTGCTTGGAATGGCCAGTTTTTGTGAAAAACGGGCCATGCGGAGCACTGCAGGGTGCTTCTGGGAGTCTGGGAGGGCGAAAATGCGACGCACGGAGGGTTCAGGGGCCCCAAAACGCCCATATTCGGTCTATAAGATGCACCTAAATTTTCACCCACTTTTAGGGCGAAGAGAGGTGCATCGTATACTCTGAAAAATACGGTACTTTCTGGACAGTTACTTTGAATGCCCGGGATCAGGCTTCTAAAATAAAAGAAATGCTGATAAGAGAGGGGTATCATTGGAAGAGATATATCATCCCAAATTGTCCAACTGTCAGCTTTGGAAGCCATATTAGGTCGGAAGCTTCCATGCTGTGTGGGAAAGTAGGAGGGGGGATTTAGTAGAGGGGTTGGCTGTAGACATAATAGTATTCTTCCTGTCGGTCAAGGTCAGGCCGATCCTGCATCTGGAGAAGGAGTGGTCGGAGTGATGTCTCGAGATGGGACGGCTGTTGATTGGAGAATGTGATCGACTGAGGAGTGAGGGGATGGTTTGGGGGGGTTTGATTTACTGAGGGAAAACCCGGACCTCTCAGATTCGGGTTTCCCCAGATGTACCAGTTTACCTATTCTAGTAAATAGAACTTTGAAAAATGCTTGCTTCAGAGTTTTTACTTGGAGTTGGGGGGGGGGGGGGGAGGTTCCGGAACGCTGACACGGACATTATTGTCTCTCTCAAAAAGGTATGGTTAACCTAATCCTATTCACTTATCAAATTAGGTACATCGAGCTTTATTTTATTTAGAAAAAAAAGGTGGGGGGAGAAAAAGGTGAAAACTCAACATGGTGCCAAACGGTGACAGTGCAATCCCGCAGAATTCTGACAGGTATATAGGATGTCACCTGTCAATTACTCACCAATGCAACATGAGATTATGAATTAGCCATTCCACATCCCTTCGTGCAACTGTTGTGAAGTCATAACAACTCCCTTTCAGCCTCCTCTGGAATGCCAGTGGTCCACTTAAAAGGAAGTTATTCATTAGTCTAATTCAGCATTTCTGAACCTGGGCAACTTGAAGATGCGTGGACTACAATTCCCAGAATTCCCCAGGCAGAATTCCTCCCAGTCGTTCCCCTTGCTGAATCCTGCGGAATTCTGGGAATTGAAGCCCACGCGTCTTTCAAGTTGCCAACATTGCAAAATGCTGGTCTAGTTATTTTAAAAGCCTCTCTCTTATCGTGCACCTAACATGTCAGTCTACTGTTCAGATGGTTCGGCCATCTTTATTCCCTTGGAGTCAAAATAGCGCCATGACCACAGACCCACAAAACTTACAGAGTTGTGCGCTCTGCCCAGACGATTTCAGCAACAGCTTCAGCTCAAAGAGAACCAAAGCTACGTGCACGGCGTGGCAACGCAAACGTTCCGTACGGAAAAGGAAAGCGATGGCAGCTTCGAACTGGGCGGTGAGAAACAAGACTTGGAAGTAGAGGAAAGGCTGCTGGTTCACGGTAAAATGCGATTCGCCTGGAGAAAAACAAGCACAAGGGAAGGACGTTTTTACAGCTGATCCTCAACAATGCAGACATCACTTGTCAAAAACAGGTTGGCAAAAGCAGATAATGTTGGTAAAAAGAGCCTGGTGGCGCAGTGGACTAAGTGCTGTTAAAGTAGCACTTAGTTGCCAGCTTCCTGCAATTACTGCGAGTTCGAATCTCACCAGGCTCAAGGTTGACTCAGCCTTCCATCCTTCCGAGGTAGGTAAAATGAGGACCTGGATTGTGGGGGCAATAAACTGACTTTGTATAAAAAAGAACACTGCTGGGGGGGAGGGGGGGCTGAAAGCCCTACTAAGCAGGTGTATACAAAAGTATGAAGGCTATTGCTTAACGCATTGTAAGCCGCCCTGAGTCTCCGGAGAAGGGTGGCATATAAATTGAATGAATGAATGAATGAATGAACAAATAGATAGATAGATAGATAGATAGATAGATAGATAGATAGATAGATAGATAGATAGATAGATAGATAGATAGATAGATAGATAGATAGATAGATGATAGATAGATAATTTTCTTGGTACTGGTAGCCCTTGACTTATGACCACAATTGAGCCCAACATTTCCGTTCCTAAGCAAACCGACTCTCAAGGGACAACTCTCACCCTGGTCAGCCTTTCTTTACCCTCCTACCATCGGGAAGGAGATATAGAAGCATAGCCAGCCGCACAAACAGGCTGAAGAATAGTTTTTATCAGTGGGCTGTCAGACTCCTGCATGCAAAATAACATCATAACTATGTAGTACGATGGGTTTGCAGGGCCGGCGCAACATGTAACATGTTCACACGGGTGCAATAGGACTGGGTGTTTTGTTAATATGATTTATTGAGTTAGGGATTTTCTGTCTTCACTGTGAGTTGTATTGTGTTGAGAGGGGATGCACTGAGGGACCTCAACCAATCTCACTGCACATATGTTGTGCATTGACAATAAAGATTTGAATTGAATTGAAGACAATTGAGAAGTGGGTTTTGCTCCATTTTACAACTTTTTCTTGCCACACGTTCTTAAGTGCATTTTATTAAGCTGGGAATTATGGTTGTTAAATGAATCTGGCTTCCCCATTGAATTTGTCAGAAGGTTGTAAAAGGTGATCACATGACCCCGGGACACTGCAACCGTCATAAATATGAGTCCATCGCCAAGCGTGACCATAGGAATGCTGCAATTTTATCAGTTGTGAAAACTGGGGCATAAGTCACTTTTTCCCGTATTGTTGTAAATTTTGAATGGTCCCTAAATGAATGGTTGTAACTCAAGGACTACCCTGAGCATCACTTAAGCCCAACTAACAGGAGTTGAAAGAACAACGGCAGAATTTCAGAAAATTCAGGATAAAAATTAACAGTGACCCAAGTATCAACAAAAATCAACAATTTACATTTGAATGGAAGAGGCGGATTGATTTCCCTACAGCATAACCTCAAAGCAATGCAAGAGAAGGTTCTTTCCTAGGAATACTAGGAAGTTGTTGTTGTTTTTTTAATTTGATTTAAAATTCTTGTCACTTCCCAGAAGCCTGACAAGGCATCTTAATACCTGGACAGATTTAAAAGGAAAACTACAGAACAGGTGGCAAGGCAGATGGAGTTATAAACATTTCTTAAATATGATTGCTATGATAATAGTACCAGTCTGGCTTTTGAAGAAAAATCATAAATTGCCAGTTTCTGAGTCTTTTCTATCTACTGGAGCCAAAAGACTCATACAAGAACGCTTGCTTTGATACATCATGTCAAGTTTATTGAACAAATTCATTTTTTAAAAGTCCCAGCACTAGATCTACTCAAGATCTGGGATCACCTTTCTGCATAATTGAATTTATTTTCAGAAACCTCCCGGTGATGTCCCTAGCTGAACTTACCGTAATCTTCAAGCAGTTGTTTCTGGAACTGGGACAAAGTCAGCCTGTCTTGCGGTGCGCTAGAACTGTTCTCGTCAAAGCACACTTGATTCAGCTAGAAAAAAGACAGGAAAAGTAACTTGTGCATCCCTCTTTCCTTTCCCGAGAGATGCATGCAATACATTTTCCGAACGTGGAATGGGTCTATGGAAAGCTACAAAGTGCCAACGCTGGATGGAACTTGTCACTGCGTTATTTGTATTTGCCAGCTGAGCTTCCATTCTGAACATTACGGTAGCTTGCCAGAGAACTTTATCAACAAAGATAAGCCCGTCTTGTGATTTCTGAGCTACTGGGCATATCTACATTCTTTCTTTCTAACTTCCTGATTTATCATTTTCCTTTGTCCGTCTGCTGATAAACTGCTGGTACAATGTAGTTAGCTAGGTTTTTTACTTTTATAATAAAAATGTTTCTTAGAATGTATACTTCGGGTTTTCTTTCTTTGAGAGTATGCACCATGGAAAACAAGATCCATTCACCTCTAATTAATTACAGTTTCCCCAGGGGAGGAACGAGGCTGATTCACACTTCGACAGAACCAACGGAGAAGCTGGCACCAGGGTCTGGTGAAAACTGGGAAGAATGCAGGGGTGGGCTTCAAAAAATTTAGCAACGGGTTCTCTGCCCAGTTGCTGGGTGGGCATGGCCTAGTCGAACTCCTACACCACATGGGGGAGGGGGGCGTTTTTGTGCCCTCCCCGGGCTCCGGAGGCTTTCCTTGAACCTCCAGGAGGGTGAAAATGGCCTCCCCAGGCTCCAGAAGCCCTCCAGAAGTCGGAAATGGGCCCATTTCCGGCCTTCCAGAGCCTCCAGGAGGCCCATATTTTGCCCTCCCTGAGCCTCCACACAAGCCCTGCACTTACCTGGTGTCCCAAACGGGCCACGTGGAGGGGTGGGGCGGGGTGGGAGGGGCCATCCAGGAGTGGGATTTGGGAGTTCGCCAAACCGCGCAGAATCTTCACTAAAGGATCACCTGAACCCGGGCAAACCCGGAGCAGTTCCACCCCTGGAAGTATGGAATTCATTGAATAGACTGCACACGGGTACAACAAGATGAAGTGGTACTCTGAATCAATGGGGCTATCTGGTGGCTTCTGCCCTTTGCAATTATGGTGACGTGCAGAAAACAACACATATGTGTATTTGCCTTTTGTGTCTTGATCAGTGTACACCTCAGGATTTCTTGGAAGCAGGACAGAACGCAATTAATGTGGCTAGTTTCTGGGCAACATCTTGTACATTTAACTTGTACATTTTTTGATCTTGTATCTTACATTTTCGTGAAGGGAGGTTTCTTAAATCAAACCAATAATAATAACCTGATGACTTAGAATGATGAAATTCTAGTTACTGATGGAAGTAACTAGAATGATTACAGTGTATCTGATATATTAAATGCTTTCCAGAATGACAACAAACAGAAAGAGAAAACTCAGGAAGTTTTGATCGTATATTTACATATACAGTAGTGGCCAAAATTGTAGAAACCTTTTGGGAAAAGTGTCTTTTTGAGGTTTGATGGCTAATAACACCACTTTTTTTTTTGGAATTCCAAGATAATCCTATTCCACTGCTGGAATGGCCTGGGAATAGCCCAGACCTTCACCCAATTGAAAATCTATGGAGCTGACTTAAGAAACTTGTTAGTCAGAAACGATCCAGCAATAAAACCTAGTTAATAGAAGCAAACATTCAATCTTGGTTTCACATGATAACAGCTGCAGAACTAAAAGACTTGGTTCACTTCATGGGAAGATATTGTAAAGCCATAATTCATGCTAAAGGTTACCCAACTAAGGATTAACTGACATGGTGATCATTTTTGTATATCTCATTTTTTCTATGTGTTTCACTTTTCTTCTTTATACTGTCACTGCTATTCTAATAGCAAATCCTTCATAAAAATTATTGCATTACATTCTTGATTGAATTATCTTTCCATTGATATATCATTTTATGGTACTACTACTCAAAAAAAAAAGTGGTGTTATTAGCTAGTTTTAGAAAATACACTTTTCCCAAAAGGCTTCCACAATTTTGGCCACTACTGTATATCTATGTCATCTCTTGGAAGAGTGACTTCTATTACATAGCAGGGATGAAATCTAGCAGGTTCTGACAGGTTGCAGAAATTTTGAGAAGTTCGGAGAACCGGCAAATACCACCCCTGGCTGGCCCCAGAGTGGGGAGGGAATGGAGATTTTGCAATATCCTTCCCCTGCCATGCCCACCAAGCCACGCCCACAGAACCGATAAAATAAAATATTAATATTTGGATGGTAATATTTGGTAATTAAAATCCAGTAATAAAAATATTTGGATTTCACCAGTGTTACATAGATGCTGCACTGGAGTAGGATAATAATAGTTGGGCCATCTTCGATCGTGTTTATGTTTATATGAGGAGGAAGAAAAATGAACACTATCCAAAAGAAAAAAAGCAGCGCAATCATTTTGAAGGGAAGCGGATTACCTTCAGCCAAAGATAATCTTCCGTTTTATCTGCAACTTCACTGTGGTTATCGGCAATATCACACCGGCCTATGATACAATACACAGCTCTTTTGTAAGGGTCCGTGTTGTTCCTCAGAGCTCGTCTGTAATGGAGGCGAACTTTGTTCTCGGTGGCAGGAGAAAGCCTACAATTTTAAAAAAATGAGAAGCTGAAACTTGAGATGTCTTTAAAAGAGTTAAATCTGGAATTTTCTTCTCAAAGTAGCTACCCGTGCTTCAAAAGGGACCTTTTCCAAATGTATGTTGGAAGTGTCAAAACACAGAAGGAACCTTTTATCATCTATGGTGGACATGTGATAAAGCAAAACAGAAATTTGGGCTATGATTTATATTTTAAATTCAGAAAATCCTGAAAATGGAGATTGGTTTGAAACCGGAAACTTTTCCTCTTGGGCTTAATGGAAAAAGACCTGGAGAAAAAGTTTGGAACTTTGTTACTATAGTTTCAGAAGCTGGTGGAGTTGGCTGAAATGGCAAATTTGACTACTTTGCTTAAAGAAAAGAACCCAAAGTACTTTTGTTTCCGCTTCTGAACTTCGTGCTTGGTGTGGAAATGAATGAAACATTGATTCTGGGTTTTACAATTTATTATTTTTTTATTTTATTTTTTTATATTTTATTATTATTTTATTTTATTATTTTATTTATTTTTTATATTTTATTATTATTTTATTTTATTATTTATTTTATTATTTTATTTTATTTTATTGTTTTATTTTATTACTCTATTCTATTCTATTCTATTCTATTCTATTCTATTCTATTCTATTCTATTCTATTTTTATGCCGCCCTTCTCCGGAGACTCAGGGCGGCTTACAATCCGTTAAGCAATAGCCTTCATACTTTTGTATATACCTGCTTAGTAGGGTTTTTGGCCCCCCCTAAGCGGTGTTCTTTTTAATACAAAGTAAGCTTATTGCCCCCACAATCTGGGTCCTCATTTTACCTACCTTGAAAGGATGAAGGGCTGAGTCAACCTTGAGCCTGGTGAGATTCGAACTTGTAGTAATTGCAGGCAGCTGGTGTCACTTGAACACCACTTTAAGCTGCTGTGCCACCAGGCTCTTATTAGACCTGTGATGGCAAACCTATGGCACGCGTGCCAGAGGTGGCACACAGCGCCCTCTCCATGGGCGCGCGAGCCGTCGCCCCAGCTCAGCTCCACTGCGCATGCGCCTCCCGCCAGCCAGCTGGTCTTTGGGTTTCTGCTGTGCACGAAATGGGGGGCGGGGCACATGCGCGGGGCTGCATATGCATGTGCGGGGCACATGCGGGGGGGGTGCATGCATGGGGGCTGCACACTTTGGGCACTCGGTCTGGAAAAGGTTAGCCATCACTGGATGAGACTGATAGATTTTTGTAGAAATGACTGGTTTATACTATTATGGTAAAACGAAAAGTTGTGATTCTTGCTAATGCCCTATTCTACTGTAACAGATAGAGTCTTTTTCTTTCCTTACCCTTCCTCACTTTTCTCTGCCCTCTTCCCCTCCCTATCCCTGCCCTTTTAATTGCTTTCGTATTTTGTATTTTATAACCCTTTATAACCTAATTTTAAAAAGTGACTTATTAAAAAAAAAAGTCGCCTTTTGAGCCAAGCAGCTTTCCTGTGACAGAAATACTGTTTTCTTGACGCCTTTTGGCTGACTGAACACTGCTGCTCATGTATTTTATATTGCAGAAACCGACCTAATAATATAACTTCGGTAATCCAAATTCAGAGTTGTCACATGGATCGAAAGAACAGATCCCACCGACATAATGTCGCTTCACACTCAGAAAGAGTGCTTTAATTTTAAAAATAGATCATGTTCCATTTGAAGGAGAAAAATAAAAGTGCATTTTTCAAGTCCTTCTGGGAGTCCCACCCAACTGCTTCAGAACCATTCCTTTGAGTCAGTGTTTCCTCAACAATGGACACTTGGAAGATATCTGGACTTCGACTTCCAGAATTCCCCAGCTAAAGAATTCTGGAAGCTGAAAGTCCACACATCTTCAAGACCTCTTGAAATCAGAAACCCTGATTTAAAGTATCAAACATCTCCTGCACAACTCGAAAACTTGAAGCTTGTCTTATCTTCAAGCTGATTTTGAAGGTGAGCAGAAATGGCCCCAGCTTTTAAAAGTTCCCACCAGAATCAGGACTTTCGGCGGAATTAGTTCTTCTGCTTCCCGTCACCCCATGACATTCATACTTTCTCCTGGACTCTTCTGGAGTTACCCAAGTACCAGGGGTGGGCTGCTGGGGGTTTGCCGGGGTTCAGGAGAACCTCTAGCTAAGATTCTTTGCAGTTCGGAGAACCCACAAATCCCACTCGTGGCTGGCCCCGCCCATCCTGCCCCACCCCTCCCAGGAGCCCCCACGCAGCCCGTTTTCGATGCAGGTAAGTGCAGGGCACACACGGAGGCTCGGGGAGGGCGAAAAACGGGCCTATCAGAAGTTTGAGAAGGCTGGAAACAGGCCTGTTTCAGGCCTCTGGAGAGCCTCCGGAGCCTGGGGAGGCCGTTTCTGCCCTCCTGGAGGCTCAATGAAAGCCTCTAGAGCGCAGGGAGGGCAAAAACACACACAGACCCTGCCGTAGTTCAGGAGGCCACGCCCACCATGGCCACGCCCACCATGGCCACGCCCACCCAGCAACCAGGCAGAGAACCCCTGGTTAAATTTTTTGAAGCCCACCCCTGCCAGGTACCTTGTGTCTTTGCTGTGCATGTACTCCTGGAACCAAGTTTTGAAATCTCCCAGCTGGTGTTGAGCTAGATTGACCACTTGCATGGCTGCCATTAAGTCCCCGCATCGCATGCAGTAGTAAATGATTGCCCAGACAGGATGGCCTTCCACTTCCCCGTCCTAAAACAATAGAAGCAGGAAAAAAAAATGTCCAGAGGTTTGATTTGTTAACGGACAGTTCCTCGACTTACAGATGCAATTGGGCCCAAAATTTTGGTCGCTAAGCAAGGCAGCTGTTAAAGGAGCTGTGCTCCATTTTACAACCGGTCTTGCCGCAGTTGTTAAGGCAATCAGCGGCAATGGTTAAAAGTTAGTAACTCGGTTGTTAAGTGAATCTGGCTTCCCCCCATTGACTTTGCTCGTCGGAAGGTTGCAAAAAGGGATCACGTGAGCATGGAACACTGCAACCATCATAAATATGAGTCACTTGCCAAGTGCCTGAATTTCGATCATGTGCCCATGGGGATGTGGCAATGGTTGCCAGTATGAAAACAGTCGTAAGTCACTTTTTTTCAGTGTCGTTGGTCACTAAATGGATTGTCGTAAGTCACGGACTGCTATACTGTAACAAAGACCTTGAATTTAGATGATAGGAAATATGTCAGGTTTCGAGGTCGTCTCAAATAAATTGCATTTCAAACAAAGGCTTTGATGAAAATGTTCCATTTATTAAGCACGACAATCTAACTCCGACTCCATTCGCAGCCAACACTGACTTCCTGGCGCGAACCCCTCCCTTCCTATCTCCACTCCTCTGGTCTCATTGGCCATCTTCCAAGTCACTCCATCCCTTATCTACTGCTACAGCTCAAAGGAATTCCCCCCTCCTATCCCATCTCCTAGGGGATATCATCTCCAGGGACAATAAGTAGGTGAAGAGTCAAACGTCTCCTCTTCTCTTCTTATGTCAGCACTCGAATGAATACAGTTTGAAGTGCTGACATCATACATGTTTAAACTGTAAGTTTTAAACTGTAAGTGGTACCTACAATTGACCGAAGATTCCACTGTATAAAAATAAATCTTGCATACCTTTAAAAAAAAAACCTGCTCTTACTGATATTCAAACCCTGTCTGCCTTTTGGAAAAAGGTGCTTATTCTATGTGTACTATAATTTTTTTAGAAATTATATTTGCATATTGATGAATGCAAATTTCATCTATCAGGAGCCTCCATAGATGCAGGGAGCCATTTTAGCAATACTTCCCTTTACATGGGAGGTCTTTGTGCTCCAGGCAGATGGGGAATTCTTCAAACTGGTATAGAAGAGGATACGGTCAGAGGGGAATTCTCTCTTCTCTCATTTGTGGAAAGCATAGCTACGGAATATGCCTTTCTGTGACTGAGAAGTAGCCACCGGAGACTGTCCATTATGTTTCCTTGATGCAGCTTTTCATCACTGACTCCTCACGCTGAGAAGCATCCGAGAGGTTTATATCGCAGAAATCTCTATTCAGTGCAGCATCTTCCCTAAAATGTGTTTACATCCTGCCAATGAAGAAAAACCCACTACCTTGCCAAGCAATTTGCAGAATGCCACCGTTAAACGGATCTCATTTTTTAGAAAAGTGCTCCTGATGCTCACTCAACATCTGGCTCCTTGCAGTTTCTGTTCATTTATTTTGGGATTTTCTCTGAACGTACCGAGTGGGGAAACAAATCCCGGTATCTTTTCAGGATAACATTTGTTATGTATGGGACCTATCAAATGCTCATTCCCCATCCCCCTTGTCGGGTTAAATATATCAGGCTGTTTTTCTCATCGATGTTCTTTTTAAAATGTGGCACCCAGATGTGGAAATGCTATTCTACAAGCATCTTGTAGTGATCAAGACTAAGGTATTTCTATAATTGTTTATATATATTTAATATTTAACATTATTACCTCTTTTATTCATTAAACATGAAACTCAGTCACCTGAACATTTAAAAATGTGACATGAATACGATTGACTGGTTCTAATGGTTGATACGGGTTGCTGCCAGCATCCTAAGTATCAACCAAGTACCTTCTTAAAATATATGATGTTCTGAGTAGCGCAGTTTTTTGCAGTTCCGCTGGTGTTATTGCAGGAAGCTGCAATTTCTTGAAGTGTTTTGTGAAATTCTTGGGCATGGTACCAAGTGCCCCGATGACAATGGGTATCTCTGTGACATGTTTCATCCATAGCCATGTAGTTTTGATGGCCAGGTCACAATATTTTGTGGGGGTTTTTTCCAGATCTTTTTCTTTGACTCTGGTGTATCCTGGTACAGCAATATCGATAAACTGTACGCTTCGGTCCTCGACAACTGTGATATCTGGCATGTTGTGTTCCAAATAACGATCCGTCTATATTCAATAGTCCCACAAGTTCTTAACTGCCTCATTTTCGAAAACTTATTCCACTTTGTGCTCCCATGACTTTTCAGATACAGGTATGTCGTATTTTTTACATAATGACCAGTGGACTAATTTAGCAGCTCGATTATGTCTAGCTTGTTGTTGTTGTTGTTGTTGTTGTTTTTATTCATTATTATTTTCATTATTATTTTCATTATTACTATTATAATCAGAACATTTGTTATTTCTCTGTAAAACAAAATGCACCCAGACAATACACTGTTTTCAAAGTATCTATGCATAATTAAAATATAAAATAATAATAATAAAAAAAGTACTTCTTTGGGACCTTTTGCTCATAAATAAAATTGATTGACTGATACTCATTCCTTTAATTAAACCATTTGTAAAGCGGTCCATCTTGCCATGCTCTAAGCAGCGAACAGGGATTAAAATCCAAACCAAACACAAGATATAGATAAGGACCAAAAGCAACACAACGATGCATAAAAACACACACAAGGTCTAAAGACAATCCACTGCTAGTTTTTTGAATGATCTTAGGCTAGGCAAGGGGTTTGCTTTTGGAGAAAGAGCTTAAGACAGCAAGTAATATTTGTCAGCAGGCTTTTTTAAAAGAACAGAATGCCTTCGGCAATCTTGGAAAAGCTAATGCAAAGGGCACCATTTGCAAATATTATCAACTCTCCACCTGACAAGTGCATTCCTGCCTAGGTAAATGAATAAACCAAATTTTGCTAGGACTGTGGGATCCTGGATGTTCTTACCTGCAGCCCCGGAACAGAGACTGGGAGTTTGATGTTCAAGAAACTGCGGACTAACTGGTAGGTCCCAGGTACTCCGCCCAGTTGGGCTTGGTGCAAATTTCCGAAGACCGTCATCAAGGTGTAGTTCTTGTAGCTGCAAGGAATCAGGCATGGCTGATCAGTCAGGAGAGCTGAACATCCTTTTACTGATTTCACACCAAGTATCAGAATCAGAATAGAGCTGGGAGAAACCTTGGAGGTCTTCTAGTCCAGCCCCCTGCTCTAGCAGGAGACCCTATACCCGTGATGGTGAACCTATGCCACGTGTAGCCATATAGGTGGGCATGCCGGACAGCTGATTTTCGGGCCTTCTGGGCCCACCAGAAGTAGGGAAACAGGATGTTTCCTGACTCCAGAGGGCCCGTTTTTCTCTCTCCCCAGGCTCCAGAGCCTTTCTAGGAGTCTGGGGAGGGTGAAAACGGCCTTCCTCACCCTCCCCCTGGAGGCCAGAAACAGCCCATTTGCCAACTTCCCGTGGGACCAGAAGGCCCATTTTTTACTGTGAGAGAGAAAAACAGGCCTACTGGACCATCGTGTGCCAGGAGCGGGTAGGGGGGGTGGTTGCACGCATGCGCTGGGGCGGACCGCATAGAATTATGGGTGTGGGCACACACACCCCGCGCTTCCCCCTCTCCTGGCACGTGATGGCAAAAAGGTTAGCCATCACTGGATTAGGTGAAACCTGGCTCAAAAATAGTAACTGCGAGACAGATCTTGAAGTCCTAATGGACGATCCCTTAAACATGAGCCAGCAGTTGTAAGGAAGCAACCAAAAAAGGGAATACAATCCTTGGTTGTATAAACAGAGGTATAGAATCAAAATCACATGAAGTGTTAGCACCGCTTTATAATAATTCTACCAGGGTTATTTCCTTTCCTTTCCACAGTGCAAGTAGACTTCAACTTACAACAGCAATTGGAACCAGCCCTATGATTCTATGTCATGGCAGACAAATAGCAGCTTCCTCGGAGTTCCCCCCACCCCCCTATTTAAGGACTTTTACCTTTGCTCAAGATATTGTAAGGCCTGCCGGACAAACTCCATCTGCACCTCCATGCTTGTCCGTATTTTCAATGTGTCACTTGCGGGAACCAGCAGAACATCCGTCATTTGCTTCACCATGGCCCACAAGTCAGCAATGTTCTGCAACAGGTGTGAAAGAGACACAGCTTGGCCAAAGATGGCATTTAAAAGGTATGAGTTAATGATGGATAGGCTACAATACACACACACACATATAGCCCTGGTTATTTATAGATGGATGGATGGATGGAGAGAGTGACATAGATAGATAGATAGATAGATAGATAGATAGATAGATAGATAGATAGATAGATATGGATGGATAGAGAGAGTGAGATATAGATAGATAGATAGATAGATAGATAGATAGATAGATAGATGATAGATAGATAGATAGATAGATAGATAGATAGATAGATAGATAGATAGATAGATAGATATGGATGTATAGAGAGAGAGAGGGAGATGGATAGATAGATAGATAGATAGATAGATAGATAGATAGATAGATAGATAGATAGATAGATAGATAGATAGATAGATAGATATGGATGTATAGAGAGAGAGAGTGAGATAGATTAGATAGATAGATAGATAGATAGATAGATAGATAGATAGATAGATAGATAGATAGATAGATAGATAGATAGACAGACAGACAGACAGATTGGATGGATGGATAGAGAGAGTGAGATAGCTAGATAGATAGATAGATAGATAGATAGATAGATGATAGATAGATAGATAGATAGATAGATAGATAGATAGATAGATAGATAGATAGATATGGATGGATAGAGAGAGTGAGATAGATAGATTAGATAGATAGATAGATAGATAGACAGACAGACAGACAGACAGACAGACAGACAGACAGACAGGATGGATGGATGGATGGATGGATGGATGGATGGATGGATGGAGAGAGAGTGAGATAGATAGATAGACAGACAGACAGACAGACAGACAGATAGATAGATATGGATGGATAGAGAGAGTGAGATAGATAGATAGATAGATGATAGATAGATAGATAGATATGGATGGATAGAGAGAGACAGTGAGATAGATTAGATAGATAGATAGATAGATAGATAGATAGATAGATAGATAGATAGATAGATAGATAGATAGATAGATAGATAGATATGGATGGATAGAGAGAGTGAGATAGATAGATTAGATAGATAGATAGATAGATAGATAGATAGATAGATAGATAGATAGATAGACAGACAGACAGACAGACAGACAGACAGACAGACAGACAGACAGACAGACAGGATGGATGGATGGATGGATGGATGGATGGATGGATGGATGGATGGATGGATGGAGAGAGAGTGAGATAGATAGATAGACAGACAGACAGACAGACAGACAGATAGATAGATATGGATGGATAGAGAGAGTGAGATAGATAGATAGATAGATGATAGATAGATAGATAGATAGATATGGATGGATAGAGAGAGACAGTGAGATAGATTAGATAGATAGATAGATAGATAGATAGATAGATAGATAGATAGATAGATAGATAGATAGATATGGATGGATAGAGAGTGAGATAGATTAGATAGATAGATAGATAGATAGATAGATAGATAGATAGATAGAGATAGATAGACAGACAGACAGACAGACAGACAGACAGACAAATAGATAGCAAGCAGTAGCACTTAGACTTATATACCACTTCATAGTGCTTTTTACGGCCTTCTCTAAACCAGGGGTGGGTTCTACTTACCTTTACTACCGGTTGGCAACGGGGCCGCACACACATGTCTCAACCTTGAGCCAGTGAGATTTGAACTGCAGCTAGCAGTCAGCTGAAGTAGCCTACAGTGCTGCACTCTAACCACTGCGCCACCTCAGCTCTGGATAGATAGATATAGATGATAGATAGATAGATAGATAGATAGATAGATAGATAGATAGATAGATAGATAGATAGAGAGAGACAGACAGACGATAGACGATAGACGATAGACGATAGACAGACAGACTGTTCATAACTAGGGCTGTGCATGTGATTCCCTTGAGTTATAGTCACTTTAATAAGATGATTCATTAAAGGAGATACCCCTTTTTTCAGGCTAACTTGGAAGCCTGGAAAATAGCAAAATTATTATTATTATTATTATTATTATTATTATTATTATTATTATTATTATTATTATTATTATTTCTATTTTTATACCACCCTTCTCCCGAAGGACTCAGGGCGGTGTACAACCACAATAAAACAATATAAGATACAAAATTTAAAAGCAATTAAAACAAATTAAATACTTTTGGCCCTTCCGTTAAAAACCCACAAGTTTAAAACACCCCCATCCAAATTCTTTTTAAGCCAGTCCAGCCTGTTGAAATAGCAGAGTCTTAAGGGCACGGCGAAAGGTACGCAGGTCGGGAATTAAAATAGCTTTAATGAGCAGCAGAAAGGCATGGGGCCCATGCGACATGCAAAGTACCTTTTTCAAAGTATTTTCAGAGCAGGCACTACTCTGGGGAGGGAGGGAGGGCGGAAGGGAAAGCCAAGCAGTTTTACTCTTAAGTGAAAAAAACTGCTGATCCCAACTACAAATAGTCAGAATAATTTCTCAAGACGCTAAATTATAATACCTTATCATCCAATTCTGCCACAGTAGCACAAAGGTCTACCAAATTAGGCTGAAGGTGTCCGTTCACAATCTTCTCGTTATACATATAAATCTGAAAAAGAGCAACACAGACAGATGTCCCCCATAGTGCAACTCAGTCCCTTCCTTTGCATCATACCCTCCTTCCCCACACACGCACTGCTTAAATGCAAGATGCTTTGACATCCTGCACTGACATCCTCCTTTGAATTGCATGATATAACAGCAAAAGAGGAGTAGTGGCTGCCCAGCATCGAACCCAATTCCAAGTGTCAAGTGGTTTATTTATTTATTAAATTTTTATACCGCCCTTCTCCCGAAGGACTCAGGGCGGTGTACAGCCAAAGTAAAACAACATGAATGCAAAATTTAAAAGCAATTTAAAAACAAATTAAATATTTTGCCCCCCCCCCCGGCCCAGTTAAAACCCACAAATTAAAACACCCAATCCAAATTCTTATTAAACCAGTCCAGCCTGTTGGAATAGTAAGTGCTTGTCTAAAGCCCAATATTTTTGGCATCTGTACGAGTGTTTTAACTAAAGGCCAGATAGAAAGCGTCAGTAGAGTAAAATGCAAAGAATTTACAACGTGTTGTCAGGGCATTTCTTGCCAGAAATAACACAAGATAAAAAGTTCCTTCGTTTTCTTGAAAACTGTAAGGTTTGGCGCATCAACTGCAGTTATCCCAACAAGCGTTGGTATTCAAAATGCATTTTATTTAATTTTCTTTTTTTAAAAAAACCATAAGTTTTATGTCCCTCGGGTGGGGTTTCCCAATCGTGGCAACTTTAAGATGCGTGGACTTCGACTCCCAGAGTCCCAGTGGTGCTTTTTCAGGAGGCAACTGGACTTTCTGGTTTTTTCATAGATGTTTTGCTTCTCATCCAAGAAGCTTCTTCAGCTCTGACTGAAGAATGGTGGGGAACCGCAGGATTTATATTCCTTGCAGACAGCTGGTCCTTGGCATCCTTTTAGAGGGTCCTTGAAGGTTTGTCTGTGTCCTCAGGGTCACCAGAGTAGTGCAAATGGGTTTGGAGCCTTGTTGGCTGCAGGATGACGAGCTGAAGAAGCTTCTTGGATGAGAAGTGAAACATTTTCAACATTTTCCTGAAAAAAAGCGCCTTTGGGACAACCATAACTTGGATGACTTAGAATCTCCATAGAGTTTCAACTCCCAGAATTTTGGCTGGGGAATTCTGGGAGTTGTAGTGCACGCGTCTTAAAGTTGCCAAGGTTGGAAAACGTTGCCTTAAGGCGATTGGAATCCAACTTCAATGGATGAATATGAATCCGACTCCAACAATCCAAATACTTTTAAGCAGACAAGTGTATCATTTTACAATGCCCGTTCCTAGCTGATGATAGTCCCCAATAATCATAACTTCAAATAAAACGGAGTTCTAGAATGCTGTAGGTCGTGTGCACAAGCTCAGCCTGCCTGGCTGGAATTAGATCTTCGGACAAGTTGACTTAAGATCTTTAAAATGATTGGACCAGGGGTGAAATCCAGCAGGTTCTGGAGAACCGGTAGTGGAAATTTTGAGTAGTTCGGACAACGGGCAAATACCACCTCTGGCTGGCCCCAGAGTGGGGTGGGGATGGAGATTTTGCAATATCCTTCCCCCAGGAGTGGGGAGGGAATGGGGATTTTGCAGTATCCTTTCCCTTGGAGTGGGGTGGGAATGGAGATTTTGCAGTATTCTTCCCCTGGAGTGGGGTGGGAATGGGGATTTTGCAATATCCTTCCCTCTGGAGTGCGAAGGGAATGGAAATTTTGCAGTATCCTTCCCCTGGAATGGGGTGGGAATGGGGATTTTGCAGTATCCTTCCCCTGGAGTGGGGTGGGAATGGGGATTTTGCAGTATCCTTCCCTTGGAATGGGGTGGGAATGGGGATTTTGCAACATCCTTCGCCCTGGAGTGGGGTGGGAATGGAGATTTTGCAGTATCCTTCCCCTGGAGTGAGGGGGGAATGGGGATTTTGCAATATCCTTCCCCCTGGAGTTGGGTGAGAATTGGGATTTTGCAGTATCCGTCCCCTGGAGTGGGGTGGGAATAGGGATTTTGCAATATCCTTCCCCCTGGAGTGGCGTGGGAGACTGCAGGCAAAGCTTTTCCCTTTACTGCCGTATCCTACAATTGATACGGCAAAGATTGTAAAGATTTTTGTTGGAGGAAAAAGACCAGAGTTTTCTAAAACAGCTCTTGGTTAAAGTGGCGTACTCACCTGTCGGGCGTATGCCATCTCTGTGTTATCCAAGGAACTGCGACCTGGTGGAGGCAACTCACCAGCGTAACTCGGCTGTTGAGAGAAGAGAAAAAGGCCACTCAACCTTTGGTTTCAATAGACGAGAACACTTGGAGCTCACGGCTGAATGGTGCTCCTAGGTGCTCTCTGAGCTTGGTGCTTTCCTTGGAGGCATTTCATGACCAAACTAGATTATGTCATCAGTGAAATAGGTGACATCCACTGATGCCGTAAACTATTTTGAACACTGATGACCTCGTTTACTTTTTTTTGTAAGCACTTCCCAATTTTTTTTTTTTTACTAAAAGCAGAATTCTGCAACCAATAAAATTACATAATTTACATAATTTGGTGTTCAGTATTTACACAGTGGCCAGCCAGAAACCCTGTTTTCCTGCCTTCTGAAATGCTTATTCTTTATAACATCTAAGATTTTACTTCTCTGCACAAACAAACCCCACATATGTCATCACATTTAGAAACTTGTTCCTTTTTTAAAAAAAACAAAATCTATATAATCAGATACAAAAAAAGTATGTGAATTTTAAAGAAAATAGGAGAGGGAAGGTTTGTTGGCTATATTTGCTGCCATGAGTTATTTGTAAAAATAATAAAAGAAGGAGGGAGGGAGGGAGGGAGGGAGGAAGGAAGGAAAATGGGGGAGGGAGGAAGGAAGAAAGGAAAATGAGGGAGGGAGGGAGGGAGGGAAGGAAGGAAGGAAGGAAAATGGGGGAGGGAGGGAGGGAGGGAGGGAGGAAAATGGGGGAGGTAAAGAGGGAGGGAGGAAGGAAAATGGGGGAGGGAGGGAGGGAAGGAAGGAAGGAAGGAAGGAAAATGGGGGAGGGAGGAAGGAAGAAAGGAAAATGAGGGAGGGAGGGAGGGAGGGAGGGAAGGAAGGAAGGAAGGAAGGAAAATGGGGAGGGAGGGAAGGAAAGAAGGAAAGAAGGAAAATGGGGAGGGAAGGAAGGAAGGAAGGAAAATGAGGGAAGGAAGGGAGGGAGGGAGGGAAGGGAGGAAGGAAGGAAGGAAGAAAGGAAAATGGGTGAGGGAGGGAAGGATGGAACGAAAATGAGGGAGGGAGGGAGGGAGGGAGGGAAGGAAGGAAGGAAGGAAGGAAGGAAGGAAGGAAGGAAGGAAGGAAGGAAGGAAAATGGGGAGGGAGGGAAGGAAAGAAGGAAAATGGGGAGGGAAGGAAGGAAGGAAGGAAAATGAGGGAAGGGAGGGAGGGAGGGAGGGCAGCGAAGCGAAAGCAAAGCAAAGCAAAGCAAAGCAAAGCAAAGCAAAGCAAAGCAAAGCAAAGCAGAGCAAAGCCTTGGCTGAATATCGCGATGTTTGTTAGGACTGATTTGTTAGAACAAAAAAAAAAAAGAAAATACTGAGCCATGCCAGGCAAAATGGTGCTTTGGGGCACATAAGAGCTGCTCCCACAACGTCTGTCTGCACACCTTTAAAGCAGACTCTTCTTTTTTCTAAGATCCCACCTTTGCCCTCCACACCTGCAGCACAATCCTGACCAAAGGGCATGTTGGATTGCAGGGACCGCAGACGAGGCGCTGGGAGAAAACCCAACGAAAAGAATCCCAAAGGACAGAGGACGTTCCATTCTATTGAAAAAGCCGCCTTCCAAAAGTCACCCAGGTGTCTCCGCTCAGCTGCTCCTGTGTGTTTCGGCAATGCGCCGTGATTTGAGCACGACAAACCGGCTGAAACTCGGTACCGGCATTTCAATGCGGAAAAAAAAAAAAACCCCAACGCATTCCCCAGCCTCCTGTCAATCTCTTGGAGGCACGGATGGCAAAAAAAAGAGAAGCTTGCAGCACAGTAAAAATAGCCTTGCCGTTCGGTTTCTGCACGAGCTGCAGCGTTCAATAAATCATTACAGCCGAAAGTCCAATGGATTTAGAAACGAGATTTTTTTTTTTTTCCCCTGTGACAAGCTATGTTGCCCTGATTGGCTTTTCTCCTGCAAATTGAGGGAGAATTCAGCAGCGGAAAGCGTTGCCCGCCTGAATGCAAGCTGCCCTTCCTTTATTAAGCTTCACTTGTTGCAAACTGCAAGCGCTAAAGTCTGCATTACTCATACAAGCTTTCCACAGCTACAGTCGTGCCCAGGGGAAGGGGGAGTGCAAGTTTTAGGACGTGAGTGGTCTATGGAGATTCTCAGTGATCTAGGCCCATGATGGCGAACCTATGGCACCCGTGCCACAGGTGGCACCCAGAGCCATATCTGTGGGCACGCGAGCATTGCCCTACCTCAGCTCCAGCATGCGTGCATCTGCCGGCCAGCTGGTTTTCGGGGCTTCGGGGCCCACCGGAAGTCAGGAAACGGGTCGTTTCTGGCCTCCAGAGGGCCTCCGGGCGGGCGGGGAGGCTGTTTTTGTCCTCCTCAGGTTCCAAAAAAGCCTCTAGAGCCTGGGGAGGGCAAAAAGTGGGCCTACCCGGCCCACCATGCCGTTTTGTGCCAAAAGCGGGGGTTGCATGCATGCGCAGTGGGCAGGGCAGGTTGAATTATGGGCGTGGGCACGCATGAGCGCGACCCCCCCCCCCCCGCCCTCCCCCCGCTTTTGGCACACGACAGCAAAAAAGTTAGTCATCACTGATCTGGAGCCTGGATAGCTCAGCAGACTAATGCATTGCAATTTAACTGCAGCTGATCTAGATCATGGTTGTCCCAAAGGTGCATTTTCAGGAGGCAACTGGGCTTTCTGGTTTTTCTTTTGAAGACGTTTCGCTTCTCATCCAAGAAGCTTCTTCAGCTTCTGGTGGGGAATGGAAGGATTGATATTCCTTGCAGACAGCTATTCATTTGCATTCTTTTATAGAGTCGTGGAGGACACTTGGAGGTTTGTCTGCGGTCCTCAGGGTCACCTGAGGAGTTGTTGTGGCCCGCCAGTGGATCTGTCAGCAGATTGGGACAATGAGGAGGTTGTCGAGGAACCTGGGCCAGTCCTGGAGTCTGGGGAAGGCTCTGATGAGAGCTCTGCATCGGAGGCAGAAAAGGGGCCAAGGCCATATGCCAGTTATCAGCAGCCTTTGGAGTCAGACATCAGTGAGGCAGACAAACAGCTGGAGCCTGTTCCCAGTGTGCGCATGCGCAGAGTTGCCAGAAGAAGGGAACCGCTAAAGAAGAAAGGTCGACTTGGGAGGAAGGCCACAGGTAGACAATGAAGGGCCCCTCCGAGAGGGAATAAAAGAGGAGCGAAAGGGGAGTGGAGTTTGCAGGAGACAATTAGTTCATTCCTGCATTCTTGCCAAATATTGGCGGCATCTGAAAGATATCAGCCTGGCCACTCTCCAAGCCTGGCCACCTCCAAGTCGGTCATCGTGAACTATCTTGAAAGACTGTGGGAGAGGAAAGACTTTGCTGGAGAGGAATTCACTGTAAATTAAATCAAAGGGGTTTATCGGGACGAGGACTCGGCTTGGTGCTGCTGGAGAAGCCTAGGTCAGAACAGTAGTGCAAATGGGTGTGGACTGCAGCCTTCTTGGGACTGCTGAAAGGACTGAATTGTGGAGCTGTGCTTTCTGCAGGACGTTTTCTGCCCTGTGTCCCTTCAGTGTTGAGCAGAGCCGCAGGCTGTTGGGGAAGAGCCTGTGTTGTCTGCATCTCGAACGGAAGCGCAGACGATTTCTGCAGTCTGCAAGTTTTTCTGGAACTCCGCTCATACTCCCGCATCATTCGAAAGGGATTCATCCCAAAGTGCATCGCTAAATGTCTATGGAGATCTCAGTCATCCAGGTCATGGTTGTCCAAAGGTGCTTTTTCCAAGAGGCAAAAAAAAAAAAAAAAAAATCCAGTTGCCTCCTGGAAAAAGCACTTTTAGGTAGGGCACGAGTGGAAATAATACCGCCAAGCAGCCTCGTTTGTTCGGTCTCTGTCCCTGAGCACACTCCAAAGGGACAAGAAGACCGGAGACATTGGGAAGATTAGAGGAATGCTGATGCTCCCCAGCTGCTGTTGAAACAGGATAAATTGCACCTGTGCTTTGCAGGCAGTCCTCGACTTGCAATAGTTCATTTAGTGACCTTTGGAAGTTACAACAGCACTGAAAAAAAATGGAGCCTGGATAGCTCAGCATTGTAATGCATTGTAATTAACTCCAGCTGTCTGCAAATACTGTAAGTTCGAATCTCATCAGGCTCAAGGTGGACTCAGCCTTCCATCCTTTCTAAGGTAGGTAAATTGAGGACCTAGTTTGTGGGGGCAATAAGCTGACTTTGTATAAATATACAAAAGTATGAAGGCTATTGCTTAACGCATTGTAAGCCACCCTGAGTCTCTGGAGAAGGGCGGCATATAAATCAAATTTAAAAAAAAAAATTCAAATGCATGGCAACTGACTTGTATTAATGACGGTTGCAGTGTCCCTGTTTTGTGACCTTCTGACCAGCGAAGTCAATGGGGAAGTCACATTCACTTAACGACCGTGCTACTAACTGAACTGCGGCAGGGATTAGGTCAACAATGGCGGCAAAAAAGATCGTAAAAACGGGGCAAAAACTTTACTTAACAGCTGTCTCGCTTAGCGACCAGAAACGGCAGGTTCCCATTGTGCTCGTAAGCTGAGGACTGTCTATATTACCACAAAATGGTAAGAAGAGGACAAACGAGGAAGATGATTGGAGGAAAGTGAAAAACCAGCAGATCCAAGAAGGGGATTCTTGATCTGGGCATTATTAGACTGTACAGTTTAAGTTAAAATAAGTCTCGGGTATTTTTTTCCCTTTTAACCAGCTAGTACGCCCTTCCGTTTAGGAAGCTGTGCAAACTTCAAAAGGAGGCAGGATCTGTAGGTTGCTTTCTTTGAACTACAAAGACCATCTTGGTAATTGACTTTATTTAAGTGTAATGTGTGGGGTATTTAAATAAAAAAAAAAAAAACCCATCCAAAGCTTGGAAATTGGCTCCCTTGCTGACCTACCTCCTGCAGCGTTTGGATCCGTGCTTTTTAGCAGATTTTTTCCCGAATCCGAAGTATCAATTAAAGCCTTATTATATCTGAAGGATAAGAACCTTTCTCTCCTTTTTTTTCCCTTTTTTTTTTTTTTGCTGCAAAAGGGTTAGAAGTGCAAAATCTGCAATGGAGAAATTAAACAACCGGCTTTTAACGCAGCAGATGCACTTCAAACCTCCTGGGCCTTTTGACTCTGAAGCCGAGAACAAAACATCCCTATCAAGGGTTTCTCAATGCTCTCACAGCGACACACCAAATATCGTAGCGGGCACGGCATGAAGAGAATGAAAGAGGAGAGAATGACAGATCGCTGTTCCAATCTCTTTAACCATTTGGGGAGTCGAAACAGAGCAGGCTTCCTTGATGCTATTCCCCCCCCCCTTCTCTTCCCCCACCCCCACCCCCACCCCCTTTTTCTCTGAGATTCTGAAAACGGCCTTCCAACATGGCAGGAACCTTTGAATATTTGGTCACTGAGGACAAGCAACAAGTTTGACCAGCTCGGAAGGAAGCTCAGAATCGTAGGATTTTGAAAGGAAGGTTAAACCTCAGTTCACAAAACCCCAGAAGCAGCTGAAAGCTTTCCAAAATAGCTTGCCAAATCCATTAAGCTCAACCACTGCAGAGCAGTAAGAAGAGATCCTACCTACTTTTCCAGTACCCTTACTTGAAAAAAAAACGTGGACACTCACTGCGGCTGTATACAGTGAGTCGTCAGCACAACAATTTCCAAGCGAGGAACACTTCCAGGAACCGTAAAGAAAATGTTTCCATTATTTATAAATAAAAAATAAAAAAGACTTGAAGGAAGAGGACAAAAATCCGGCAACTCGCTGAGACATTCGATTGTTACTATTTTGAAGACTCTTAGCCAATTCCCGCAAGCAAGCAAGCAAGCAGAAAAAGGAACTCAAAACGTTTCAAATGAAGACCATTTTAAATAGAAAATAGAGATGGAGAAAGATAGATAGATAGATAGATAGATAGATAGATAGATAGATAGATAGATAGATAGATAGAGATAGAGATAGAGACAGAGACAGAGATAGAGATAGAGATAGAGATAGAGATAGAGATAGAGATAGAGATATTGAAAAACTATAACTAGGGATATGTACGCTGTGAGTCTGGGCAAGCCAAAGGAGGAGTACTTATTTTTTAAAATAATAATAATAATTAACAGTGATACCATTGTCATCATGGCACCTGGTACCACATCCAAGAATTTTATAAGATACATCAACAAATTTCAGCTTCCTGCAATAAAACTAGCAGAATTGCAAAAAACTGCGCTACTTGGAACATCGTACATCTTAAGTAGGTAGTTGGTTGATACCAAGGACGCTGACAGCAACTCGTATCAACCATTAGCACCAGTCAATCATATTCGTGATGCATTTTTGAATATTCAGTTGACTGAGTTTCATGTTTAATGAATAAAGTTAATAATAATAATAAAAAGTGTCTAGGGGCAATGGATATGAAGATTTTTTTGTAGGAGCAGAGAAGTAATACAGAATAAGGGATTCAAAAGGTGGAAAGTAGTTACTGGCTTCTCTCAAGCCAAGTCCTAGGCCACACAAAAATAAAGAAAACTGCAGAATAAACCACGAAAAGCAATAGCAGAATTCAGCTTTTCTCAATGTAAAGTTCTGAGTTGCTCAGAGAATAAGTAGTTTCATTATTTTATTGCAGGAAGGATAAACAAAGCTTGCACATTTTAAAATTGCTTTTTAAAAAAACAAACCTGGAGTCAAACAAGTAATTGGTTAATTCAAGCCAATAATTTTAGGAATGCAGCTGCTCCAGACTTCCCGCCCCCTCCCCCCCCTCCCAAAATACCTCATTTTCCTGGGTGAAATCCAGAGTGTCTTCTCCAGAAGCCAGCAATGTATGAAGGATCCGTTGCTTCACCTGTTCCCACTCCACCAGCATTGATTCTCGATGATATTCTTCTGCCATGGCAAAGGTCTGGGAAGAAACGGATAAGAGGAAAGAACAAAAGCATCATCCTAACTTCAATGAAAGCCTAGTAGTTACAAAGAAGCTATAAAATCCTTCAGTTTATCTAAACATACATAAAATCCTCCCCATGTCTTGAAATATACCGATTCCTCTTTATCTTTTATTCTCAATGTTAACCTATTCATTTCTGCATGTTCTAAAATCTTCCTTTGTTACCTCTCCTTCTGATGGGATTTTTTTTTCTGCCTTCCACTTTTGTGCAAATGCAATTCTCGCCGCTGTTATTATATGAATAATCAAATATGTATCTTCTTTGCTATATTTTTCCGGTAATATACCCAATAAAAATGGCTCTGGTTTTAACTCTACACGCTGGTGCAACATTTCCTCTAACCGTGCCTGTATTCTAACCCAATAATTTTTTGCTTCCATACATGCCCACCACATATGATCCCAGCAACTGAAAACATTTCCAACATTTAGCTGATTTATCCTTAAACATTTTTGCTAATCTTTCTGGTGACATATGCCATCTATAAAACATTAAGAGGTGGGGTTCACTTACCTTCCCTACCGGGAAGGTAGGGAAATGTGAGCGCAGGCATGTGTTCACGCGCGCTTCGCTCACACATGCCTACTCTGGGCACGCGCACAGCTTTCCATGCATGCGCAGTGCTCACACATTACGTCTGGGCGCGTGGGCGAAGAATCCCACAATCGCCACTACCGTTTCGCCTGAACCAGACAGAACCAGCTGAATTCCACCTCTGCCCTGCAGTCAAACTATAGCTCACGTCCTCTTAAACTGTACTTCCTATATGGATTCACAGATCCATCTCTCATAACCCTTCACCTGATAAAATACCTGGGAAAAAAACCACCAACCTTTTTAATGTACAATTGCTGTTATCGGATCAGTCCAATGTAGCCAAACATGTCTGTTATACTTGTCTGAAAAATTAGGCAGGTTTTGATCGACCACTGCCAATCCACCAACTAATTATTAAACATTATCTTGTCTTTTTTATTTATTTTTTATTTATTTTAAAATTTGACTTATATGCCGCCCTTCTCCGGAGACTCAGGACGGCTTACAATGCGTTAAGCAAAAGCCTTCATACTTTTGTATATTTTATACAAAGTCAGCTTATTGCCCCCACAAACTGGGTCCTCAATTTACCCACCTTAGAAAGGAAGGAAGGCTAAGTCGACCTTGGGCCTGGGGAGAATTGAACTCGCAGTAATTGCAGGCAGCTGGATGTTAAATGCTGCCTTAGTAGGAGGCATTAGCCTCCTACGCCACTCAGGCTCCATTTTGAATGGTTCTTAGTTGCAATGCTGGGTCTGTGGCTGTAATAAAATTGCTACTACTCTGATTTTATTTAAAAGCAACTGGGACTTTCTGGTTTTTCTTTAGGACATTTCGCTTCTTGTCCAAGAAGCTTCTTCAGTTCTAACTAACTAGTGAGGGATGAAATGAAATTACCCACCAGTTAGTTGGAACTGAAAAACTCTCCTGGATGAGAAATATCTTTTTTTTAAAAAAAAGATCAGAAAGCCCGGTTGTCTTTAGAATAAAAGCGGTTTTGAGACCAGGTACTGCAGACTAAGTTTCCAGTTTCCCAAATGTGCTTATAATAATAATTATTATAATTTAACGTTGTTGGAAGGGACCTTGGAGGTCTTCTAGTCCAACCCCCTGCTTAGGCAGGAAATCCTACACCACTTCAGACAAATGGTTATCCAACATCTTCTTTAAAACTCCCAGTGTTGGAGCATTCACAACTTCTGGAGGCCAGTTGTTCCACTGATTAATTGTTGTCACTGTCAGTAAATTTCTCCTTAGCTCTAAGTTGCTTCTCTCCTTGATGAGTTTCCACCCATTGCTTCTTGTCCTGCCCTCAGGTGCTTTGGAGAATAGCTTGACTCCCTTTTCTTTGGGGCAGCCCTTGAGATATTGGAACGCTGCTCTCATGTCTCCCCTAGTCCTTTTCATTAAACTAGACATCCCCAGTTCCTGCAGCCGTTCTTCATATGTTTTAGCCTCCAGCGCCTTAATCATCTTACTTGCTCTTCTTGGCACTCTTTCTAGAGTCTCCACATATATTTTACATCGTGGTGACCAAAATTGGATGCAGTATTCCAAGTGTGGCCTTACCCAGGCCTTATAAAGTGGTATTAACACTTATCTTCTCCCTAATTCCAAACCTCACTGCCCATCAATTCCAACACAGCTTAAAAAATATGTTTCCTGCTCCCTACATCTCTGCCATGCTTACAAAATTATTATCTTTGATTTCACCCTCCGTCTCATTCTCAAATTTTTCTATAAATAAGAACTGCAGAAGAGCCTAAACGCATTTTCCCCAAGCTTTCATGGATTAAATCTATTTTCGGTAACCAAGGTTCTTGGACTCTGATGCTTTCAAACCGCAGAAAGTAGAATTACGCTAAATGTGAGATATATATATATAATTTTTTTTTACTCATAATTTATTCATTTTCTTAAAAATCATGTTTGGTTCAACATATCTTTGGAAATCCAAAGCGGGAGGACAATTTTTGGGGAGTTAATGGGGGTGGAAAGACGAACGAGGGGAGATTCAAGAGATTCTGCAGGGTGAAAAAATATACCACCCTCAAGTACGGAGAATTGAGCCCTGTTTTAAACTTCTGCCAGATGTCTATCTGGTATCATTTCTTTCACATCAGTCATCTCTCTGAGAGACAGCAGCTCCTGGGAGGCTCGGTGGTCTCTCTCATCACTGGCTGCCTAATCTTTTATGCTGAAGAAGGCTGGATGAATGCTTGCTCATTTCATACAAAGCAAGCAAGCTAAAGGAAACCAATATTGCAGAATAACAGAGATGGGACATTGGAGGTCTTCTAGTCCAACCCCAAGCTCAAGCAGGAGATCCTAGACTATTTGAGACAATTGATTGTCCAGTCCCTTCTTAAATGCCTCCAGTGTTGGAAGCACCTACAACTTCTGGAGGCAAGTTGTTTTAACTGATTGGATTGTTTTAACTGTCGGGAAATTTCTCCTTAGTTCTAGGTTGCTTCTCTCCTTGATGAGTTTCCACCCATTGCTTCTTGTCCTGCCTTCAGGTGCTTTGGAGAATAGCTTCACTCCCTCTTCTTTGTGGCAGCCCCTCAAAACTGGAACACTGCTATCATGTCTCCTCTGGTCTTTCTTTTCACTAGACTAGACATACCCAATTCCAACAATCGTGCTTCATATGTTTTAGCCTCCAGTCCCCTAATCATCTTCTAGTCCAACTCTCTGCTCAGGCAGGAAAGGGTCTAGGACTTTTCGGCTCGGTCTCTTCGCCTTGTTTTGCGGATGGAAGTCCGTCCCTCCCTTCCTTCCCCCTCTAGCTGATTTGTTGGGCCCTAACTGTCCAAGGTGTCGAAAAACCTAGGATGAAACTAGAGGTGAAATGCTCCCTGTTCAGACCGAATCACCCAATCCAGTAGCGATGGTGGTGGGTGGTTTGGAGAACAGGTAGCAAAAATCCCTGCGCCCCCCTCCCATGCCCAGCTGAGCAGCGCGATCATCAGAGGCTGTTTTTTTTTTTACTTTTAAACGCATTTTTTTCTACAATCTCTTCAGCTGAAAAAATGCTTTTAAAAGTTAAAAAAAAAGTCTCTGATGATCGCGTGGCTCAGCTGGGATCGTCAGAGGCTTTTAAAAGCATTTTTATTACAACCTCTTCGGCTGAAAAAAAAAATGCCTTTAAAAGCCTCTGGCGATCCCAGCTGAGTTGCCTGATCGTCAGAGGCTTTTTAAAGCATTTTTTTTCTACAACCTCTTAAAAGTTATAGAAAAAATGCTTTTAAAAAGTTTTTTTTAAAAAAAAAGGGTTGGCCACGCCCATCCGATCACATTATCCCACCGCCACCAAGGAACGCCCACAAAACTGGTAGTAACAAATTTTAGATTTCACTCCTGGATGAAACCTCCTTCTGTTTATGGGCTGCGGCGAAGTGCTTTGGAGTGGCCATGGCCATTGTGCCGGGGCGAAAGACCGGCAGAGGGCCAGCCAAGGAGAAAAGTTTAAGGCTAATAACCCAGAGGTGAAAACCTCAAGGTAAAACAGGCAAGGCGAAGAGACCAAGCCGAAAAGTCCCATTCCGGGTAGGAAATCCTATCCCATTTCAGACAAATGGCTGTCCAGTCTCTTCTTAAAAACCTCCAGTGGTGGAAGATTCACAACATCTGGAGACCAGTTGTTCCACTGATTAATTGTTCTCACAGTCTGGAAATTTCTCCTTAGCTCTAGGTTGCTTCTCTCCTTGACTAGTTTCCATCCATTGCTTCTTCTCCTGCCCTCAGGTGCTTTGGAGAATAGCTTGACCCCCTCTTCTTTGGGGGAGCCAATGAATCCGTTTTCTTTTTCCTGCTCATCATAAAACTTTATATCCTTTGTAAGTTTAGTTGTGGGCATGAATCCAGAAGAGCGCCATTCATATGTCAGCGATCTATCTATGTTGCCTAATGTGACACACGTCAAGGTAAATGAACGACTGGTTTGACCTCTATTTGGAAGAGCCCTGAGTCGCTGGTGTTGAGATGCAACAGGCAAAATACAGGCAGTCCTCAACTTATAACCGCTTGTTTAGCGACCGTTCGAAGTTATAACGGCACTGAAAACAGGGACTTACGACCGTTGCAGCATCTCCGGGGTCACATGATCAAAATTTGGCTGCTTGGCAACTGGCACATACTTAGGACGGCTGCAGTGTCCAAATGGTGATGTGATCACCATTTGGTAACCTGCCCAGCTGGTTTCTGACAAGCGAAGTCAATGGGGGAAGTTGGATTCACTTAATGATGTGATTCGTTTAACAACTGCAGTGATTTGCTTAACGGTGGCAAAAAAAGGGTTGTGAAATGAGACGCAGCTCCCTTAACGGCATTGAAAAAAGTGACCTATGAACGTTTATCACAGTTGTAGGCATCCCTGGGACCACATCCCAGTAACTGGGAGAGGGATCTTGCAGTCTTAGTGGACAACCAGCTAAATATGAGCCAACAGTGTGCAGCGGCAGCCGAAAAAGCCAATCCAATCTTAAGTTGCGTTAACCGAGGGATACAATCAAGATCAAGGGAGGTATTAATACCACTCTATAAAGCCTTAGTAAGACCACACCTAGAACACTGCATCCAGTTTTGGTCACCACACTATAAAAAAGATATAAAAAACTTTCTAGAGTTCTGGAGGCTCTAGAAAGAACGCAGAGAAGAGCAACCAGGATGATGAGGGGACTGGAGGCTAAAGCATACGATGGACGATTATAGGAACTGGGCCTGGCTAGTCTAGTGAAGAGAAGGACCAGGGGAGACATGATAGCAGTCTTCCAATATTTGAGGGGCTGCCACAGAGAGGAGGAAGGGGGTCAAGGTGTTTTCCAAGGCACCTGAAGGCCAGACAAGAAATAATGGATGGAAACTGATCAAGGAGAAATTCAACGTGGAAATAAGGAGAAATTTTCTGACAGTGAGAGCAATCAACCCATGGAACAGAAGTTTTGTTTTGTTTTTTTAATTTGATTTATATGCCGCCCTTCTCCGGAGACTCAGGGCGGCTTACAATGCGTTAAGCAATAGCCTTCATACTTTTGTAAATATTTATACAAAGTCAGCTTATTGCCCCCACAAACTGGGTCCTCAATTTACCTACCTTAGAAAGGAGGGAAGGCTGAGTCAACCTTGAGCCTGGTGAGATTCGAACACAGTCATTGCAGACAGCTGGTGTTTAATTACAATGCTTTTAGTCTGCTGAGCCACCAGAGCTCTGAAGTTGCCTTCAGAAGTTGTGGGAGCTTCATCGCTGGAGATTTTTAAGAAGAGTCTGGACTGCCATTTGTCAGAAATGGTGTAGGGTCTCATGCTTGGGCAGGGGGTTGGACTAGATGACCTACAAGGTCCCTTCCAACTCTGTTCATCTGTTAAATGATCAAAATTCCAATGCTTCGCAATTGACTCATGTTTATGACGGATATGCAGGATCCTGAAGTCCCGCGGTCACCTTTTGTGACCTGACAAGCAAGGTCAAAGGGGAAGCCAAATTCACTTAACAACCATATCACTAAGCTAACAACTGCAGTGACTCGCTTAACAAACGTGCCAAGAAAAGTCGTAAAAGGGGGAGGCAAAACTCACTTAACAACTGTCGTGCTTAGCAACGGAAACTGTGGCCTCAATCAAGGACTAGCTGCAGGTCCTCGGAACCTAAATTCATCACTGTCATATTAAGTTTTTTAATGGGGAAGGCACAGATTTCCTGCCAGACATAAGAGTCTTGATGTGCTCAGCATGGATCCCAGAAAACACATGTTCTGAGAGCCAGCTCCAGATGTGCCGAGGCTAAAAATCTGAGAATTGCAATTTTGACAGCTGCAGTCCTAACAAATCCTGGGGAACGCCAGCTTGGAGAAGGCTGTACTTAAAAGAGGTTTGCCAACGGAACGATGATGCTGCGCAGGAATTCAGACAACCACATGACAAATTCGGAGATTTCATTCACAGGGGCATCCATCAACTAAAATAGGCATTTAAATGTTGTTTCTCTCGATTTTATCACGGCTACACTTTCACCAAGGACAGTATCCGTTCCCTTCCACCCTTCCATATGACTGCTCTTATCATTACAAATTTAACAGTTTGAAGGGCCATTTGATTTATGGGTACAGTGCCATTAGTTTTTTTTGGAAAGCACATGAAAATGCTAGAGACCGCTTTGCTTGTTAAATCTTGCCTTTTCTCCAATAGTTGGGGAAGTCTTGTCTCAGGATTTCTCTTCATTTTACCCAGTGATGAAATCCAATTTTTTTTACTACCAGTTCTGTGGGCGTGGCTTGGTGGGCGTGGCAGGGGAAGGATGTTGAGATCCTGGAAAGTGTGCAGAGAAGAGCAACAAAAATGATAAGGAGTCTGGAGACTAAACTGTATAATGAATGGTTGAGGGAACAAGGTATGGAATTCAAAGTGGTGGAATTCAAATCTTTTACTACCGTTTCTGTGGGCATGGCTTGATGGGTGTGGAAGGGGAAGGATACTGCAAAATCTCCATTCCCTCCCCACTCGTGGGGGAAGGATACTGCAAAATCTCCATTCCCCCCCCCACTCCTGGGGGAAGGATATTGCAAAATCCCCATTCCCTCCCCTCTCTGGGACCAGCCAGATGTGGTATTTGCCAGTTCTCCGAACTGCTCAAAATTTTTGCTACCAGTTTTCTAGAACCTGTCAGAACCGGCTGGATTTCACCCCTGATTTTACCCCACAACCACCCTGTGACTAGACGGGGCAGAGAAAAAAATGATGAATCCAAAGCACGTTGAAAGTTTCCATGACTGAGGAGGAACTTGAATCGGAGTCTCTCGAATCCTAATTCCTACCACCTCTGCCTAACTTCCTGCTAACTGTGACTTTCTTTGCGTAAACCGAGTGAAATCTAGTGAAGAGAAGGACCAGGGGAGACATGATAGCAGTCTTCCAATATTGGAGGGGCTGCCACAGAGAGGAGGGGGGACAAGCTATTTTCCAAAGTACTAGAAAGCCAGACAAGGAGCAATGGATGGAAACGGATGAAGGAGAGATTCAATCTGGAAATAAGGAGAAATTTTCTGACTGTGAGAACAATCAACCAGTGGAATAGAAGGTGCCTCCCGAAGTTGTGGGAGCTTCATCACTGGAAGCTTTCAAGAAGAGGTTAGATTGCCATTTGTCAGAAATGGTGTGAGTCTCTTGCTTGGGTGGGGGGGTTGGACTAGATGACCTACAAGGACCCTTCCAACTCTGTTAATCTGATCTGAACCCGCTTTATACATAAAGAGGGTATTGGAAGAGTACATTTCTGATCACTATAAAACTCAAAGATAAGCTTGAAGTACTGGTATGGGGGCAAAATTTATAGAAACTGTGAAGTAGTGAACAGGGCTGGAAAAAAAAGTTTAGGGGAGAAAAATTAATTTAACGGAAAGGTCAGTAGATTTCCATTTTTCCCCTCTGGGAAGGAAGAAGTACTCCCTCTGCTTTAATTCCTTTCCAAAATGTTTCATTCTGGTGAAGACCTCTTACAGATTTCCAGCAGATTGGGAGGCTCAGTTGTGGCCCAAACTGTCTTAGGAGATGCTGGTCCCTCCTGTAGAGGAAGGGCAGAAAGATTTCCAGCTTGTGAGATGAACCTGCAGGCATTCCTTGACATACAACCATTCATTTAGTGACCATTCAAAGTTACAAGGCAATAGCAATAGCACTTAGACTTATATATCACTTCACAGTGTTTTACAGCCCTCTCTAAGTGGGTTACAGAGTCAGCCTCTTGCCCCCAACAATCTGGGTCCTCGTTTTACCTATCAATTGTGGAGCCAACCAGCAACCAGCCACAGCAGAGGGATGAAAGAGCCACATGAGGCTCCAGAGCCATGGGTTGCTGACTCCTGCTTTATACCCTCCAGAACAAACGGTTGTCCAATCTCTTCTAAAAAGCCTCCAGTGTTGAAGCACCGACAGCTTCCAGAGGCAAGTTCTTCCAGTGATTCATTGTTCTCACTGTCAGGAAATTTCTCCTTAGTTCTAGGTTGGGTCTCTCTTTAACTAACTTCCATTCATTGCTCTGCCCATTTTGCGCTTTGGAGAATAAGTTAGTACCCTCTTCTCTAGGAATGACAGCTATCGTGTCACCCCTAAGCCTTCTCTTCAGTAGGCTAAAGGTAAAAGGTAAAGGTTCCCCTCGCACATATGTGCTAGTCATTCCTGACTCTAGGGGGCAGTGCTCATCTCTGTTTCAAAGCCGAAGAGCCAGCACTGTCCGAAGACATCTCTGTGGTCATGTGGCTGGCATGATTAACACCAAAGGCCCACGGAATGCTGTTACCTTCCCACCAAAGGGGGTCCCTATTTTTCTACTTGCATTTTTTATGTGCTTTTGAACTGCTAGGTTGGCAGAAGCTGGGACAAGTCACGGGAGCTCACCCTGTTACGCGGCTCTAGGGATTTGAACCGCTGAACTGCCAACCTCTCGATTGACAAGCTCAGTGTCTTAGCCACTGAGTCACTGTGTCCCTTGTGCTCTTAGATTCCCACAAAAAATTAAGGGTTTCCACTCACGAAAAGTTCATCATCCAAGGCTCAGGGAAGGAAAGGTTGGCGTTTTCTCAATAGCAACATCCAAATTTGACACTGAGGGATCCTGGGTGCTCTCTGAGCTTGCTTGTTTTCTTGCAGGCATTTCATTTCAATCGACAAGCTCAGCGTCTTAGCCACTGAGCCACCACATCCTTTTTCAGTAGGCTAGGTATACCTAATTCCCTTAACCATTCATCGTATGGTTTAGCCTCCAAATTGTTTATCACCTTTGTTGCTCTTCTCTGCGCACGCTTTATAGAACCTCGTCATCCTTTTTTGTATCGTGGTGATCAGGACTGGATGCAGTATTTCAAGTGTGCTTTTCACTAATGCAGTATAAAGCGGTACTATCATTTCACGTGATCTTGATACTATTCCTCCTCCGCTGATGCAGCCCAGGACTGCACTGGCTTTTTATGGCAGCTGCAGCGTATGGCTGTCTCATACTTAAGTGGTCGTCCACTAAGAAAATCTAAATCCCTCTCGCAGTTACTACGATTTTGAGTCAGGTACTGCCAATTCTATCCTTATGCATTTGTTTTTTCCTGCCTAAATGCAATTGGGGGGCTGATTAGTGCCCTGAAATTCCTCCCTTCACCTTTTAATTGATTTTCAACATATGTTATAATCATCCTTTCAAAAATGTTTAACCTTTATGTACCGCTTTTATGTTATTTTTTTTTATTATACACCACCCAGAATCCTTCTGTAAGGGAGATGGGTAGTTCCAAAATCAGTTGAATGGATGGGGGGATGGATGGATGGATGGATGGATGGACAGATAAATCAATGGAGGGATGGAGGGATGAATAGACAGACAGATAAATAAATGGAGGGATGGAGGGATGGATGGGCAGATAAATGGGTGGGTGGGTGGGTGGACAGACAGATAAATAAATGGATGGATGGATGGATGGATGGATGGATGGATGGATGGATGGATGGATGGATGGATGGATAGGCAGATGGATAGATGGATGGATGGATGGACAGATAAATCAATGGAGGGATGGATGGATAGGCAGATAAATGGATGGATGGATGGGTGGGTGGGTGCACAGACATAAATAAATGGATGGAAGGATAGATAGATGGATGGATGGATGGATGGATGGATGGATGGATGGATGGATGGATAGGCAGATGGATGGATGGATGGATGGATGGACAGATAAATCAATGGTTGGATGGTTGGATGGATGGATGGATGGATAGGCAGATAAATGGATGGATGGATGGGTGGGTGGGTGCACAGACATAAATAAATGGATGGAAGGATAGATAGATGGATGGATGGATGGATGGATGGATGGATGGATGGATGGATGGATAGGCAGATGGATGGATGGATGGATGGATGGATGGATGGATGGATGGATGGATGGATGGATGGATGGACAGATAAATCAATGGTTGGATGGTTGGATGGATGGATGGATGGATAGGCAGATAAATGGGTGGGTGGATGGGTGGACAGACAGACAGACAGACAGATAAATAAATGGATGGATGGATGGATGGATGGATGGATGGATGGATGGATGGATGGACGGACAAATAAATCAATGGAGGGATGGAGGGATGGAGGGATGAATAGACAGACAGATAAATGGATGGATGGATGGATGGATGGATGGATGGATGGATGGATGGATGGATGGATGGGCAGATAAATGGATGGGTGAGTGGGTGGACAAATAGATAAATGGATGGAAGGATGGATGAATGGATGGATGGATGGACGGATGGACAGACGGACAGACATTCTTTTACAGTACTTTCAATACTTACCCGTTTCCTGGACTCTTCAATGGCAGACAGCAAAGCATTATCCTTTTCATTTTTTAGGAATCCCTGTAAGGAAAAGTACAATTTCCATTAAAAATCAGCTTAGCTTGGAAAGGACATTTGGCACTTCCAACAGAGTTGGTGTAAGCTCTGCTTGTAAGGTCAGACAACTTTCAGCTCCTGTTTGCTTCAAAGAAAATGTTCTTGAACTTGAGGGGGGGAGAAGAGGGAAATGCCAATAAGCTGAATGTGGGCACTGAAGTTCATTAGTCTCCTTTCAATAAAGTACACAACTGAACCGTATGAACTCTTGGCAGTTGAGTCCTGATTTCATTTTCTCTTATTTCTGGACTTGAATTCTGCTTTCTCCCTCCATCAATTTACAAGAGCCCTGATGAAAAGCAGGAGGGGGGCTGATGAACAGAGAGAATAAGTGTTGCCTAACTATGTTAAATAAATTTAAAAACTGGAAGAGAATGGTTCAGCCAAGGATGTACAAATATCTGCAAAAACATATAACTTATAAAATATAACATATAAAAATGCACCAGAGACAAATTCCTTGTGTGTCCAATCATACTTGGCCAATAAAGTATTCTATTCTATTCTATAATTGTCAGAGAGCAAGTGGATGGACTATATTGTTGAAGCTAAAAACAGTCATAACTAACATTTTACCGGGTAGGGTAGGGTAGGGTAGGGTAGGGTAGGGTAAGATAGGATAGGATAGGATAGGATAGGATAGGATAGGATAGGATAGGATAGGGTAGGGTAGGGTAGGGTAGGGTAGGGTAGGGTAGGGTAGGGTAGGGTAGAACGGAACAGAACAGAACAGAACAGAACAGAACAGAACAGAACAGAATAAAATGAACAGAACAGAACAGAACTCTTTATTGGCCATGTGTGATTGGACACACAAAATAAATTTGTCTCTGGTGCATAAGCTCACAGTGTACATACAAACATGTTATAAATGCTGATCATAATTATAATTCCAAATTCCAACGATCCTTAATTTTCTTCGCTCTGGATTGTTAATACGTCACACCTGGGGAAAGAATTTCATAAAAACTGAGCCCTCGAACCAATTCTAAAGGGGCTCCTGGTTGAGCAAAAGGTTGGACTAGAAGACCTCCAAGGTCCCTTCATATTCTGTTATTCTGTATTCTGAGACGGCTGGATAAGCTTGTTGTTTCCCTTTCCCGTTTTACAAGAGACGATATCAGGTAAGCAAGCAGCCTCCACCTTGGAGAATAACAAAACTGATTTTTTAAAAAAATCTTGCTGGGGAAAAAAAAGCCCCGTTACCAGACTAAAGAAGAAATGCTTAAAAACAAGACTCAGACTGAACGCAGTTGCCGATGGGCTGGATTCAGATGCAACAAACCAAAATGCAAACTCATTGTGGCTGAAGGCAAAGAATTGTGAGGCTTGTTATGATCAATTCTGAGCTCAGCTTTTTTTTTTTTTCAGTTGCTGCTGTTGTTCCATTTCCCATGTGTGAATCTCATTAAAGCAGACCAACAAAGATGCCAATAGCAATAAGCACTTAGACTTATATACTGCTTTACAGTGCTTCATAGCCATACTTGCCAATTGCCCAAGCACCCAACTTGGGAAGGGCCTGGTGGCTCAGCAGACTAAAAGCATTGTGATTAACACCAGCTGCTGCAATTACTGTAAGTTCGAATCTCACCAGGCTCAAGGTTGACTCAGCCTTCCATCCTTTCTAAGGTAGGTAAATTGAGGACCCAGTTTGTGGGGGCAATAAGCTGACTTTGTATAAAATTGAACGCTTACAATGCGTTCACATTGACGCTTACAACTGAACGCTTACAATGCGTTCAGCAATAGACTTCATACTTTTGTATAAAATATACAAAAGTATGAAGTCTATTGCTGAACGCATTGTAAGCCGCCCTGAGTCTCCGGAGAAGGGCGGCATATAAATCAAATTTTTAAAAAAATAAAAAATAAATTAAAAACTTTCAATTGTGTGACTCTGAGGATGCTGCAATAGTCATAAGTGCGAAGACAGCAATAGCACTTAAACTTACATATCGCTTTACGGTGCTTCATAGCCCCTCTCTAAGCAGTTTACAGAGTCAGCCTCTTGCCCCCAACAATCTGGGTCCTCATTTTACCCACCTCGGAAGGATGGAAAGCTGAGTCAACCTTGAGCCACTCACGATTGAACTGTTGGCAGTGGGCAGAGTTAGCCTGCAATACTGCATTCTAACCCCAGCGTCACCAAGGAAAAGAAGGAAGGGAGGGAGGGAGGAAGGAAGGTGAAGGAGAGGGAGGGAGGGAAGGAGGGAGGGAGGAGGGAGGGAAGAAGGAGGGAAGGAAGAAGGAAGGAAGGAAGGAAGGAAGGAAGGAAGGAAGGAAGGAAGGAAGGAAGGAAGGACAAACAAACGAAATGAACAAATGGCAATAGCGATAGGATTTATACCGCTTTACAATGCTTTCCAGCCCTCTCTAACTGGTTTTACAGAGTCAGTCTATTGCCCCCAACAATCTGGGTCCTCATTTTACCCACCTCGGAAGGATGGAAGGCTGAGTCAACCTTGAGCCTGGTGAGATTCGATCTGCCAAACTGCTGGCAGCCGGCAGTCAGCAGAAGTCACCTGCAGGACTGCACTCTAACCACTGCACCACCACGACTCCAATACAGGCAGTCATACGAACCACAACTGAGCCCAGAATCTCCACTGCTACGCAAGACAGTTGTTTAAGTAGGGTTTTGTCCCATTTTACAACTTTTAAGTGTAAAAGTTGTTAAGCGAACCACTTGCAATTGTTAAGCTAGTTAACAACAGTCACTAAATGAATTTGCCCTCCCCGATTTGCTTGTCTTGAATGCCACAAAAGGCGATTGGGTGATCCTGGGACTTTTCAACTGTCATAAGTCCATGCCAGTTGCCAAGCATCCGAATTTTGACCACGTGACTATGGAGAAGTGGAAAGCTGTCACAAATTATTTTTTTCAGTGCCGTTGTTACTTCGCTAAAGGAATGGTTGTAAGTCGAGGACTATCTGTATTCCTTCCAGAAGGAGATTTAGGAATGATGTTGACTGAAGGATTTTTATCTTAAAAGAACAAATTTCTGCTAGGAAACATGACTCTCTTTTTCTTTTCTTTTCTTTTCTTTTCTTTTCTTTTCTTTTCTTTTCTTTTGTATTCCAAACATTTTTTTATTAAGTTGTTAAGTATTATAAAATACGAAAGTAAATCAAAGAGCAATGGGGAGGGATGGGAAAGGGGAAAGAGAAGTGAGGAAAGGTAGGAGAAAGAAAAAAGCAGCAGCAGCATTGGACTGTTGCTGAATAAGGCATTAGCATCAAATCACAGCTTTTTTGTTTTTCCCTAATAATATGAACAAAGAGCCAGGAAATATGCCTTTGTGGTCACTGACAACTCTTAACTCTCTCTTGAGCTGCTGGGGCTCCCATTGAGAGGCATGCAGATGTGATAATATGCCTATCAATAGGTTTCCTTGGCACATGGCAAGCTTCCTGCCATACCAAATTCCATTCTTAATTTTAAAAAGAAAATGAATGGAAATCTGTCTCTTGCATGGCTAACAATGCGCCTCTGAGGCTCATGTAGATGCCACGGGCAGTTTTTTAATAAATCAATAGACAGATGGCTACAGCCCAGTCCCAGAGAGACAGAGGTGGGTTTCAGCAGGTTCTGACCAGTTCTGGAGAACCAGTAGCGGGAATTTTGAGTAGTTTGGAGAACCAGTAAATACCACCGCTGACTGGCCCGACTCCATCTATTCTCTGCCTCCCGAGTCCCAGATGATTGGGAGGAAATGGGGATTTTACAGTATCCTTCCTCTGGAGTGGGGAGGGAATGGAGATTTTGCAGTATCCTTTCCCTGGAGTGGCGTGGGAATGAAGATTTTGCAGTATCCTTCCCCTGCCACGCCCAAGCCACGCCCACAGACCAGTAGTAAAAAAAATTGGATTTCACCACTGCTTTTTGTAAATGCTTGTTACCAACCCATCTCCTAGAGAGTGGGCAGTCGGAGGGAGGGAGGGAGGGAGTCACTGTGTCATTGGTTTGGAATCATTGTGCAGCCACAAGAGACCCATGTCCATTCCCCCATGAATTCCGTTGACCTTTACCTAGCGCCAATTTAGCTTGGACCGTTAGTTGCTCAGATTTATGGTCAGGCACAAACAACCAGGAACAGGAGCTGAGTTCAAAGCACTAAGAGTGTGTTCTTCCCATCTATACACAGGAATCTGGGCAACTAACAGTCCAAACTAAAATGGCACTAGATAAGAGTCAATGGAATTCACGGGGCGGAGTGGGGGGGCCATGGGTCTCTTGTGGCTGTGCAATGGTTCCAAACTGATGACGCATTTAACCCCGCCCTCCATCTCAGCCTGCTCATCTCCTACATCGGGGGTCTCCAACCTTGGCAACTTGAAGACTTGTGGACTTCAACTCCCAGAATTCAACTTTGCTGACTGAGGAACTCTGGGAGTTGAAGTCCACAAGTCTTCAAGTTGCCAAGGTTGGAGACCTCTGTCCTACATCTTCTCTGCAGCTGCAGATGGACAGTCTGTCCTGTTCCTAGGAAGCCACACGCAATGGAGTGAAACAAACAAAATGTTAAAAAAGCTATGATATTTATATAGTTACTTAACTACGTAAGAGGAGCCTGGATAGCTCAGCAGACTAATCCATTGTAATTTAACTCCAGCTGTCTGCAATTAGTAAGTTTGAATCTCACCAGGCTCAAGGTTGACTCAGCCTTCCATCCTTTCTAAGGTAGGTAAACTGAGGACTCTGTTTGTGGGGGCAATAAGCTGACTTTGTAAAATATACAAAAGTATGAAGGCTATTGCTTAACGCATTGTAAAACGCCCTGAGTCTCTGGAGAAGGGTGGCATATAAATAAAATTAAAAAAAAAAAAACTTACCAAGCACAGTCTCAATTATATGAAAGTAACCAATACTGGAAGTTTTTAAGAAGAGATCGGACAATCATTTGTCTGAAATGAAATAGGATTTCCTGCCTGAGCAGAGGGTTGAAATAGAAGACCTCCAAGGTCCCTTCCAACTGTTATTCTATTCTAATAAAATATCTTTACAATCCCCAAGGTACGTCACAGCTTTTGAGCACCCCTAATGTTCGGAAATTGAAAGTTGAAAAATTTCAACACGCCCTAAATTCGCTTTTGGAATTTGGGGGGATTTTTGGGGGGGAGATAGGTTCCAAACCTGGCCTCAATAACCTGGGTGTCATCCAGAAGCTTAAAAATGCAAGCGTTCAAACAAACCCTACATTCCTCACTTCCTCCAAGTGCTGGTACTTTCCGAAGACTCACTTCCCATTTATCTACTTTCAGTAGCATGGCTTATATATAATTCAGGAATATGTTTCATACGTTGCTCGTGACTTGAAATCCTAACGTTATCGCGCTCTCTAATCTGACTATTATTTCAATCCAGCCACTCGGTATTTTACAAAGCAATCGGTCACTGGAATCTGAGAGCTGTGCTTGCAAAGTTTCTGTGTTAAATGTCTTTTTCTTACGGTCCTTAGATCTCTCTTTTAACCACCCGTGGTCACATTCCTCTTTTCATATCGCTCTTACGATTAATCCACTACCTGCTTTAAGTCTTCTCCTTTTTTCCCTGCCACTGATTTGGAGTGAAGCTTTGCAGCCTAAAGATGCTAATTTACTGCAGCAGAGCTAAGATTTTCTTGGCAATCCTATTCATAGCCTTCGAAGTGTCAGAAAGAGGGCCAAATTAACACTCTACATGACAGGCAATTTATCCCTTACTCTGCAGTGGATAAGAGTAAAGCAAAGGAAGGAATTCACAACTCCCAGCGCTTCCGAGAAGATTCAGTTTGTCACACCCACTATTACAGGGGTCTCCAACCTTGGCAACTTTAAGATTTGTGGACTTCAACTCCCAAAATTTCTCAGCCAGCAAAGCTTCTGCAGGAGGACCAAATGTCAGCCTCCATCTCTATATTGCTTGCTTGCTTGGGCTGCCATTGTAATGGAGGGAGTTAATGGGAGTTGAAGTCCACAAGTCTTGAAGTTCCCAAGGTTGAAGACCCCTGCACTATTAGAAGGTGTGTGTGTGTGTGTGTGTGTGTGTGTGTGAGAGAGAGAGAGAGAGAGAGAGAAAGGGAGAGAGAGAGAGAGAAAGAGAGAGAGAGAGAAAGGGAGAGAGAGAGTGGGAGGGAGGGAGGGAGGGAGGGAGGGAGAGAGAGAGAGAGAGAGAGAGAGAGAGAGAGAGAGAGAGAGAGAGAGAGAGAGAGAGAGAGAGAGAGAGATTCAGAACCAAGGGTTCTGGACTTTCAAAACTGGACTTTCTTTATTTTTCCTCAAAGATGTTCTTGAAGAAGCTTCTTCAATGAGAAGCAAAACCCCTTCAAGGAAGAAACAAAAGTCCAGTTGCCTTTTGAAGATGCAGCTTTGGGACAACCAAGCTCAAAGAGCAGCAAGAACTCCTCACACCAAAGTACCAGATCTGACAAAGAACTGTTGATCCATGAGCTCCCTGGGAAGGAGATTTGAGAAAATAACATTTTTTTAAAAAAAAAAATACTATAGCTTTTTAAATGATATGACAAGATTTAAGCTGGGTAATTTAGATGGGGATTGTTTTCCAAGTTGAAAATTACAGACCAGTCTCTTTATGTTGCATCACCTGCAAAGTCATGGAATCAATCATTAACCAATCTATTACCCTACATCTAGAGACAAACAACTTACTTTCTTACGAACAATTCAGTTTCAGAAAAAAATTATCCTGTAATCTACAACTACTACATTGCAAAAACATATGGACTACACATCTCGATCAGGGCAAAGCAATAGACGCAGTTTACATAGACTTCTGTAAAGCTTTTGATTCAGTGGTACATGACGAATTACTTCTAAAACTAAAATCCTATGGCATTTCTGGACTCCTCCTACAAAATGCAAATGCAAACTTTCACTTTTTTTTTTTAAGTAGGCAGCATGATTAGACGTTAGATAAGAAAGAAAGAAAAAGTCTAATAACAAAGAGTGACAGGTTAAAAGCTAAGTGATAGAAATAAGAAAAGGGGGAATATTAGTGTATATATTTTTATATCACAAAATGAAAGTAATAACAAGAGAAAATGTGGAATAATTGAACAACGATAAACTATAACTTAATATAAGTAAGTATTATTATTAGAAATATATAAGCGGATTGAATGTAACGATTATGATTAACTTGATTAGTTTAATTCGTATTAGCATGTATGACACCCATGTGTTGCACTGTTCACGCATTGATTTGATATTTTTATAAAAACTAAAGAAAATTTAAAAACAAAACAAAATGAAAACACAACAAGCCTCAGTATATCCCAAAGGTGCTTTTTTTTCAACAGGCAACTGGATTTTCTGTTTTTTTTCTTTGAAGATGATTCACTTCTCATCTCCGAAGCTTCTTCAACTCTCAAGAGCTGAAGAAGCTTCTTGGATGAGCAGCGAAATGTCTTCAATGAAAAAAACCAGAAAGTCCAGTTGCCTCTGGTGAAAAAATAAAGCACATTTGGGACAACCGTGATCTGGATGATGGACAATCTCCATAAAACCACAGTATGGTTTGCTGAGAGCTCATAAATTCCAAAGGGCAGAATCAATAAAAATAACAAAAATGATCTAGTGAGCACTAGATGGAAGAATAGCGGTAATCCTCGACGTACAACAACCATTTGTTTAGTGACCATCTGAAGTTACAACAGCGCTGGAAAAAAGTGACTTACGACTGTTTTTCACTCTTACAATCGTCGCGGCGTCCCAGGGTCACGTGATCAAAATCTGTGTGCTTCACAACGGGTTCGTATTGTGATGACTGTTGCGGTATCCTGGAGTCACATGATCACTTTTTTTTTAAACTTTCTGATGAGCAAAATCAACGGGAGAAGCCATCTTCGTTAACAACCGCGTTACTAACTGAACAACCGTAGTGACTCACTTAAAACCCCGTGGGAAGAAAGGTCGTAAAATGGGGCAAAATTCACTTAACAAATTTTTCACTTAGCAAAAGAAATTCCGGGGTCAATTGCAGTCACTTTTTTCAGTGCCGCTATAACTTCGAACAGTCACTGTTGTAAGTCAAGGACTACCTGTCCATAGCACCACAGATGATTGAACTACATTTTTTAAAAAAAATAAAAATAAAAATAAATGAATATATAAAAAACAGTTTCTCCTTTTTTGAAAGTGAGGGGCGGGGTGAAGATGCCAGCTGAGTCAAAGTTAGGCATTTTCTGAATTAAAAAATATTTGCCGTCACTTTGATAGGATGACAGAGCCACATGGGTGTCTCTTTACAAAAAATAAAATTAAAATTTAAAAAAAAACAACAGGTGTCTATCCAGAAAGCAAAGCCTTTAAAATCTCCCAATCGACACTGCTCAGTCACACTGGTTCACCAGAGTGCAATTTTCCCATTATAGCAAGATTTATGGCCTTTTTAAGAGCAATTGCTGCAATTATCTTTCAATCCGCACCACGGATAGATGATTTCTTTAAACAAACACTTTTCTCTTTGTTTTCATTTGCTGGGGATGCATTTCCTCTTTAGCCATAGGCAACAGGCCACTCTTAACCGTATTTAGAAAAAGGCAAGGCCATCCAGAATAACTGGGTTTAAATTTTAGATTCACAGGGTGGGGACGATCCGTCTCTGCACTGCTTCAATGGGGCTTTTAACATTCTTTTAGCATTCTTCTTTATGCACATATCTGAATGCTAATTCAACCATAGGTAGCCAGCTAGTGTAGTAAAGAGCTGCTTCCCCTGATTATATTTTTCATCTAATTATATCTGTACTCTGTAAGATGCATGCAAATAAAATGAGCCGTACGAGGTATTCGGTTCCTTATGTATTGGTCTGCTTGGCTCCCAAATCTTTAGGAAATCGAACAAAATTAAAAAGGAAGCTCAGAGCTACCAAGACATTGAAGGGTTTTGCTGGACAGGCATCCTGAAAAGGTCATTCTCGAAAAGGTCAACGGGGTCTGATGAGAGGGGAAGAATCTGAAGCGTCCTTGGAAAAGAAACACCCCGATTTTGACGTGACGGTATTTCTCTTTCGGGTTTATTAAAATGCAGATGAGTTGCTTGCCATCCTAATGACATCTGAAAAGGTTCTGAAGAGGCCATAGACAATCACCCGGGAAATAAATGGACCCTTGGTTAGAATTAGGCAGTACAAACGCTTTTTATGCCCAATTTTTTAAAGGAAAAAAAAATGTGTGTCAGTTACTAGTTGTCTGCTGATATGCACTGTCGAGTCACATCTGCAGAATAAGTCAAATAATTCCTACGAAAATCTTTTAAAGATTTTACAACTGCGAAGAGAAATGTGGTCCAGATTGGATTTCAAATTTAATTAGGATTTCTTTCTTTCTTTCTTTCTTTCTTTCCTTCCTTCCTTCCTTCCTTTCCTTCCTTCCTTCCTTCCTACCAACCTACCGACCTACCTACCTACCTGCCTACCCTGTTTCCCCCAAAATAAGACATCCCCTGATAATAAGCCCAATTGGGCTTTTGAGCACATGGCAATAAGGTCAACCGCTTATATCAGGGTTCAAAAAAATATAAGACAGGATCTTATTTTTGGGGAAACATGGTACCTACCTACCTACCTATCATCAATCATCCATTTGTCTGTCTGTCTACCTGTTTATCTGTCAGTCTATCTCTATCTCTATCTCTATCTCTATCTCTATCTCTGTATCTATATTTATATTTATCTATTACCATAAATAGATAGATCTATCACCATTATCATCTATCATCATCCATCTCTCTAACTCTCTCTCTATCTTCTTCCTTCTATCACCTATCTATCTTCACTATCTATCATCCATCCATCCATCCATCCATCCAACTCATATGCCACTCATTTTGCCAACAGGTAGTTCTAGTTGGTTTACAAGGTTAAAAACATCAATGCAAGACATTAAACTATTAAAACGATGGATGTTAATATTACAATTAACAAAGATGGCTAAGGTAGCAAGCAAAATACAAATGAGATGGAGGTAGAATTTTCTTTCAGTTCACAACCATCTCCAGTATGAAATGGCTCCATTGGGACCCCCAGGTCAATCGGCAGAGTCAGGTTTGAAGACCCTCCTGGAAAGGGTTGTTTTCTTTAGCATCGCCGGATTCTCGAGTTAAAAAATAACCAACAGCTCGCTTCTGCCTACTATGGCATGGAAAACCAAGCTGAGAAAACTGGAATTTTTAGGAATGTCAGTTGCACCTCTGGAAATGCAGGCTATGCCTGTGAGATAAAGATCTAAGTCAGTGTTTCTCAACCTTGGAAGCTTGAAGATGGGTGGACTTCAACTGCTCCCGCGCTGCTGGCTGGGGGATTCTGGGAGTTGAAGTCCACCCATCTCCAAGCTTGCAAGGTTGAGAAACACTGATCTAGGTCGATCCAAAAAGGAGAGCTTGTTTGCATCTCGGGGGCATCCAGAAGTTAATCACCTTCAGGGTATTACAATGACTTGGGAGCTGGCTACTTGTTACACCTGAAGGATAACAACTGGATTATAAACGTTGCCTGCAATCTCCTACTTCTTCAAGCATTTGGACCGCCTGGGCCACGAGACGGGCAGAAGCTGTGTAGGAGACTATTTTAAAGGGAAGGGAAGAACATGGTGGAGCAACAGCGGCCAGGATCCCAGCGCGCAGAGCCAACCCCTTGTTTGACATAGCAATAGCAATAGCACTTAGACTTATATACCGCTTTATAGTGCTTTGCAGCCCTCTCTAAGCTGTTTTACAGGGTCAGCCTCTTGCCCCCAACAATCTGGGTCCTCATTTTACCCACTTCGGAAGGACGGAAGGCTGAGTCAACCTTGAGCCTGGTGGGATTTGAACTGCCAAATGGCAGGTAGCCGGTAGTCGGCAGAAGTGGCCTGCACTACTGCGCTCTAACCACTGTGCCACTGAGCCTCACAGCAACATTTTCCAAAGCAGGGCAGTATAGCAGTGGGCGAAATAAAAAAAAATATGCTTGCTGATTTTTGCAAGGGATCTCTACAACTGCAATGCGAGGAGGGTATCAAAAAAAATATATCCCTGATACACGCAAGACATAAGGCTATAACTAAACTGCTGAGGGTGAAGCCAGTGAACAGATGTAATTGTGGCTTGACGTTGCTCTAAAGCAGGGGTGTCAAACTCAAAGCCCAGGGGCTGAATCCTGGCCCGCAGGGTGTTTAGATCGGGTCCGTGGGACCACCCTGGAAACAGCGAAAAACTGGTCCACAGTGCCTCTGTCAGGGAAAACGGAGCTCGGGAAGGCCACGGGAGGCCTTCCTCAGTGCCATTTTTGCTGGCAGAGGGTTGCAGGAGGCCGTCGCAGCCGAAAATGGGAGCTTGGGAGCCCGTTTTCTCTGGCAGAGCGCTCGGCCGGCTAAATGGCCGCCGGCTAAATTTGGTCAGAATAGGGAAATATGACTTGCCTTGAAGCAGGGAAGGAAGAGAATGAAGGTGGAAGGGGAAAATAAAGGCAAAAAATATGAAAAATATGATATGAGCTATGGTGGCGCACTGGTTAAGAGTGCAGTACTGCAGGCGCTTCCTGCTGACTGCCGGCTGCCTGCAATTTGGCAGTTCGAATCTCACCAGGCTCAAGGTTGACTCAGCCTTCCATCCTTCCAAGGTGGGTAAAAAGAGAACCCAGATTGTTGTGGGCAATAGGTTAACACTGTACACCACTTAGGGAGGGCTGTAAAAACACTGTGAAGCGGTAAATAAGTCTAAGTGCTCCTGCTATTGTTATCCCAAGGATTCTCATCATATCAAGCCAGGCTTTGAGGTTACCCCTTACCAGCTTACAGTGGTTCCGTACTGGTAGTCCTTGAGTTACAACCATTCGTTTATGACAGTTCGAAGTTCCAAAGGCACTTTGGATGACGTTTTCCCCATTTACGACCGTTACAGCACCTCCATGGTTACATGGTCATAATCCAGGTGCTCGGCAACTGGTGTGATTTAGGAGAGTTGCAATGCCCCAGGGTCATGTGATTACCATCTGTGTAACCTTTCTAGCTGGCTTCCGACAAGCAAAGCCAGAATAACAGAGCAGAATATCACAGTTGGAAGGGATCTTGGAGGTCTTCTAGTCCAACCCCCTGCTCAGGCAGGAAACCCTAGACCATTTCGGACACATGGTTGTCCAAGTCAATGGAGATTCGTGTCGCTCGCTGGACAACTGTAGTGATTCGCTTAAACTGTGGCAAAAAGGTTGTAAAATGGGACACAACTCCCTTAACCAATGCCTCGCTCAGCAACAGAAATTTTGGGCTCCATTGTGGTCGTAAGCCAAGGACTACGGTGCATGTTGCGCTGCATGGTTGCGAGCTTGCGAAGGAAGCCATCAAGGGTGCATATGAAGCCGCAGCCTTCTCCAGGCAACCCAGAGAAAAGGATGAGTGGCTTGCTCTCTTCAGTCGTGTAATGTGCTCCACCGATTATATATGGCTTTTGCTGTTTGAAGCCAGGTGATGTGGAAGAGCCAGATGGACATAAAATTGTCGGTTTCAAACAAGACTAGAGAGGGAGGAGATGTTGAGGCTGACCTTAAACAGGAGGAGAAACGCGAAATGTGAGAATGGGGAGCAAGTCACTCTGGGTTTACGTACTCCGAAAAACCGCTTGACTACGGAGGGGCAGGAGCCGTGAGGAAGAATGGTGCACCCTCCATGCACATGGCTTCTAGCAGACCTAAGGTGCTTCTCTTTGTTGTCCCTCATTGTGACTTTGCGTCTGCAGCATTTAGAAAGGACCCAGCCGTTCCTAAACCCCTGATAAACGGATCACGTCTCCGCTACTTGCTGCAACGGGCTCTAACCCTAAAGATGAAAGCATCCATTAAGGAAGAAAAAGAGGAGAAGATGGCGCCACTTTTTCAGGAAGTGCAAGCAAGAAACCCTGCAGCTAAGGCAATGCACAAGGAATGACTCCCTGGTTGGGTGGGTGGGTGGGTGATGGGTAGGGATTTCCCACTGCTTCGCCTACCTCATTCCCAGATGCTCAGCCACTCCTTACCTCGGAATGGTCAGACCATAGGAAGACATACTGGAAGCCATCTTTTTCATTGGGCCTTCAGGCCTGCCACATTTACGACTGTGGGAAACTGGGAGTGGGGGTTGTATGGAGCCTGGGTGATATATAGTCATAATAACTTGCCTTTCTCAGAGAGTCAAGGACATCTTGCCTTGCACCTGGACAGCTGGAACTGGGAGGCATCTCCAGTTGGGACGGTGCTTTGATTGGACCTTGTGATGGACATGTGGGTGCTGGGCAGGGGCTTGGACTTTCCTTTGGGTGGGAAAAAACCTGGAAGCTTTCAGATTCGGGTTTGCCCAGATGTGCCAATATGAAATCTCTAATAAAATGTAGCTTTGAGGAGACTCAAGCCTCGGAGTTTTCTTTCATTAGGGGTGTTACTTGGAACCCTGACACATACATGCCAAGGGACTTTGGACCACTACGATGGCTCTCTTAGACATACAGTTAGTCTTCAACTGACAACCACAATTGGGAACAGAATTTTCATAGTTAAGCAAAGCGGGTTGTTAATTGAGCCGCGACCAATTTTACGATCTTTTTGGCCACAGTTGTGAAGCAAATCACTGCAAGTAAATGAATCGGGGTGGTCATTAAGCAAATCCAATTCTCTCCCCCCCCCTCCCCCGTTGACGTGGCTTGTTGCGAGCTAAAATGGTGATCGCATGACCCTGGGATGCTGCAACCCTACATGCCGGTTGTCCAAGCGCCCAACTTTTGATCGTGTGACTGTGAGGATGCTGCAATAGTCATAAGTGCAAGGACAGCAACAGCACTTAGACTTATATACCGCTTCACAGTGCTTTACAGACCTCTCTAATAGGTTTACAGAGTAAGCCTACTGGCCCTCAACTATCTGGGTCCTCATTTTACCGACCTCGGAAGGATGGAAGGCTGAGCCAAACTTGAGTCAGTTAGGATCGAACTGCTGACAGTCTGCAGAATTAGCCTGCAATGCTGCGTTCTAACCACTGCGTCACCACGGCTCTTGATTGTGAGAGTAGGATGGTTGTAAGTCACTTTTTTCTTTGACATTGTATCTTCAAAGAGTCACTAAATGAATGGTTGCAACCTATTAAGACTCAACTTAATCCTGATACTGTAGACGCCAGTGATGTCAAACCCATGATATGCACATCAAAAGTGACACATCGCAAAGATTTGGGTGGCACGCCAGCATTTACTACCACCCAACAATGACTGTACTCAAAACCATACCCCGTTCTCATGCAATTTTTGGAGGCCGTGTGTAAAACAAGTGTGCTCTCGCACAGCCTTCCAGACCCTCCGAAAAATGAAGTTATTTCATTCACGTTTCATTTTTTTGTAATTATTTCACATTTCGTTGTATTATAGGTAGCACCATGCAGCATTGTGTGCCGTATTTTTTGTTCCAAATAAACAAATGAATATGTTTTTAAAAAATCATTTTTCTTTTGTTTGGGGGTGGGTGGGGGTGCATGAGACGCCAGCAGGATTGAGTTGGGCGTTTTCCGAAATTTTTGAGAAAGCTGAGCGCAAAAAGGTCCACATGTAATAAGGTCCAAAAGGTGACATGTAATAAGCTCAGAATTCAAGCAGTCCATTTCAGCCAAGAAGGGCTCGGACCATTCAGAACAAGGGGACCGGCCACCCCAAATTGTTTGGGCCCACGAAATCACCATTTCACAGGACATGAAAGGTGCAGGAAAGATGTAGCAAAAGGAGGAAGGGGGGCGCTAAATAGTCAGCACTGTCCCTGGGCCACATTCTTGGATGGCGCCTGAAGCCATTTTGTTTCCTTTATTTTATTCACTGATTTTATCTCAGCTGCCTAGGGGGCTTTTTTGAAGGGTGGGAAGGGGAAGGAAGGAAGGTAGGATCAGAACGCTTAAAACAGATTTGTTTTATTGGCTAATTAAACTCCCTTCTCTCACTTAGGCAAAATTGATAACATTATTCAGTCTCTGATCGTCTCCGTCTCCGTCTCCTCCTCCTCCTCTTGTAATTTTGTTCAGGCGGCATTCCCACCGATTTTGATAAATAAAACCAATAAATTAATGTTCACAGTGCGGGAGGGGGGCATACAAATGCCTGCTCAGGATTTATTAGAATCCTTTTGTTTTACTCTACTCCAGGTGTTTGTTTTTGCATTGATACTCTGCTAAAAAGAACAGCAAGGCTATTTATTTGTTTGTGAATTCAGGTGGCAGACATTACTGTTCTCGTCTCCATTTTCTCCCACAAAAAAATACCCTTGTGAGGAAGGAAGAAGCTCTGGGCTGAGACATTATAATTCTGAACGAAAGGAATGGCATTCCAAAGAAGGAGCTGTGTAAACATTTTAAAAGACAAAACATAAATATATTTAACCAACGTTCCCAATTTCTACTTTTCTCAGCGCTTGAGGGGCTACAGTAATCACTTTAAAACTTCATTTATGTTTGCTTCTTGGAATTTAGGAAAAAAAAAAAGGAAATATAAAGGATTTATCTACTACAGAATAACAAAATAGTAGAATTGGAAGGGACCTTGGAGGTCTTCTAGTCCAACCCCCTCTCAAGCAGGAGACCCTATCCCATTTCAGACAAATGGATGTCTGTCTCTTTTTAAAAGCCTCCAGTGATGGAGAATCCACAATTGGGCTGGAAAGCTATAGGTTTTCTTACATTTTAATTCACGGAAGAATGAATTATAATGGTTATTTTAGTACTGGGGTTTTTAAAAATAGGGCCAAACCACTGAATGTGTTTTAAATCGTTTTTAATTTTTATGATATATATTGTTTTTATTATGGCTATGCACCGCCCTGAGTCCCTCAGGAGAACGGCGCTATAAAAATTTAATAAATAAATAAATAAACAAACAAACAAACAAACTGGTCCAGACCTGAATTTGGGATTAATATGAAGCTAAATTCGGGGCAAATCCATATAAGACAATATTATCAGAACAAAGTAAGTTATTAACCAAAGTTCCATTGCTGCTTTCCAGCTGGTTCAAAAATTTCTGGACCATTCTGAAATTTCTCAGAAATAAACTGCTCTGAGCTGAGATATTAAATGTTTTTAGTATGAGCTTCGTCCGGTGAGGACAAACGCGGAAATCTGAGTTTTAAAGGTTGTGAAATGTCTCAGAACTCTGTAACCCACGCTCTGTATAGAGAAAAATGCAAAGTGATAGCGAACAATGCTTCAATATCTTCTGGACTAGCCATCCTGGCATTCATATTATACTTTCAACCAAATACGTGTTTTATGAATGGCCACAAAATATAATCCTTGGGCAAATGCCCAGGCGTAATTAGCACTTCCTCGGATTTTTCCAGCCAAACCATAATAGCGATAGAAGCGATAACCATTTGATTTATAAGGCTGCTAATCAAAATTAATTCAAGGAAATCCGACCAGTTCCAATCGCCTTGATCCATGCGCCTTCTCAGAACTGAGAAATGGCAGAAGTAGGCTCCTAATTTCAGGGTGTCCCCCACACCTCCAGAATCATTCCTCACCTACAAAATTTTTAAGTTTTTTTTTTCCTTATTTTATTTATTTATTTATTTATTAAAGGAATTCTTTCTTGAATCTGGAGCCAACGTGATCCGGACTAGCAAGAACATCTTTCTCTAAATGAACAGGGGAACGCCCTAATTCAGCTCAAGTCGTTGTGATGCCATTTTATGGCGTTGTGCTGCCATTTTAGCGGTACGGTTACCCGAGTGCCTTTCTGGGGGGGGAGGGCGGGGAGGGGAGGGCAGGGGAGGGGAGGGCAGGGGAGAGAAAAAAATAGTAATAAATAAAAATCATCTCCTTTTGCAAGCTTCTCCAGTTTATTTCGTTCCTGCTGGTTACGTTGAGTTTCTGCACTTAAGTTTGTAGGGCAGAAAGTCAACGGCTGATCTGGAAGGACCCCGCCTTGATTCTCCGCAGTCAAGGTAGTTTAGAGGCATGTGGAAATACCCTTTTTACGCAGGTATATAGAAAGTGGAAGGACCACTCTCCACCCCAGTGCCCCACCCTATACCACCATAAAAGCAGGTCGTATTTCTTGAAAAGGAAGGAAAAAGGAAATATTGACTTGATTTCTCTCCTTCTTTGCTTCCCCTCCGGAAGAAACAGTTATCAAATTTTACTGGGGACCTTTGTCTCTTTGTTTCACAGCATAGATGCCAACAAGTTAGCTATTTCAGGAAAATCTTGGGTGCTCTTCGGCGGATGCCAGCGGATCAAAGCGTGACTTTGCCATTCCCTTGCAGTAGATTTGTCCAGAGAGGTAGCACACCCTTACTATTTCATTTTATTTATTAGGAAGCCCACCCACCCACCCACCCACCCACCCAAGCAATTAACGCTGCAGCAGACCCTCCACTCAATTTCTGAGATTTAAAAGGCAATCGCTCCCTCTTCGTTCTCTGCCATGTCACTCCCACTTTTCTTTTCTTTTTTTTTTTTAAGATCGAGTTCTTTGGGGGGTTCTCTCTGTAAGGAAGGCTTTGCACCTTTTTATTTAAAAAAAAAAGCACAAATCACTTCTACAGGCTGATTTTTATAGCACACGCGTGTTCTTGCACAAATGGGCAGGGTTCAGAACTTCATATAACCCCCATCCTCTTAAACATATCACGCATAGGTGCTCCATACTCATTTTTCCCCCTTGTCCATCCTACCCACTCGTTCAGCAAGAGACCCAAAGCTTCAAGGCTTATGGCTGTTTTAAATATGATGCTTCGTTTTCCCTCAGAGTCCGGGGTAACCTGTTTTGCCATTGAAGCATTTGAGATTTTTGTGAAACGGAAGACTGGCACAGTGTGTGCCCCGTTCTCTCCCCCCCCCCCCCCAAATCGCCAGCACCGTGCGCATCTCAAGTGCTCAGCATCTGCACACTGGAGTGGGCAACGCCTGCTTCCATGAAACCTTCTTCGACAGCAGCTAGCATCGAAATAGGATAACCAAGTTAAATAAAAATGGCAAAATCCAGAACCCAGAGAAGACTCACTGCAGCACTTTTAACAATCCTCATTTTGGGGAAATATCCTTTTGGGAAAAGGAAGGGACCGGAGGTGATTCTTGCAATCCTCAAACTTTTGAGATTTATTTTAATAGGCTGCTATGGTCGGTGCAAATAATGGCATAACAAAGAGGCAGCCAGAACAAAAGCATTAATTACACTGGTTAAACTTGTAGGAAAGGTGTGTACAAAAATAAAGTGTGTGTGTGTATATATGGGGTCTTTTAAGCCATCTGAAGCGATGCAGTGAGAACATCTCTGAAAAGTCTGAATTCAAATCATTATAGATTATTGCAAGAATATTGCTGAAAATTAATAGTTCGTCTGTTCGACTGACTTGAGTAGCTTGTAAAATAAATATTGCTTCCATTAAACAGGGAAATCACCCTTGGCTTAAAAAAAAAAAGTTTTTAAAAGATGGTGGTCAGTTTAGATTTTGTTTTAAACCCAGACCAATAATACTAATTCTAAACCTAGAAGATATACTTTCACTGATGTTTCTTAAACACATTGGGGTTTTTTTTCTCCAAAAACGTAAATTGCTACAGGTACAGAGAAATGTAATATACTCTAGCACTCTTTAAAATGCTCTACAAGGTTTAAATTACCAGTAATTTCCACATATTAACAATTCCTGTTTTAAAAAGATTTATACCAGCAAACCAAGATACAGAAGATGATATACATCTATTAAATACTCAAAGCTTTAAGGAAAGAAATGCAATTTCTACAATGAAATAGCAGATTTAAAGTTTTTCCACTTTAGTTCAATATGGAAAAAGCTTATCAAAGACAAAAGGTTTCCATTTTTCTCCCTTAAGTGTATGCATCTCCACACCCCTCTATGTATGTGCTTCTTAAACAAACCAAAGGGGGGGAAAAATTCCTTCCTCCATAATGTGCAAAAGATACATCACAAAGAAATATGAACTGAAATAGGCGAAGTACACACAAAATGACACTTGTGACCTTCAGTTAAGACTGTACAATAAGAAAGCTACTAGAAGTGATTCCAAAAGAGGTGATTTTTCCCATCAAATATTTTGATCCTGAAGCTTGTACGGTTTCCCACCCTTCATCAAACAAAGGAAAATAATTTGAAAAAACACAGCGTAAAAACTGCAGGAATCATCGAGACGTGTCCCACGGAAGGGACCGTGGCAATGAGTCCTTCCATCTTTACATGTGCATTTCATTGTCTTTTCTCTTGGGCGAAACCGTGAACTAACTGCTCTTTGGAAATGCCCTTTTCAACCAGGCTAAACACACCTACACAACTGTTGGATCGCACAGCACCTGTTTGTCAAACCATCTCTCTCTCTCTCTCTCTCTCTCTCTCTCTCTCTCTCTCTCTCTCTCTCTCTCTCTCTCTCTCTCACACACACACACACACACACACACACATATGCGTGTGTGTGTGTGTATGTGTGTGTGTGTGTGTATATTTTCAGAACAAGGAAAGGTGCTGTGGAAGGTGATAAAACCAATATTCAAATCTGTACCTTTCCTGTCTCTGGAGCATCGTCTCCAAAGTGAAGCGAGAGTACTAAATCTGGGTTTTTTTTGGGGGGGGGGGGGGGGTGTTCTCTCTCTCTTACTAAGAGTGGTCTAAAATGGAAACACTTCCTTCGGTCCGGTTTATTCATCAGGATAAAATATGTTAAAAAGGAAAGAAAATTTCCTAGGTTCACTCTATCGAACAACAGTCATAAACTGGGGTCGATATAGATATAGATATAGATATAGATATAGATATAGATATAGATATAGATATAGATATACATCAGTCACAGCACTTATAATATATTTCTTGAGTCATTTTAAATGGCTGGGAAATTTACAGCTTAAAGGACTGATTTATCCCTTACATCCAATACTGTTAAAGATCACTAAGCAACACATCCATTTGTTTCGATAGTTTTCACTTAATAGAAGATAAGAAAAAAAGAGAATGGACTCTTCTCGGAAACCCAAGAACAATTCCAGAAGATCAGGTATGAACTTCGTATTTTAAAATGAAAGTCCTTTATCACATTTCCAAGAAAACCTTTGAAAATATAAAGCAAGGTTATCTAAAAATAAGACACGATACATATTTGACTGCAACTCACGTTGTAAATCCATTTTACACATACACACACACACACATATACACAAATGTCTTTTCTATACCTTTTAGCCAATGATAGGGGTATCTTTAATAAAGCCAGCAAGTTATTACCTAGAAACTTGATACTTCTGACGGCTACTAGATTTTAAAAAGCAAGTCCAGTGAGGGTCTTTTTAAAAGCAGACAACAGATGCCCCACCCTGCAGCTATTAAAAAGGAAAATAACAAATAACAAATGCAGAAAAAAAAATATTCACGATCGTTTAAATACATCCTTGGCAATCCTCCTACATCGATTTCCCTTTTCTTTCTAAACATTCTAAAGTGGTTTCTTTGTAAACACGAATAAGGAAAATACTGAACCGTTAAGACTGAGTCTTTTTAAATATATATGTATATATACAAACATATATATATATATATACATACACATACATACATTAGAGAAATAATTTCCTAATCTGAGGATTATTAGAGAATTGAAACAATAACCAACCTTTTAAGGGTCAGCCGCACCTGCGATATTTTAAATGCCTGCTATTTGATTCTTTAGGCAGCTCGAATCCTCTGCTACGAATGCTCAGTTTTTCTTCTTAAGGGAGGGGGGGGAAAAGCCCCTGCAAGCTCTGATATAGCTGAGACAGCAAAGAGGGCAGCAAAACAATAAGAAGGCAGCTGTTCTCACAGATGAACACCACTGCCCGGCAAGCATCTATGGCATTTGCTCGGGGGCGTTCTAGACCAAGGACAGGACTGGTGTGAAACCAGTTATGGAATAGAGCGTCTATAGGTTAGAGAAGGATATTTTATTGTCAGCGGAATGTACCATGTAAGATTTAAGAGTGGGGAGGGGGGGGAAGGAAGGCAAGGAGATGGGAGGCAAGCAAAGGGAAAGATTTGGCTTACGTTCCTCCCAAGTACACCCCCCCCCCCCCCCACAGTCACTGCAATTACTCTGATGTGAATTTTTGATGACTTCCGACATCTTGCATGCTTAATAACCATTTCAGCTGTCATGTTTGGTTAATATGGAAAATGCGTCTGCTGCACCGGAGGTGCACGGCTGTGGCCACAGATTGCAACACCACTTTTGTGAAGCTATTCTCTTTTAACGGGGGTGCCACGAGAATTTGCACAGCGCAGGAAGCTGGAATCGGGAAGTAGCTCGGCATCCGAGACAGCAAGAGCACCTCTGCCATCTTAAAAGCCGTCGCAGGAGTCCCCGGCACAATGCATACGTTCACCCGAACGACGGCTGGGGTGGTGATTGGCACCTTTGTTCGTTAAAACAAGATGCCTGCACTGTTTTCTCGGTGGCGTGGATGCCATGTTGGTCAATTCACGCTCAAATCGGGTGGGGGCTGCAGCCGAACGACGCCGAATAATAAATATGGTGCCTTTTAACCATGTACATACACAGACACAGGGATGCCAAGCAGACATAAAGGAATAAGGGTGAAAGGGACACAACGAAAGTTGCAAAACATGGAGGTAACAATGCTTCAGGAAATGCAAGGGGGAAGAAAAACCCCATGTGCAATGTACCACAGGCATAGAATGTATGGATGGGGGTGAGATTTATACGCCTGTAACGACAACAATAAAATGTGGGTTCTATAGATAATTAACAAATGAAGGTGGTGGGGGGGAAATACCCTCTCTGGGTTTAGCGTCGTTATTAGTAGGAAATTCTATTCGGGAGGAAGGACATACGATACAAGGATGCGTAAGAAGAAGAAGAAGAAGGGGGGGCGGTGGAAGAGGAACCAAGGAAGAGGCTGAGATGGCCAGTCACCCCATGATTCAAGTCAGGCCAGGCTGTACCAAAAGTCAGGTGATGGCACCATCATGACAATGCAGAAATCCGGAGAACAATCGAGAAGTGGGTGTTCCCCCTCTTTCTTTCTTCCATCCTGCCTCACCCCAGCTCTAAGGAGCATCAAAGTGTTAACAGATGTAACTGCAAGGCCGGGGAGTGGGGTGGGTGGGGAGCATTTTACAAAGCACGGCTAATGGCTCTCTGCCCTCCATTAATGCATTACACTCATAATTGATGCGGCTCTTTTCACCTGCCCCGAGAAAGGACCGAGCTCATACTGTCTTTTGTTCGTTCCGTGCAGACGGGCGAAAGCAGGACGACGAGATCGTCTTGCAAGGAACAAGGTGGCTGGATCCGTGGCAAGGAGGCCGTTTCCGATAAAGCCGTTTGGATGGATTGCTTAAAAAGACACACGCCGAGATGGGCGTCTGTCCTTCCGTCGAGAAAATACCTCTACGTGACTTTGTTTCGGAGTGATGGGGCTCAAAAGAACTGGGAGGTTCATGACATGGAATTGATTGTACAAAGCAGGTTACAATATATGTTAGGACCGAGACCAATTCAGGCTTAAGTAGGTCCAAACTAGCATTTTAAATAGTTTGCAAGGAATTAAATAAAGCGAGGGGAGGTATAGGGTGGGGAAATGAATCCTAATACGCTTACGTTTAAACAATCTCTATTGGGGGCATGTGGACATGAATCTGCTAAACTGAGTATTCCCATATAGGCATAAGATTAACCTCTTTGCGGTCTGCGCTATAATAACACATAATCATCTCCATCTACTAAGGCAAAAATGGGAGGTAAAATATTTGGTGGAACAACGCGACCTTCCGTAAATTTACGACTCTGACAACATTCTAACCTATAGCATAAGGCTCAGGCTTCACTCAACGAATGACGGTTTGTGTGGAATATGGCAGTTATGGCTGTAGGCATCCTCTTTTTGAAAAGGCCGTTTGGCAACCTGCAGGAATGTCAAGGCAGCCCTCACACCCTGCGACTGGCTAAAGCTACGCCAAGACGCAGTCGCTTTCAAGACATGGGAATTTAGGTGCAAAGTTCCCACCCTTCACACCCTGAAGGTCCTGGTTGGAACGGAGCCTCTGAAACATCGGTCAGAGCTAATGGGAATACAAAGGCAGTGACAAATGGCAGTGCTCCAGACTCTCCTTTACGAAATATCAAAAGCTCCTGGCTTTTGTCCCCTTCTTTTTTTTTTAAATTCCCGCAGGAATTTTGAAATACTTCATTTCCAAAGTTACTTCTAGCTTGCAATCACCTTTGGGTGGGTTGGGGGGGGGGAAATGGTTTTGGACTTTGTGCTTGAGGTGGAGGGGGGGGGGAATTGAGACTTTGATTTGGGGTTTTGCCGACTGGTTAGCTTTGTGGTTATAGTAATGGCTAATGTATACTATTATATAAAAGGGAAAAATTGAGGTTCCAGGCTACTTGCCTTATTCCACTGCACCAAAAGGGGTCAGAAGTCAATGCTTTTTTTTCTTTTTCCTCTCTATCCTATACTTTTCTCTCTTTCCCTCCCTTATTTTCCCCTTATTTTCATTTTTTTTTTCCTTGTACGCTTGTATTTTGATGAGCTAATAAAATGGTGGATTGCAATCACCTTTAATGCTTCTTGTGATGTGACTGGTATAAATATGATAAACAAGCTAACAAAGGCATAAGGGTGTGGGTGAGTTCCACTATTCATCCGGACAGTATAAAGGCCCATCAGAAGAAAAAGACAAGAGAAATGGTGGGCATCTTTAAAGATACTGAATAGGCTAGAATTCTACATTCCAAAAGTATAGAGACAAAGATCCAGGAGGAAATGGCATAAATGTTAAGTGAAATTAATCTCCGTGCTTTTTGGGGGGGAAACAAAGTGATTTCATTAGCTCTACAAAATATATCCTACACTTAACCTTTTGTTGGTTAATTACTTTCAGTGCATTCGTACAAGGGGCACACTGGCAATAGGCAGCTATTCTCTTAACACTCCTGACCCTCCGAAAGGTCTTTATTAATATACATTATCTCGGGTTATGTGGCGCTAGCTTTATATTTGTGAAAACATGTTGGTCATTTTGCAAATTGGGAATGCATTCTAATAAAAGCTTTGCAGATTTTTGGAAACAGGAAACTGGTGAATGCAGACACTGCCACACGAAGTACAAATAACAGAAATACAGATAATGGGTTGTTTCTGGTTTTATGTCCCAATGACAATGTAAGGCTCAAGCAAAAACAAAAATAAAAAAAAATCCTTGATGGACTGGAACTCTATTTTATAAGGAAAAAAAATGGTGCCTTAGCTTCATAAGTAGGTAGGTAGGCAAGCAGACAGAATACTAATAACAGAAATCCACATTTTTCAGTGTAGGTCCGTGAACCAGCTTAAACAACTATCTCTCAGTTGTAGTTTCTTATTTGTAAATTTGGGGGATGGAGGAGGAAATTGGATGAGAAACCGGGAGAGTAATGCAACGCAAAAAAGGACCATCTTAAATCTGACTTTCTAACTCATCATTTATCTTTCACTTTGCCATTATATTTGTGAGAGGTAACCATGCATTAATAACTTTGCATTTATAACGTGCATTGTAAAGTATCTGTAAATTAGAATGCGGAATGTTCAATGTCCTTTGTTGCAGAGTAAAAAAAAAAAAGCTTACTTTTGGTAACATACAACATTTCTTCCATTTGAAAGTAAGGCTTCGCCAGCCTGAAATTGGCTCTGGAATTCAGAGTAGCATGTTATTCCTTTCAAATTAGCAAAACCTATTTTTAACTTAAATAAATCCTGGCGGAAGAAAGCTTCCTTATCAGCCTCTTGGGATTTTATGTCAAACAAATATGCTCAGAAGCCAGGTCTTATTTTTACAATCTCAAGGAGGACTAGAGGATCTTTTACACAGATCTTTATAAAAGGAGAATCCTCCAAGGTGCAAAACACACACAAATACACACACACACGCACACACGCGCACACACACACACACAAACCCAGCCCTGTTACAGTTGGTGTACAGAAAGGAAGAGATGTTTCCCCTCTAATAAAACCTAACCTAGGTTTTTTCTTATTCTGATGGATTTAATTAGTCACCTACAATAATGCAGGTTTATGCTCAGAAGTTTGCAGTACAGTCAAATGATTTTAAAAAGCACACCAAACAATCCATTTTCTGTCTCAAGGGCAAACTAGATTCTAGGCAATTTGATAACCGAATCAATTATGCAAACAAAGCAAAATGTCCATGTTGCATTTTATTCTTTTTTTTTTTTTTTTTTTGCATGATTTATTTCAATTCTTCCCCAGGACTACCGGGCCCCGATCTATGACAGGAAGCAGAACGCAGGAAATTCAAGACATATCATGAAGATAGTGGTATTTACTGCGTAAGAAATTGAGCACATTCACACAGCAAATACCACTGACAGTGGGGCTAAAAGAAGAGAAGGAAGGTTTTTCTTTTCTTTTCTTTTCTTTTCTTTTTTCTTTTTTGTAAAAACGAAATAGACTTGATCCATTATGCTGGAAGAGTTTCAGAGCTGAATGTCAGGACTTCTGCTGTAGAAGGAGCAGATTCAAAACTCAGATCAGCAGATGGCGTTGAGGAAAATTCCTGCTTGGAATGCCAGAGAACTCATACTCCAGCAAGGATTTTTCCAGGTTGTTCAAACTGTGGAAATGTCAACCCTTCAAGGTGGTCCAGACAAGCGCTAACCAGGAGTACCACTACAAAAATAAGACCCAACCGGAAAATAAATCCTAGCATGATTTTTCAGGATGCTTGTAATATAAACCCTAACCTTCAAAATAAGCCCCAGTTAAGATTGCCAGCCAGATGGATGCATTTAGTACCATATTTCCCCAAAAATAAGACCCAAGCGGCAAATAAATCCAGCATGATTTTTCAGGATGTTCGTAATATAAACCCTACCCTTCAAAATAAGCTCTAATGTGTCTTTTGGAGCAAAAATTAATATAAGACCCGGTCTTATTTTCTGGGAAACACGGTGTTACTTTTATGGATAGGTTCCCGTAACAGAATCTTACTGGTCTGGAAGCACTGTTCCCACTCGCCACAATATAAAAAAAAGATGTTGAGACTCTAGAAAGAGTGCAGAGAAGAGCAACAAAAGTGATTAAGGGACTGGAGGCTAAAACATATGAAGAACGGTTGCAGGAATTGGGTAAGTCTAGTTTAATGAAAAGAAGGATTAGGGGAGGCATGATAGCAGTTTTCCAGTATCTCAGGGGCTGCCCCAAAGAAGAGGGAGTCAAGCTATTCTCCAAAGCACCTGAGGGTAGAACAAGAAGCAATGGATGGAAACTAATCAAGGAGAGAAGCAACCTAGTACTAAGGAGAAATTTCCTGGCAGTGAGAACAATTAATCAAATGGAACAACTGGCCTCTAGTTGTTGTGAATGCTCCAACACTGGAGATTTAGAATTAGAATTCTAATTCTAATGTCCCATTTTGTTCTGTGGGTTGAGATACCTTTTGCACGGCAGATGTCTCGGCTACCATCTTCTTCGGTCTCCCATTCTCCCATACCATTACGGGTGAGAAGGTCTTGATGTTTGACTAGCCTATCAAGGCCTTTATTCCAAAAAAAAAGGAATCAAGGCCGTAATAGAAACTAAACTTAATTTAAATTGCGTTTAAATAAATAAATGAAACTCACTTAAAAACTATTAGGGTGGATTACTCCCGTATTTAATAATTTTGGGGGGGTTTCTCCCCAAATAAAAATCGCAAGCAGCAGATTTTGAAGAGGAGATGGATGAATTCTTTGGGATCCACGTGGCATCGTTAGGTAACACAGCTAATGACACAGAAAGGGCTAGAATGGATAACTGTTTCACATGGCACAAGGCAGCTTCCTGTGTGTCTATCATATGCTCCATATTCTAAAATCTCAAAATAAAAGATTTCAAGTTATCAGTAAAGGGCAGTGCAGTGCTGAAATGTAAAATTTGTTACTACTGGTTCTGTGGGCGTGGCTTGTGGGGGGGGGGGTTAATGTGACTGACTGGGCGTGGTCAACTTTTTTTCTTTTTTACTTTTAAAAGCATTTTTCTACAACCTTCAGAGGTTGCAGAAAAAAATGTTTCTAAAAGCCTCTGACGATCAGGCAACTCAGCTGGATTCGCCAGAGGCTTTTAAAGGCATTTTTTTTTCTACAACCTCTTCAGCCGAAGAGGTTGTAGTAAAAATGCTTTTAAAAGCCTCTGACGATCCCAGCTGAGCCACGAGATCATCAGAGGCTTTTTTTTTCTTTTAAAAGCATTTTTTCGGCCGAAGAGGTCGTAGAAAAAATGCCTTTAAAAGTTAAAAAAAAAAAGCCTCTGATGATCGCACAGCTCAGCTGGGCATGTGGCGGAGTGGGGGGACGCAGGGATTTTTGCTACCGGTTCTTCGAACCACCCACCGCCATTGCTACCGGATCAGGCGATCCAGTCCGAACCAGGAGCATTTTTCCCCTGGGGCAGTTTTGGTGAACCTTTTCGGCACCAAGTGCCAAAACGGGAGCACGCGCCTGCATGCGGTGGAATGCCGTAAACCGGAAGCGCAGATCAGTTGAGCTTCCAGTTTCCGGTATGTACATGTGCACCGGTCACTTGGTCTTCTGGTTTTTGTCACGCATGCGCGCACAAAGACCAGCTGCCATAACCCGGAAGAGCAATGGGTGACAGCTGGCATGCCCGGAGAGATGGTTCTGCGTGCCACTTCCGGCACGCGTGCCATAGTTTCACGTGTATAAGGGTGTTTTCTAATCCGCTATGGCACCTTATCGACCTGTGGACTTCAACTCTCAGAATTCCTGAGCATGGCTGGGTCAGGAATTCTGGGATCTGAAGAGTATAAAATTGCCACAGCGGCCCACTAATCGGTTTTGTAGAGAACAATATGAACTGGTCTAGATGGTGTTGCGTTACCAAAGGAAGCAGCTTAACTCAATTCCATATGTTCGTTGCCAGGCTAGGAATATGCAAGGAAGCTCCAATTTTCAAATTCGGATAATTGAGTTATCTCAGAGGCCCCAGATTGCTCGTTATGGAGAAGGGTAATGGTATGTCTCCTTGGGAGGCAGGAGGGAGGGAAGCAGACTCGTGTGGAATCTGGACTATTTTTGTTTAGAGAAAAAACAGATCATTTTTTTGTAAAAAATCTCCAAATTAAAAAAAAATGGAGCCCTTGATTTACAACAGTTTGTTTAGGAGCCTGGATAGCTCAGCAGATTAAAGCACTGTAATTAACATTCAGCTGCCTGCAATTACTGTAAGTTCGAATCTCACCAGGCTCAAGGTTGACTCAGCCTTCCATCCTTTCTAAGGTAGGTCAATTGAGGACCCAGTTTGTGGGGGCAATAAGCTGACTTTGTATAAATATACAAAAGTATGAAGGCTATTGCTTAACGCATTGTAAGCCGCCCTGAGTTTCCGGAGAAGGGCGGCATATAAATCATTTTTTTTTAAAAAAGTGACCATTCGAAGTTATAACAGGACTGAAAAAAGGGGCTTATGACCATTTTTCACACTTACGATCATTGCAGCATCCTCATGATCACGTGATTAAAATTCAACCACTTGGCAACTGCCTCATATTTATGACGGTTGCAGTGTCTTGGGGTCATGTGATCCCCTTTTGCGACCTTCCGACAAGCGAAGTCAACAGGGAAGCCAGATCCACTTAACAACCGCCTTACTAGTTTAACAACTGCCCGTGATTCACTTAACAAATGCGGCAAAGGAAAGTCGTACAATGGGGCAAAACTCCCTTAACGACATAATTTGTGGGGCTCCATTGTGGTCATAAGTCAAGGACTACCTGAAGAACAATTTGTAATGGCCATGTATAATTTATAAGAAAGGCACACACTTCAATGCAGTGGTGAAATCCAATTTTTTTTACTACCGGTTCTGTGGGCGGGGTGGGGCGGGGCGGGCGTGCTGTGGGCGTGGCTTGGTGGGCATGGCAGGGGAAGGATACTGCAAAACCTACATTCCCACCCCACTCCAGGGGAAGGATACTGCAAAATCTCCATTCCCACCTCACTCCAGGGGAAGGGAACTGCAAAATCTCCATTCCCACCTCACTCCAGGGGAAGGACACTGCAAAATCTCCATTCTCACCTCACTCCAGGGGAAGGGAACTGCAAAATCTCCATTCCCACCCCACTCCAGGGGAAGGATACTGCAAAATCTCCATTTCCACCTCACTCCAGGGGAAGGGAACTGCAAAATCTCCATTCCCACCTCACTCCAGGGGAAGGACACTGCAAAATCTCCATTCTCACCCCACTCCAGGGGAAGGATACTGCAAAATCTCCATTCTCACCCCACTCCAGGGGGAAGGATACTGCAAAATCTCCATTCCCACCCCACTCTGGAGCCAGCCAGAGGTGGTATTTGCCGGTACTCCGAACTACTCAAAATTTCCGCTACCGATTCTCCAGAACTTGCTGGATTTCACCCCTGCTTCAACGGCAACGAACCATCACAGGAGTTAAGTCTAATAAGCCAGAGGAACGTATTCCCAACCTCAGAAAGGCTAGTGACCATCTCAACCCGCAAGCTTCACAGAAACACACAAAAGGTGTCCTGGGAATGCAGAATTCTAAAACCCAAACACGTTTCTGCTCGAGTGGCTGTAAATCCAAATGAATGAACCGGGCTTAATCAAATTTCATTTGGACTGGAGATTTTAAAAGAAGTTCCAGAAGTGCCACCTTCCCAAAGGTGAGGGAATAAGCAAAATGATGAGAGTGAGAGGAGAAGGAAAATAATCTAGTTAGCATCAATATCAGCTCTTTGGATGCAGCCTTCGTTTTTGTTTTGTTTCTACCACCCCTCTTGCAAACTTAAAAGTCTTACTGCTGCATAATCAGGATGGAGAACCTCCCCTCCTAACTCTGGCACAAAACACGCAAGACGTGATGACTGGGCCTAAAAGGCAATGACAATGCTGGAAACTTAACATTTTTTTAGGACTGTGATGCAGGAGACTGCAGCATAAACAAGGAGGGAGCTCCCACCCACCCACCCCATTTTCTTAAGTCACAGGGGATCATGGGAAGCCTCTGAAAAGGCTGGCAACCCGCCTTCGGGCTGGGCCACGAAAAACCCCACTCGCCAATTAATGGTATCATTTCCCAGGCTGAATGGGACTTGCTCACAGTTCAGCAATCTCTCAGAAATGGCTGCTTTTATAAGCGCGAGGCAAAAAGCAAGGGCCGGTTTTAATTAGAAGCCTTTTGAACAAAGGCTTCAACCCGGGGTATTAACCATGCTCTCGCAATCAAAGTCATAATGGAGATGCCATCAAACGGAAGAGCAACAAGTGTCCATAAGGCAAAGGGGCATTGTCCTTAAAGGATTGGTCTTACTGGAAAATTGTCAGTTTGCAGAGAGGTTTTGGGGGGGGGGTTGTTATTTGGGGTTTTTGGGGGGGTGAGTTCTACATTAAGAGGTGCTGTGAATATGCAAAAGCTCTTTTTTTTCTTTTTTTTCCCTCCTGCTACGGCACAATGCAAAGATGGATCACTTTTAAAAACATCCGCTCGGGATCCAATGGCCGGCAGTGCAGGAAATTATGGGAGGGGGGTTTAAAGTGCAACCCACAGTTCACCTGTGATAAGATGAGCAGCCAATAAATTTTACAAATAAAAATAAAAGCTACTGTAAACTAAGTTTATCACCTATACAGCCCAAATGGCCTAGGCCAGGGGTACCTGACGGACCATCTGCAGCCAGCGACAGCTCCCCATCGCCCGGTGCGTTCCCACAGGGAGGGCCTCCTTGGAGTGCTGTCGGCCAGGCAGTGTCATCTGGCAACTCCTAGGGAACGGGCTTTCTCTGTGGGAGCATTTACCTGATGGAATCAACTCCCCCTGGAGCTCCGGGTGACCCCTGACCTGTGCTCTTTCCGCCGTGACCTTAAGACTTGGTTATTTCACCAGGCCGGATTGGACTGAAGGGTTTTTTTTAAGGGGTGTGTTAATGGTTTTAATAGGTAGGTAGGTAGGTAGGTAGGTAGGTAGGTAGGTAAGTAAGTAAGTAAGTAAGTAAGTAAGTAAGTAAGTAAGTAAGTAAATAATAAATAAATAAATAAATAAATAAATAAATAAATAAATAAATAAATAAATAAATAAATAAATAAATAAATTTGGTTGAGGGGAGGGGAAAACTACTCAACTAATTCAACCAGCAATGTAAGGAGGCATTCACAAACTGTCCAGCCAACTTCTGAATGATGGAATAACAGTCCTTGGAGGTCTTCTAATCCAATCCCCTGCTCAAGCGGGAAACCCTACAAGAAGTAACTTACAACATGCTCGCGGAGAGAGCGTACAATGCAGCAAGGGTAGTTCAGCCAGCAGATATTTCAGGAGCAGCAAAAGCAACCAGATAAACGCGATCAAACGGGAAAGTCTAATGCTTAGCGCCATCAATTAAAGTCCCATTGCAACATTTGCTGTGAAATTATTATTACCAACTACTTTGGCGTATTTTAATACAGATAATTAACCTGTCTAATCAATTTTTTCCAGATATCTCCAAAGGTAGAAATGTCAAACTAGGATCTCTCTTGGGGGGGGGGGGGGGGAGAAACATTAGCTCACTGCCAGCCAGGCTGGGCACTCCTTATAGAAATCAAATGACTGCAACATTAAAACAGCTCTCCGACTGCTCAGACAGATTGGAGTTGAGATGCTTTCACATCAGTGCTGGGTTTCAAAAATTTTACTACCGGTTCTGTGAGTGTGGCTTGGTGGATGTGACATGGCTTGGTGGGCGTGGCAGGATACTGTAAAATCTGCATCCCTTCCCCACTCCAGGGGAAGGTTACTGCAAAATCCCCATTTCCTCCCAATCAGCTGGGACTTGGGAGGCAGAGAATAGATGGGGGCGGGCCAGTCAGAGGTGGTATTTACCAGTTCTCTGAGCTACTCAAAATTTCCGCTACCGGTTCTCCAGAACTGGTCAGAATCTGCTGAAACCCACCTCTGTTTCACATGCTGTTACTGTAGCTCTGTGCATCTACCCTCCACTCTCCCTTCCTTTCTCTCGCAAACACACATACGCAACTTTCTCAGTCAATACCATCTTATTACAAACTGCATGCTTTCGAATAGTGGTGTTGGAGACTCAAGACTCTAGAGAGTCCACTGGATTGCAAGATCAAATCAGCACTCCTGAAGGAAATCAACCTTAGTTGTGGTCCCCAAAGTTGCTTTTTCAGGAGGTAACTGGACTTTCTTGGGTTTTTTTCCTTTGAAGACATTTCGCTTCTCATCCAAGAAGCTTCTTCAGCTCGGACAGGATGGTGGGGAACCCTAATTATTCTTTGGCAAGGCAGACGCTGAAGCTGAAGTTCAAGTACTCTGGCCACTAAATGAGAAGAGACCCTGGAAGAGACCCTGATATTGAGAAAGATGGAAGGTTAAAGGAAAAGGGGATTACAGAGCATGAGATGATTAGATAGTGTCGTTGACACAATGAACATTTGGACAAACTCCAGGAGATACCGGTAGTGGAGGACAGAAGGGCCTGGTGTACTATCATCTATGGCGTTGCGAAGAGTTAGACATGACTTAACGACCGAACAACAATATATCATATTTTTCGGAGTATAAGACGCACCGGAGTACAAGATGCATCTTAGTTTTTGGAGAGGAAAGTAAGAAAAAAGCTGATCAGCTGTTCCCAGAGGTGAATTTTAGCAACAGGTTTTTTGGTTGTGAGCTCTGTGCCTTGCTTTTTTTGGCATTTTTTCCTGCCTCCAGAAGCCTCCGAAACAGAGCTTCAGAAAAAAAGCCTCTGAAGCTCTGTTTAGGGGCTTCTTTTCTGAAGCTTCATTTCTAATGCTTTTATCAGCCTCTGAAACCTCCTTTTGAGAAGCTGGGTGGGGCTACATTTGGAGTATAAGACGCACCCAGATTTCCACCCTCTTTGGGGGGGAAGGTGCGTCTTATACTCCAAAAATACGGTAAGCAGTGTACCATTCAAAAACAGAATCCCAGCAGTTATAAACTCCAACTGATACCAATATATATGCAGGGTCGTTCTGAGGATTTTGTTCAATATCTGGATGACAAAATAACTCAGATTCGGGATGACTTGGCCGCCGACTGGGTTAGTTCGGGCGAGGTGACTGAGGCAGGTCTTGAGAGTGTTATCTGGGCTGAGTTCGATCCTGTGGCTCCCGAGGACGTGGACAGGACCTTGGGGAGACTGAATGCAACCACATGTTTATTGGACCCGTGTCCCTCCTGGTTGGTGCTGGCCTCCCGGGAGGTTACACGAGGCTGGCTCCAGGAGATCATAAATGCTTCTTTGCGTGAGGGTGCCCTACCGACCGCCTTGAAGGAGGCGGTGGTGAGGCCCCTCCTCAAGAAGCCCTCCCTGGACCCGGCTATTTTGGCTAATTACCGTCCAGTCTCCAACCTTCCCTTTTTAGCGAAGGTTGTTGAGAGTGTGGTTGCATGGCAGCTCCCTCGGTACCTGGATGAAGCTGTCTATTTAGACCCGCTCCAGTCCGGCTTCAGGCCTGGACACAGCACTGAAACGGCATTGGTCGCGTTGGTGGATGATCTCTGGCGGGCCCGGGGTAGGGGTTATTCCTCTATCCTGGTATTAGACCTCTCAGCGGCTTTTGATACCATCGACCATGGTATCATGTTGCGCCGGTTGGAGGGACTGGGGGTGGGAGGCACCGTTTTACGGTGGTTCTCCTCCTACCTCTCCGACCGGTTGCAATCTGTGTTGACAGGGGGGCAGCGGTCGACCCCGAGGTGCCTAGTGTGTGGGGTGCCGCAGGGATCGGTCCTCTCGCCCCTCCTGTTCAACATTTATGTAAAGCCGCTGGGTGAGATCATCCGTGGTTTTGGGGTGGAGTTCCATCAGTACGCTGATGATACGCAGCTGTACATTTCCACCCCAGACCACCCCAACGATGCCGTGGAAGTGATGTCCCAGTGCCTTGAAGCCATGCGGGCCTGGATGGGGAGAAACAGGCTTCGACTCAACCCCTCCAAGACCGAGTGGCTGTGGCTGCCGGCGTCACGATATAGCCAGCTGACACCATCACTGGTTATTGGGGGCGAATCATTGGCCCCCACGGAAAGGGTGCGCAACTTGGGCGTCCTCCTGGACCCACAGCTGCCTTGGAAGATCACACGACAGCTGTGGCCAGGGGAGCTTTCTATCAAGTTCGCCTGATACGCCAGTTGCGGCCCTTTCTAGATCGGGACTCCCTACGCACAGTCACTCAGGCACTCGTCACCTCTCGCCTGGACTACTGCAATGCTCTCTACATGGGGCTCCCCTTGGGGTGCACCCGGAGGCTCCAACTAGTGCAGAATGCTGCCGCGTGCGGGATTATGGGAGCGACGGGACGCTCCCATGTGACACCTCTCCTGCGCGAGCTGCATTGGCTACCGGTGGACTTCCGGGTGCGTTTCAAGGTGTTGGTGACCACCTTTAAAGCGCTCCATGGCTTAGGACCAGGGTACTTACGGGACCGCCTTCTGCCGCCAATAGCCTCCACCGGCCGGTGCGTTCCCACAGAGAGGGTCTCCTCAGGGTGCCGTCAGCCAGACAATGCCGGCTGGCGACCCCCAGGGGGAAGGCCTTCTCTGTGGCAGCCCCTACCCTCTGGAATGATCTTCCTCCAAAACTGAGAACAATTGCTGACCTCCGGACTTTTCGTCGGGCCCTGAAAACTCATCTCTTTCAGCTTGCTGGTCTAGCCTGACCCCGCTGAATTTTTAAGATCTGTATTATAGGGTTGGGTATTTTAAATATTTAATGGTTAATGGTTTTAATTTTTAGCCAAAGTTATATGCTTTTTTTAAAGAAATTGTTTAACTTTTGTGTACTATTTTTATTTGGCTGTTCACCGCCCTGAGTCCGCAAGGAGAAGGGCGGTATACAAATCTAAACAAACAAACAAATAAATAAAATAAATAAATAAATAAATAAATAAATAAATAAATAAATAAATAAATAAATAAATAAATATAAATAAATATTCCAAATAATACTGCTAAGTAATCTAATAGAGTTGGCGACTCTATGTTTGCAACGTTCAGCAAACAATTAAGGTATTTTTGGATGAATGTCAAACCTGAAACTCACAATTCTGAACCCTTTTAATGTGGAGAGCAAGGCACATCACATACACCCCAAATGTTACTTCCACTGCCAAACAGACTTTTATCCCAACCGTCCTCTTTAACAATGCAGGCTTAAAAGCATCTTAAGGAGCATCATCACAGATATTGAGGGAACACAATAAGGATAAGCCTCGTTACGTATGATAAAGCAAACCCCCCCCCCCAAAAAAAGGAACATTATGTTTTAATGTGTACTCAAATTGCAATGCTGTCTTAGGCAGCTAAGCCACTGCTGTGTTCTATTCTAATCCCGTCAACCCCAAGCCATTACAGCCGATGGAAACGATAGAAATCAGTTAATGCAGAATGTGTTAAATACAGGTGGTTCTCAGTTTACAACCATTCATTTAGTGACCAAAGTTACGACAGCACTGAAGAGAGAGACGTACAGCCGTTTTTCACACTTAACAACTGTTGCAGCATTCCCCGTGGTCACGTGAGCAAAATTCGGATGCTTGGCAACTGACTTGCATTCGTGATGATTGCAGAGTCCCAGGATCATGTGATCCCGTTTGGCGACCCCTTTTCTGACCAACGAAGTCAAGGTGGGGGGAGGAGAGCCAGATTCACTTTACAATTGTGTTACTCACTTAAAAGCTGCAGTGGGTCACTTAAACAACTGTGACAAGAATGGCCGGGAGGGGGGGCAAAATCGAGGTTGACCCAGCCTTCCATCCTTCTGAGGTAGGTAAAATGAGGATCCGGATTGTAGGGGCAATAAGCTGACTTTGTATAAAAAAGAACACCGCTGGGGGGGGGGGGGGGCAAAAGCCCTACTAAGCAGGTATATACGAAAGTATGAAGGCTATTGCTTAATGCATTGTAAGCCGCCCTGAGTCTCCAGAGAAGGGCGGTATATAAATCGAACAAACAAACAAACAAACAAACAAACAAACAAATAAATAAATAAATTCACTCGCTTAGCAACCAGAGCCTGGTTTAGCTCTGCAGTCTAAGCACCGTAATTAACATCCAGCTGTCTGCAATTACACCAGTTCGAATCTCCCCAGGCTCAAGGTTGACTCAGCCTTCCATCCTTTCTAAGGTAGGTAAATTGAGGACCCAGTTTGTAGGGGCAATAAGCTGTCTTTGTATAAATATACAAAAGTATGAAGGCTATTGCTTAACACATTGTAAGCCGCCCTGAGTCTCCGGAGAAGGGCGGCATATAAATCAAATTTTAAAAAAACAAAAAGAAATTTTGAGCTGAATTGTGGTCATAGGTTGAGGACTGCGTGCACTTTAGCTGGCTGTGACATTATCTCTTAAGGACTCCGATTCGGATTAACCAAGGGAGACAAAGAAGTGGGCCCAATACAATTTAGTTCTAAACAATTCCTTTAGTATTGATGAAAAATTACCTGCCAGGTAGAGTCTACACAAAGCAACAGAAACTGATGGATTAGCCAGCCTCCCTTCCATACTCCTGACCAGTAGCTAGAGCATATTATTAATGATCTCCATCTACCACTGAAAGAATCTTCCAGACATGGTCTGACAAGGCACTGAATTGCGTTAACACAAAACGTCACACAAAACTGCAATGGCACAGCGCAGCCCGCAAGGTAAAAGGATGGGCCTTTTAAATCTCTTGCCCCAGAAACCAGGAAGTCTTCAGACTTTGCTCTTAGAACAAAGACTACAATAGGGTTAGAAGGGGCCCTGGAGGTCTTCTAGCCCAGCGGTCACCAACTGGTGGTCCGTGGACCACTGGTGGTCCATGAGAAAGTTTGGGTGGTCCACAGAAAATTTATTTGCATTTTTAATATTGCACAAAATCAGGGGTCCTCAAACTATGGCTCCTGGGACAGATACATGCAATGAACGTTTTGTGTTGCTGCAGAGAGTCTCCCCCCTTGGGGTCTTTTTGTGTGGGTCAGAGGGGGGCAAGAATTCTGACTTGGGATCTGCTTCAGCCTCCTGGTGCGGGGCTTTGGGCGAAGGCTGGAGGGAATCACCGCTGGTGGAAAAGAGCCGGAAGGCCTCGTTCCAGTGGGACTACCTCACGGCCTGGAAATGGCTGACCATCTCAGCCCACTGACCCTCCAGGCACCAGTAACCTGGCCTTGTACTCCCGCAGGTCTTCCCTCCACTTGGAAAGCCTATGCTCCTAGTCCTCAGTGAGGTGCTTCTGCTGAGCCTCCTTCTCGGTCAGATCCAATTTAAACTGAGCTGTTTTGCCAACTCTTTCTCATGGTGGCTGCTTAGCTCCAGCAACTGCTTCATGTTGTGACCCAAAGGATCCGGACGAGCAAGAGAGGAGTGGGTGGGATGGGCGAGTAGAGGCTGGTGAGGTGCCCCTTGACATAAATGACATTGAGTTGTCCACGCCCACCCAGTCACATGACTAGCTAGCCACGCCCACCCAGCCGGTCATTAGGCAAATCATATTAGTGGTCCGCGGAATTTAAAATTATGAATTTAGTGATCCCTGAGATCCGAAAGTTTGGGGACCCCTGTTCTAACCCACCTCCTTGCTCAAGAAGGAGACTTATACCATTCCGGACATCCAATCTCTTCTTGAAAACTGTTAGTGATGGAGTCCCCACAACATCCAGAGATAAACCGTTCTACTGATTATCTGTTGTCACTGTAGTAAAACTTCTCCTTAGTTCTAGATTGGATTTCTCTTTAATGAGCTTTCCCCCCCCCCCATTTTTTTTAAATTTCTTGTTCAGCCCTCAGGTGCCTTGGAGAATAAGTTGTCTCCCTTGGAAGACGATTTATTCTCCAATATTCTCCATTATTGGAATATTCTCCAATGTTGGAAGGCTGCTATCATGTCTCTCTCTCCCCCTAGCCCTTCTCTTCATGAGACTAAACCAATCTAGATCTCTCAATCATTCACTGTATGATTTAGCCTCTTTTTTATTATTTTGGAAGAGCTTCTTTTGGTTTGGATTTTGGAAGAGAGGTTGGCTTATCCAAGTCCCCAAACCGTAGCTCTCTATTCCTTAGAGCAGGGGTGTCAAAATGGCACCCTACGGGCCAGATGGGTCCCGCCACAGGCCACACCCACCCCAACTCCGCGAATGGGGGAGGGAAATGTCACGAAACGTCACATGACCGCAACTTTGACACTCGTGCCTTAAGACAGAATCCTGATTTCATATTCTAGGACAGGAAATGGAAGGCAGGCTTAAGGGGAAAGATGCTTGAAGGGAAAACTGGGAAGAATTTCATTCAAGATTGGGAACATATAGCTAGACGTTTCCAGCTTTTAGCACAGACTAGACATGCCTAATTCCCTCAATCGTTCACCGTACATCTTAGCCCTGTGATGATGAACCTATGGCACGCGTGCCACAGGTGGCATGCGTAGCCATATCAGTGGGCACGCCAGCTCAGCTCTGGCGTGCATGCGAGCGCCGGCCGGTTGATTTTCAGGCCTTCTGGGTCCACCAGAAGTAGTGAAACAGTGAAGTTTTTTGCTGCCCCCAGCCTCCAGAGACTCCTAAAGAGGCTCTGGAGGCTGGGAACAGCAAAAAAGTCACTTCCTGTCCCACCGGGAGTTGGGAAATGGGCCGTTTCAGGCCTCCGGACGGGCTCCAAGGATGTGGGAAAGGCTGTTTTTGCCCTTCCCAAATACATAAAGAGGATCTGGAGCCAGGTGAGAAAGAAAAACGGGCCTACCGGGCCATCATAGGCCAGGAGCAGGGGGGAAGGGTTGACCGTGCATGTGCAGGGCAGGGCGCATAAAATTATGGGTGTGGGCCCGCATGTGCGTGAACCTCCCCTGCCCGCCCCTCTCCTGGCACGCGATGGCAAAAAGGTTAGCCATCACTGGCTTAGCCTTTAGATGGGTGTCAAACTCAATTTCATTGAGGGCCGCATCAGGGTTGTGTTTGACCTCAGGGGGACAAGGTGGGAGTGGCCAGCTCGATGTCACTCGTGTTGGGGGTGCCAGTGGTGACCCATGCACTCGGCCAGCAAAAAATGAGCTCCTGAGCTCTGTTTTCAGCTGCGACAGCCTCCTGCAGCCCTCTGCCAATGAAAACGGAGCTTGTGAGGGCCGCATGCTCCATTTTGCTGGCAGAGGCCCCACGGGCCAGTCCTTCGCTGTTTCCAGGGCAGCCCCACAGGCCAGATCTAAACACCCCACAGGCCGGATCCAGTCTGCAGCAGTTGTGAAATCCAAATTTTTTTACTACCAGTTCTGTGGGCATGGCTTGGTGGGCCTGCTGTGGCTTGGTGGATGTGGCAGGGGAAGGATACTGAAAAATCTCCATTCCCACCCCACTCTGGGGCCAGCCAGAGGTGGTATTTGCAGGTTCTCTGAACTACTCAAAATTTCCGCTACCAGTTCTTCAGAACCTGTCAGAACCTACATTCTTTCCTCTACATTCCTCTACATTCTTTCTAGCCTCTCAACATCTTTCTTTCTTTCCCCCCCCCCCCCCCGGTATTGCGATAACCAGAACTAGATGCAGCAGTATTGCAAGTGTAGTCTCACCACTGCAGTGTAAAGTGATAGTACTAACGCTTCACGTGATCCTGAAGCTACCCTTTTGTGAATGCAACCTAGGACTGCCTTCCCTTTTTTGGCCAGCGGCCGCACGCTGCCAAAATGTTATACCTCCGTTTTCCTCCGTGCTCTTCTGCCCTCCGAAATTAACCTGTCAATTCTGTCACTCGGATATCTGCACTTGAGCGTCCGGGATTTTAGGCACGAGTCTTAATGAGCCACCTGAGGGCTGAATGGTGGAGGGCTCAGCCAGGCCTGGCACACGTTCTGGCACTTTGGCTTTCTGCCCTGGCTGTTCCATAAGACCAGTAGCGTCTATCTCCTGTCCTTTGGGCTTTGTCATTTTCCAAGCTTAAGCCACCAATCTTGGGAAACCTGAGCTGGAAAGGGCATGTACCAGTTCCAGTAAGGGAGCATGGATATCGCGTACGGACTGGGGAAGAAGGCCTATCCTAGTAATAAAAATCCATTTCAAATCACAAGAAGGTTTGAGGAATGCAATCAAATCCTTGTCCCTCCGAGGTCTATGAAGGTACCTATTAATTCACCCTCCCGTAGTCAGTTTATTATCCCTTACAACAGCAAATAGCTAAAAAAGTAGAGCAGAGTGACCCAAATTGGCACAGTAATTATTTAAGACTATAAATAATCACGGTCACTGAATAAATTAAAACGCTCTATGATAACGTCCCCTTTATACCACTTGTAAAAACCTAAACCGTTCTGCTGAAATATGTTGGCATGTCGTGCGTTGTGGCAACGTAACCCAATGCCCTCCAAATATTGGACATTAATCCCTATAATTCCCGGCCAAAAATGCTTTTAGGCCATGCCATCTGGGAGCGAGGAGAGGGGAAGTGCAACTAAAGGAATAGGGGAAGGCTGGGAGGCTATATAATTAACACTGGAAGGGAGCAATTGCAATTGATGGATCGTATTAGAAGCGTACCCAGAAACACGTAATACTGACTCTAAAATCTACTCTGTCATTGCAGGAATGGAAGGAGCCAAGCTGAATTAAGCCAAAGGCTTTATGAGACTAGCAGCTTGCATTACACAGTGTCCAAACGGATGCATTTAGAAAGCTTGCAAAGAAGATACGGAAGACCAATTCTTTTTCTTCACAGCTCTTTAACAACTGATATTTAAAGTATGTTGTGACCCCCTCCTTGGTGCTCTCTGAACTTGCTTGTTTGCTTGCAAACGTTTCATTACCAAGCTGGGTAACATCATCAGTGGGAGGAGGAGGAGGAGGAGGAGGAGGAGGAGGAGGAGGAGGAGGAGGAGGAGGTAGAGAACGATGACTATGGAATCCTTGGTGCTCTCTGAGCTTGGTTGTTTTCTTGCAGAGATTTCATTATCCAAATTAGGTAACATCATCAGTGCTAGAAGGGAATGGGGATGGTGGAATAGAGGAGGGCAGGGGAGGAGGAGGAAGAGGAGGAGGGTGGGAGGAGGCGGACTATGAGGTTCTTGGTGCTCTGTGAGTTTGCTTTCTTTCAGAATTTCATTACCCAAACTAGGTAACATCATCTAGTGCTATATATAAATATATATATATATTATTTTCTATTGAAATGTGATCTATGCAAGTCCATTTATAAGTGTAGGGTCAAAAAATCGAGATAGTGACCACACACACACAAACGATGGAGCCCTATCCTTTATGTACAGAATAGCATACATAAAGTCCGACTCTTAATTTCAGGATTGCAACCCAGAGCTTGGTGGCGGAGCAGCTTAAGCAGCAGCTTAAGTGGTGCTAAAGTGACACCAGCTGCCTGCAATTACTGCGAGTTCGATTCTCACCAGGCTCAAGGTTGACTCAGCCTTCCATCCTTCCAAGGTAGGTAAAATGAGGACCCGGATTGTGGGGGCAATAAGCTGACTTTGTATAAAAAAAGAACACCGCTTTGGGGGGGGGGGGGTTCGAAAGCCCAACTAAGCAGGTATATACAAAAGTATGAAGGCTATTGCTTAACGCATTGTAAGCCGCCCTGAGTCTCCGGAGAAGGGCGGCATATAAATTAAATTTTTTTAAAAAAATTAGCCATTAGAGATTAATTTAAAGTTTAATCTGAATGTGGTTTGAATTTTGTTTAGTATTTTGCTTCAATCCAGTAATTCCTAGTTTGTAAACTATCAATTCAGTCGGTCAGCTGATGTAGGTAATAAGTAATTAAAGATGCGCTCAGAAAACAAGCTAGAATAGAATAGAATAGAATAGAATAGAATAGAATAGGAAGGGACCTTGGAGGTCATCTAGTCCAACCCCCTGCCCAGGCAGGAAACCCTACACCACTTCAGACCAATGGTTATCCAACACCTTCTTAAAAACTTCCAGGGTTGGAGCATTCACAACTTCTGCAGGCAAGTTGTTCCACCAATTAATTGTTCTCACTGTCAGGAATTTTCTCCTTAGTTCTAAGTTGCTTCTCTCCTTGATTAGTTTCCACCCATTGCTTCTTGTCCTACCCTCAGCACCAAGACCCCTCATTTCAATCCTGAGCTACAAATATTCTCTTTTAAAATATGTTGTTTTCCCCAAATGGTTTGCCTTTGTTATGATTGGTGGCCATCAAAAGCTCAACTACCCATAAATTTATCCAGTGGTGAAATTCAAAATTTTTTACTACCGGTTCAGTGGGTGTGGCTTGGTGGTTGTTGCATGGAAAGGATACTGCAAAATCTCCATTCCCACCCCACTCCAGGGGGAAGAATATGGCAAAATCTCCATTCCCATCCTACTCTGGGGCCAGCCAGAGCTGGTATTTGCCGGTTCTCCGAACTACTCAGTTTCCGCTACCGGTTTGTCGGAACCTGTTGGATTTCACCCCTGAATTTATCCTATTTCTTTCCAAGCTGATGTCCAGCAATGCATTTGTTGCAGCCTCCATCTTCATTCCTCCTTACACAACCTGTTTTCTTATATGACAAGAAAAGGAAAGAAAAACCTTTTGTCTTCCATCCAGCCTCAATGTTTCACGGTCACTTTAAGGAATGGTTCTAAACTGCTTTCCTGGTTGCAAACTTTCCTTCCCCAGAGTTATTTTGAATTTACTCCAGGAAGACATTCAAAGCTCAACAACGATGGAAGACTAATTTAAAATATTTAACCGGGGGAGGGGGGGGTATAAAAAAGAAAGTGTGAAGGAGTACTTGTAGCTGGGAAGTGGAGGTTCTGGAAGAGATTCAGCCAAGAACAGGGAAGAAGGAAGAAATCTGGGGAAGATGGGTTTGCCAAAAATTGTGGCTGATTCTTGTAACATAGTTAAGCAGGTTAAAGATGCAACAGCTCCTACACAAATATCACAGTGTAACCATTACTTGGTTCCAGGAGTGAGTTCTATTTACCTTTACTACTGGTTTTCAACGGGGCCACTCACGCAATCTTCTGCACATGCGCAGAAGCTTCTGTGCATGCGTAGAAGTGTTCTGATGACATCGGGCGGAGCCTCCCGTCAGTTTTACTACCGGTTCTATAGAACCGGTGCGAACCGGGGGCAACCTACCACTGCTTGGTTCCTTGGTCTTGGTTTCTTTTTCTGGCTTAATGTATATCGTACAAATAATAGTAGTAGTAATAGTAGTAGTAGTAGTAGTAGTAGTAGTAATAATAATAATAATAATAATTTTATTTCTATACCGCTCCTCTCAAGCCCACTGAAGTTACTCCGTGGTTGAATATATTGTCAGAATCCTGAAAATGGGTCAATTCAGGCACCCTTTGGGAGGAAGAGCAGTGTATAAATAAAATTAATAACAATCACTAAATTAAGCACATTGTGCACTCATGGCGTATAAGTAGGTTAATTGTAGAAAATCCCAAGTTGCTTTGGTGAAAGAGAGTCCAATTTTGCATGGTGTGCAGTCTATTGTGCATTAAGAGGTTTTTATTCCTATTTAGTTCCGATTTGGGGGGGGGGGGTTTAAGAAAGTATACATATCGTTTAAATCAACGTTGCACTGATTCGCTTTTTAATTATCGTCACTGTAGTTATTTTTAATTTCTTTTCTGAATTGTTATCTTTAGCGCTGTCCAGCTGATATGCTGTGATGATGACAAAGTTATATTCTACTCTTTATTCAAGAAATATCACAGCTATAAGTAACCAATAGTTCAAAAAAAATATTCAGCAATACAACACTGCTGTTTTTTTCATTTAAATATTTATCGCATGCAGAGTTTAATCATCAAAAGTGATCCTTGCTTAGAGTTTGTTAATCTTTAATTGTTTTAAAAGAACAAGAGTCTCATTTAAAAAAAAACACTTTCAATCACATTCCAGGAAGATCAACAACACAGCACCCACGGGCACCAGGTAAATGCACGGTCCAAAAATTAAGTGCCATTTTTTTAAAAAATCTCATAAGATTTGTGTGTTTTTCCTCAGGTTCTATAAGATTTTAGGCAGAGTGCTAATAAATACAATAATATTTCTGATAATATAAGAAAGCTGAAAGTGGATGGAAACTCACACTACATCTTGGAGGCTAAGATGACAATTTTTATTTTATTTTTTTTGTTCTTATGCCATTGAGTGGGACATGAGTAATTTAAAATGAGTAAAAATAAAGAAAAAGCACAATCCACTGAGGACTGAATTTGGTGTCAGTGGAAAAGATTGGAAGAGAAAGTGGAGAATGTAATGAAATAACCCAAATAAGTGAGGCTGGTGAAAAATACAAATTGTCTTCATACTATAACATTCTTTCTTAATTAGATGTTGGTGATGCTCATTTAATTTGGCAGCTAAACTACTTCTCAAGAGGGAATAAAAAAGGGTAGTTTTAGGTTCCATTCAAAATAAATCCACAAACAGATTATTAACTTCCTTTCAAAGTGAGAGACCTACTTATAAACTCTCAAAATTTAAAGGAAAGCTGGGCTGGATGAGGATAAGCCTTGGAGTACTGTAAAAGAAACCCCATAACTTTGAAGCTCTTGGCAAAATTGCAACAATTCCAACTTTTGGGGTTTTTTAGTATTTCGAGATCTTCACTATTACTTGCAATAATGCTTTATGCTGAAAATGCAGCATAAAGGCAACTAATCATTAGTCAGGGAAATACACAATATATTATTGCAATTCAAATGTTTAAAGCTGCCACTTTTACAAAAATGGAAAATGCTTTATCATCTCAACAGCCTCATAAGAAGACAAGCACTACGGTTTGCATTTTATAGACAAGGAAATTTGGCCAACTGGCCAAGGCAGCTGTTATTTTCCTACTCCCTTAAATTACATTTAGAAGAATCCACATTTCCTTCACCTCCTCCATTCAGAATCTAAATTAAGGTTAAAATCAGAGTTCAACTTGTAATTAAGAATGAATAAGGTTTTCCGTGAACTATTCTTTACTACTGACAAAACCCACAATGATGATGAAGATCTGTAGAATGTAGAGATTCATTTATATATGATATTTTTGGGTACAGAAACTACAGAAAAGTGATTCGGCTGTCTTGATGACTAAGAAGACACACAAAGTTTGATTTAAAACTTCAAATATGTGATTTAAGTCTATTCATACGAATCCACAGCAAAAGGATAAACATAAAATTACAAGTCTAATTGAATTGTTCGTTTGTAATGAAAGATGGAGGGGAATATGAAAGGGAGATATGAAAGCCATTTGGGGGGACAGAATTCAGAGTGGACTTTTGGTAAAAAAAAAATCTGGATATATAAAAAAGCAAAGAAATGAAAGAAACGAGAATAAAAGACGGCAGACTGCAGGAAGAGAAAATGAGTCATCTAAAAAAAAAAGTATTAGAAGGAAGATTAATCTTCCAAAGTAATGAATGGAAAGTGAATTCTAGAAGTCCTTGGTTGAAAGTGAGAAAAAAAAATTAACATTATAGAATGCAACAAAAGTGTGCAGTCACTACCAGATATGGAGATCTTGATCTCCCAGCATTAATGCTGATGTGGCACACTCTTGATTGATAAAAAGCAAAATCCTGCAATTAAATAGATACGCTTAGGGTTTCTGTCTGCAAGGAGATGTTTTATTTGTAATATCCATCTGGTTTTGGCAGGCTATTTTTTTAAAATAAAAGTTGGAGTAGCTTGGCATGCAGACTTAAATTTACACGGTAAAAAAACAGACTTTAACAACTCAGTTTGCTCCCGATAGATATGGACATCGTCATAAGAAATATGAAAAAGGGCGCTTGGTGAATTCACAATGTGACCTGACAGATATTGTGGATGGGGGGGAAACTCGACTTTGAGAACTATTGCTGCAAAAAAAAAAAAAAAAATGATAGAAGATACAGGCTCATATCTATAAAAAGACTACTGCAAAGAATGTAATCAAATAGCCAAGATGAAAGCAACAGAAACTGCCGGGCTATTCAGATGGAAATTTAAAAAAATATTTCAACCGTGGGCAGAGAAGCTAAATAAGGAGCCTCCAGTAGAGTGAATGGAACTAAAAATAAACGATTTGGGAATGAAAACGAAGTAAGGGAATGCTGGAAGAAGTATTTGCCAGATGTATATCGGAATACAGACAGTCCTCAATTTATGACCATATTTGACCCCAACATTTATGTTACTAAGTGAAACATTTGTTTAAGCGAATTACCCCATTTTACAAATCTTCTTGCCACCATCGCTAAGTGAATCCCTGCAGTTGTTAAGTTAAATAATGCAGTTGTTAAATGAACTGGACTTCGCCATGGAGGAGCACATGACTGCGACCATCATAAATATGAGCAACTGAATTTTAGTCACATGACCATGGGGGAAATGCTGCAATGCTCATAGGGTAAAAAATGGTCATAAACCACAGTTTTCAGTGCCACTGTAACAGTCACTAAATGAATGGTTGCAAGTCCAATGACCCTTGTTAAAATTAACAGTAAAGCTGTCTGTGTTAAAGGGAAAAAAAATTCAGAAAATGGGAAGATTGAAAATTGATGTATAGGCTGCCAATGTACATGGTGGGAATAGTTAAAATATGGAGGATGCAACTTGTTGAAGGATGCGTTGGGAATTAGAAGATCACTGTTATTATTCGCCTAGATCAGCATTTCTCAACCTGGGCACCTTGTAGAGGTGTAGACTTCAATTCCCAGAATTCCCCAGTCAGCAACTCCCAGAATTAGCCATGCTCGCTGGGGAATTCTGGGAATTGAAATCCAGTCTTCAAGAATCACTGATCCTAAAAAGGGAAAGAGAGAATGCTATTGGTATAAACTAAATTTACAGTCCTCGACTTAGGACCACAACTGAGCCCAAAATTCATTTTGTTAAGTGAGACGTTTGTTGAGTGAGTTTTGCCCCATTTTGCGACCTTTCTTGCCACAGTCAGGAAGTGAATCACTACCGCTGATAAGTTAAGAGACCCGGTTGTTAAGTGAATCTGGCTTCCCCGTTGCTTGTCAGAAGGCCCCAAAAGGGGATGACATGATCTCAGGCCATTGCACCCGTTATAAGTATGAATCAGTTGCCAAGCATCTGAATTTTAATTACGTCATCCCAGGGTTGATCATAACTGTGAAAAACAGAAATAAATCAATTTAATTTCTTTTGCTTACTTTTTATTTCGCTTTCACTCAGCTCTGCCTAACAACGCTTCCTCAAAGACAAAAAATACATACAGGCAAACCTCTACTTACAACAGTCTGTTTAGAGACCATTTTACCACACCGCTAATCCTTGCCAGCCGGTCACGTGATCAAAATGTGGACACTTGGGCAACTGCTTCGAATTTATGACGGTTGCAATGTCCCGGCGGTCATGCAATCCCTTTTTCTGACCTTTTGACAAGCAAAGTCAATGGGGAAGCCGGATTCGCTTAAAAAACCCACGTCCCTAACTTCACAACTGCAGTGATTGACTTAACAACTGTGGCAAGAAAAGGCCGTAAAATGGAACAAAACTTGCTTAACAACCGTCTTGCTTAGCAGAAATTTTGGGCTCAATTGTGGCTGTTAAGTCAAGGGTTTCACCTTTTCTCAATTCTGCCCATCAGAGGAAAATATATGTACAGTGCATCGCTGGAGAGCACCAGGTTGGGGAAGTCTGCCCCAGGCTGAATATGATGCTTCGATCTTCCACTTGATATTCTATTTCCACAGGACAAACCTGAGTAAAGTACATTAAAGAGCCCTCTTTCCCTCTATTGGCAGAGCAATAAATATTAAAACAAAAGAAACTGCAGGCTTCATCTACTTTTAAAATTAAACCTACATTAGTACTCCGGGATAGATAGCCAATGTACAATATCAACTATAAAATTGCAACTTAGACTGGCCCAGAGCCAAACCCTTAATGGATGCTCAAGGCACCAACTAAGGAAATAGTTTTGTATTAATGCCTATGAGTAAAGCAACGATCAATGCTTTAGTATTACTGTAAGACATGATTCACCCGTTGAAGCTCGCTCTCCATTAAAACCCCACCTCGGTTTCAAACAAAGCAATAGAAATACTACGGAAAGCTGAAATTCAACTTATTTTTCACAGCCGTCCGGATAGATTGATTTCCCTAGTCCACAAAATACTTTAATTGCTGCAAAAGACGTTTTTTTTTGATCAAGGGCCCTCTGGATGCTACAAGCAACACCACACAATTTTTTTTTTTAAAAAAAAAGCAAAATAATATGGCAGCTCAGCAAGTAGACAAAAACAACAAACGGTTAAGTATGTAATTCAAGAAGCGCCTTTCAAAAAAAACCACACACACGCACACACACTCAACTCTGGTAAAACCCGTTGTTTCTGTGCTGTTTCCAAATCCTAGGGCTGTGAAAAATGATTTATTTAAAATAAAATAAAAACTAAGATGCACAAATTCAATGCAGGACACAGCTCTGTTTTACATTCCGAACTTCTGTGTAGGCACTTTATACAAAGATCAGAAACAGCTTTGGCGATCCCACAGCTTTGGGTAAGATCGGCAACGAGTCACTTCCAGCTTAAGGACAATATAAACCAAATTGCAAAAGGGATCTTATGGCCAGAGTGAAGCTCTGAAAGTGTTCTTGGTTTAGATCGACGGTCCTCAAACTACGGCCCGTGGGCCGGATATGGCCCTCTGAAGTCATTAATCCGGCCCGCGTGGGACCATGAAGCTGCTCCGCCCACATCGCCCAACCTACCCACCGGCCCCCACCCGCCTTCTGGAAGCTGAGGAGACCAAAAACAGGTCTCCAGTGAGAGGGGGGAGGGAGGGACACACACATATACACACACAAATAGAAGTCCCTCCACACACACACCCCAAGGCAGCCACATCCCCAGGGGCCTAACAAATTAAAAGTTTAATTTGTGTGTGTTGTTTAATGGACTGCTAAATTGGCCACCCACCCAGTCACATGACCACCTAGCCGAACCCATGGAGGCAGTTCGGCCTCCCCAACAGTCTGAGGGACCAGGAATTTGCCCTCTGTTTAAAAAGTTTGAGGAACCCCAGTTTAGATGTTCCTTCTGCCCTGGAGGAAACTCTTCCCCAATTCCAACTTCTTGGATGAGAAGCAAAACGTCTTCAAAGGAAAAAGCAAGAAAGTCCAGTTGTTTCCTGAAAAAGCACCTTTTGGGACAACCATGACCTGGATGACTGAGAATCTCTACAGACTTTTAGCCATACCATTTGGGATGAAGGCCCTTGGAATGGTGTGGGAGTAGGAAGGGATTTCCAGAGGAAAAAAACTGCAGCCTACGGAAACTAGGAGCATCACTCAGGTCACCCTGAGGACACAGATAAACCTCCAAGCGGCCTCAAGGACTCTCTAAAAGGATGCAAAGGATTAGCTTCTGCAAGGAATATCAATCCTTCCATTCTTCACCAGTCAGAGCTGAAGAAGCTTCTTGGATGAGAAGCGAAATGTCTTCAAAAGAAAAGTCCAGTTGCCTCCTTTTTCAGGAGGCAACTATGATCTGGGGGGACTGAGACTCTCTACAGTCTTCCAAATCCCAAGTTTCAGCTGCCTTAGAAGGTCCTTTAAGGGGAATGCTTGAAGGAGAGTTTGCAATTCTTCTAGAGTAGTCATAAAAGAAGCAGAGATTAAAATGACAAAGCAAACGATTTCTCCCCCTTTTTTTTTGACATAGGCATCCCAAAGGGCTGTTTCAGATTTCCATTCAATCTGGTCCCATTTATGTAGAGCGGATTTTGATTCTTCCAGTGCAGTAAAAATGGCGATGATGGATGATGTGAAAGGCTCCCTAGGATTTGCAAATCCTGCCTCTTAAATTGTATGCATTTGCTTGGAACCTAACATGCTTCCTTCCCCCTTCCCTCAGTCATTGTGTATATCGCGCGACGAATTTGCCAACAGGCATTTCCGGGAGCTTCCTTACCACAATTACATTTTGAGAAAATTGGCTATCTAATATTTGCACAGACTGAGCTGTTAGCAAAGAGAAAACACATTCCTCTTAAACCGTAATTCGTTCAGAATGCCAGGACTGATACAAGAGGCAGCTCCCACTGAACATGGGTCTTAGCTCAATTGCCTCAATCTGAACAGGGGCAGCAATTATCTCATACGGGTTCGTTATTAAAGTCCTTCCTAAAATTACTGATGGAGAAAACAGTGAGTCTGGCCATTGTTAAGCTGGTTAGTGAATGTATTCATTAATCGATCGATTGCATCGAGAGGTAGCATCAACTAACCAAAGAATTAAACAGATGTAAATATACCAAAGTACCGTATAGATCCAAGTATGCAGGGGTACCTCGGTACTCACCCTTGATTGGTTCCAGGAAGTGCGATGAGTATCAAAAAAGGAAGAGTACCAAATGAATTTTTCCGATCAGGAATAATGTCGTCAGTCACAAGGCAGACGACCCCAACAGGTTCCAGATTGTGTGTCAAGTACTAAACAAACAATGAGTATCGGGCACAAAATGTTCACCTCAAAGTGCATTGAGGACCAAATTTGCTGAGTTTCAAAGCAGTTGAGTACCAAGGTATACCACTGCATTCAGATCAAAGCATCGCCCTTACCTGCGACACTGATCTGCTCTTTGTAACCAGCTTTAACCAGCTTTGACTATAAACTTGGCAGTTCTACTGGCTACATATTTATTAATGCCCTGAAGGAAGATTAAGGTCTCAAAAGACTGTTCTCTCAAGTAAAACTTATAAATATTGAGTTCCGGATGGGGCATTTGACTGACACTCAGATAAAACCTATGCAATGTTGTTGTTGTTTTTTAAAATAGGGACATCAACACACAAGCGTCATCTCGTTGTACAACACATGGTGAAATCACTCATACAGACAGTCCTCGACTTACAACAGTTACGTCACTGAAAAAAGTGACTTATGACCATTTTTCGCACTTACGACTGTTACAGCATCCTCGTGATCACGTGATCAGAATTCAGATTGCTTGGCAACTGGGTCTTATTTCTGACGGTTGCAATGTCGCGTGATCACGTTTTTGCGCCCTTTTGACAAGCAAAGCCAATGGGGAAGCCGAATTCACTTAACCACCTGTGTTACGAACTTAAACAACAACGGCGATTCACTTAACGCCGGTGAGAAAGGTTGTAAAAAAAGGCGAGACTCACTTAACAAATGTTGTTGCTTAGCAGGATGATCTGTACTTCACCTGGGGCTGGGCCAGTGAAACTGTTGTCTAGTGCAGGACAGAAAAGTTATAAAAAGGATATTTCTGTAAAGAATTACAGGTAGATCTATGAGAAAGGCTGTCATTACAATAAGGAGCTCGTCTTATTTCTTCCTTTTTGTTTTTTTTCAAGCACATTGACAAAAGTGCCCAGTTGCAAAACCGACAACAGGATATCATATCACATGATCTTCATGAGTCCCAGAGGAACCTCCTCAAGGCAGGAGAAACGATCGCTCCATCCCCTTATAAGCACTCAGATTTTTGTGTGTGTAAGCAACCGGACAAATGAAGCCCGCAAGTACTGACAATGTGTATTAAAAGGAGGCCGAGGGGGTGGCTGTTTCTCTCGCTTGCTTGCTTTGTGGAGAGAAGGCGATATTGGGGGGGGGGGTCTTTTGATGTGCCGCCGCCGGCAGGAGGTTGTGACACTCGTGCGAATAAACGTAATACATATTTCCAGTGACTGTTTCCTAATATGATTTGATTGCTTATGGGTACCCTATGACTATCATTAAGTGCTGTACCTTATGATTCTTGACGAATGTATCTTCTCTTTTTATGTACACGGAGAGCTTATGCACCGAAGACAAATTCCTTGTGTGTCCAATCACAACACTGGAGGTTTTTAAGAAGAGATTGGGCAACCATTAGTCTGAAATGTATAAGCTTTCCTGCCTGATCAGGAGGATTGGACTAAAAGACCCCCAAGCTCCCTTCCAATTCTGTTATTCTGTTAAGAGGGGAAGCTACACTGTATGGAAGAGCCTTTCGTTGACTTCTTGAAATAAAGCTTATGCCTTCCCTGAATAAAACTCAGGTGGGTTTCAACAGGTTCTGACCAGTTCTGGAGAACCAGTAGCGGAAATTTTGAGTAGTTCGGCTTGGTTAACATTCCCTCCGGATAGATGTGTCATGTTAGAAACTTATGATTTCAGGTGTTGTGGTTGTTTTTTTGTTTGTTTGTTTCCCCCCCCCCCCATGAATTTATATACCTAGTATTGAGCTTCTGAAACAATATATAGTAGGTCCTTCACTTTTAAATTATCCATCTGTGTCATTCAGTAGGCAAGGAGGTCTAGTTTAGAAGTCATATTAAATTGTATGGACATGACTCAGGTTTCTTGGCTCCTCTGCATTCTTCTAGAAGAAAAACAAGGAGACTAAAAGCTTTCATTTCCAGTAATTACATTTTAATATATAAACTCAAATTATAGTTCATCCCTCGCTCTTGACGTATACATCATATCTGATGCAATCCAGCGTAAATGCAAGGCTGCTGCTTTTTTACAGAACAAATCTGGGAGAAAGCTTTCTCTGTTAATAATGTTTTGTTATTAATAATCGCATAGAAAACTCTTTTTAACTTCCTCTGATTATAGGTCTAGTAAGTTTCAATCTTATATTCTTTCCACAATGTATACAGGCAGTCCTTGATTTACGGCCACAGTTGAGCCCAAAATTTCGGTTGTTAAGCGAGACACTTCTTAAGGGAGCTTGGCCCCATTTTACGACCTTTCTTACCACAGTCGTTAAGCGAATCACTGCAGTTGGTAAGTTAGTCACCTGGTCATTAAGTGAATCTGGCTTCTCCATTGGCTTTGCTTGTCAGAAGGTCACAAAGAGGGATAGAATAGACGTAGAAAAACTTAGAACTTTTAATGTCACTTAAAATGTACACTAATCAGCATACATTAAAAAATGAAATTTCATTGCACACAATTCTCAAACGACAACCACTTCCAATATATACTACATAAACATTCTGTCTGTCTGTCTGTTTGTCTATCTATCTATCTATCTATCTCTATCTCTATCTATATATCTCTATCTTTATCTATCTATCTATCTCTATCTCTATCTCTCTATCTATCTGTCTGTCTATCTATCTATCTCTACCTATCTCTATCTCTATCTCTATCTTTATCTATCTATCTATCTCTATCTCTCTATCTGTTTGTCTGTCTGTCTGTCTATCTATCTATCTATATCTATATTTCTCTATCTTTATCTATCTATCTATCTCTATCTATCTATCTATCTGTCTGTCTGTCTATCTATCTCTATCTCTGTCTCTATCTCTATTTTTCGATCTCTCTATCAATGTTTGTCTGTCTATCTATCTATCTATCTCTCTATCTCTATCTCTATCTCTCTCTATCTGTTTGTCTCTCTCTCTCTCTCTCTCTCTCTCTCTCTCTCTCTCTCTCTCTCTCGCTATCTCTATCTCTATATGACCCTAGGATACAACAACAATCATAAATATGAACAGGTTCCCAAGCATCAAATTTTTTTTTTATTGAAAGTTTTACAATACAATTTTTATCCCCATTTCCCCCCAAGAATCCCCCCTCCCCCCAACACCCCCTCCCTTTTCCCCCCTCCCATCCCCATCCCCCCCAGGCTTCCGTTACTAAAAAAACATCAATCTTATTTATCAATCAATATTAAGCAAAGAGTATAGGTGAGATCCAAATAAAATATCATAAATTTTAACAATAAGTAAAATAATATTAATCTAAAATATTTACTAAACATGAATAGAATAAAATTAGTCTATCAAATATATATCAGGCTAAGTCATATATGCACTATTAACTCTCAATCAACCATAAATCATTGCCAAGCATCAAAATTTTGATCACATAACCATAGGGACGCTGCGAAGGTCATAACTTTGAAAAATGATCATAAATCACATTTTTCAGTGCCATAACTTTGAACGGTCATTAAACAAATTGTTGTAAATTGAGGACTACTGGTAGTCCTTATCTATAGATTGCAATAGGGACCAGGAACTCTATTATTAAGTGGCACAGTTGTTAAGCACAATGTTACGTGACCCACCAATTTCCGAAGTTGGTTCTGGTTTAGGTCATTAAGTGAATCATTGCAGGTTTTTTAACACAATGTCACATGATTGCAACTTGGGATTTCCTACTGGCTTCTCCAATGACTTCATTGGAAGTGGTCAGTGAAGGTCACAAAATGGCGATCACGTGTCTCTCAAATCTCCATCCTGTGACCACAGGGACACTGAGAGTGTCACAACCTCAGGCAGCAATCGTTTCATTTTTCAGAATCACTGTAGCTTCAAATGAGTTACGGGACTAACGATTGCTAAACGAGGACTATCTGTAATGTGCTAATTAGGAACAGTTAAAATGAATCAGAAGAACATCTAGTGCTTCCATCTTAGAACTTACAAGGGAGAAATATAGTAAAATATCAAGGTCATTTTCAGCTGGGATTCAGCCGGTTTGGGTGATCCAGTAGTTAAATTGCTGGCTGGCCCCGCCCCTTCCAGGAGTCCCCACATGCCCCATTTTGGCTCCCAGGAGGCTTCAGGGAGGCTTCCTAGGCCCAAAACGGGGCACAGGAGGGTGAAGCGTCCCTCCGCTCCCCGCGTCCCGATTTTGCTCCCGGAGGGTGCAGGAAGCCGAGTGCTGCCTGTCACACCCTATAGCCACGCCCGCCAAGCCACGCCCACAGAACCGGTCATTAAAAAAAATTGAATCCCACCCCTGGAGCAAAGGTATCAAGAACTATTGAAGATGTGACATAAAATGGCTTCAATCCTTAAAAACATTCAGAAGCAGAGAACTCCTGTTTAAGCCATGTTCGGCTAGACAACAAACCGAAGCTCTTTTTATAAAACGGATAAAGTTTCAAGGTGAAGAAACTCGAGACATCTTACTTTGAAAACGGGTTGTCTTCTCAGCCAAGAACATGGCATAAAATGCTAATGAGGTACATCAGTGTGCAGAAGTCTGCTGCTTTTTTGGACAAATGCTGAGTCTTATCTCTATCTTACATTTCAAAGAGCTGTCAGACTGGCTCGGCTTCTCAAAAGACAAACCCTGGTGGATTAAAATTAAAAATTATTTTTTTAAAAAAAACACCACCACCATTCTGGTCAGACCTAACCACTAGAGTTACCAGGTTCTCTGAACTGGCAAAGGAAGACAACTGGAAAAGAGGATACCATGATCTGTTTCATCTTCTTGGAATCCGCAATAAAAATTACAGTGAAAAACTGCAAAATAAAAAAATGAGGCATAAATGAGACAAAGTTCACTTAACAAGTGTCTCGCTTAGCAACAGAACTTTTGGGCTCAATTGTGGTCATGAGTCGAGGAATACTTGTACAACAATTATTATATCCTCCTGCGGTTCTGAGGTTGTGTCTCAAAGGGGCTTTTTAAAAGGCAACTGGGGGGAGAAGGAGAAGGAGAAGGAGAAGGAGAAGGAGAAGGAGAAGGAGAAGGAGAAGGAGAAGGAAGGAAGGAAGGAAGGAAGGAAGGAAGGAAGGAAGGAAGGAAGGAGAGGAGGAGGAGGAGGAGGAGGAGGAGGAGGAGGAGGAGAAGAAGAAGAAGAAGAAGAAGAAGAAGAAGAAGAAGAAGAAGAAGAAGAAGAAGAAGAAGAAGAAGAAGAAGAAGAAGAAGAAGAAGAAGAAGAAGAAGAAGGAAGAAGGAAGAAGTGAGAAGAAGAAGAGGGAAGAAGTGAGAAGAAGGAGGAGGAGGACATTTTGCTTCTCATCCAAGAAGCTTCATCATCTGCATCTTCTCCTTCCTCAAAAGAAAAAAAAAGTCCAGTTGCCTTTTTAAAAAGCACTTTTAAGACTCCAACCTGGATGACTAAGGATTTCCATAGACATTCGTTTAGCTATGGCTACAAAATTTGGGCCAGCTTTCTATGACGACTTTGCTGCTTTCCTTGCAAACAAACTGAGCGTGTATCTTCAGCCACCCAATAAAAAGCATTAGCATTTACGAGTAAAGACCACAGCACTGTTTGATGCCACGCTTTCATCAACTGGCATTTCCAAACATTGCCTGTTGTTACCAAGGGACCAAAAACAACAGCGGAATTTAAATCAAAGCTGGTGGATGCCTTCCTAAACACACCAGCTTGTCCAAGATGGAATGAGTTCTGTCTCAGAACATTAGGAGTAAAAAAAAAAATTAATTTATCACTTGGATAATCCAAAAGTCAATGAGGAGCATTTATTTGAACCATCAATACTGCAAAATTACAAGGCTGGCCAAACAACCACCGTTAGAAAAATTCTGCAAAGGAACAACACAAATGTGAACCGTATTTTTAGATTGCACTATTGATCCCTCCATCTCTCTGATTTCATTAAACTATACGTATGTACCAAATATTCCATCCATACATGCTGACTTCCAAAAGAAGTCAGAATCACCTTCCTTATTCATCTCTGATTATCAATATGAGAAATATTTAAAAATTCAGGGTTTTTTTTTCCCCCTAAAAGAAAAGCATGGAACCTTTTCCAAGAATTCTGGGAAGAGAAATTATGCTTGAACAATTGTTTGGTGGGGGGGGGGGGGGGGGGAGATGAAATCATCAAAAGGACCAGAAAGTCATCCTATCTTTGGTTAGGATGGAATCCATTCAAAAAGTAATTCAGTTTCAAACTTTTCATGGTGAAGCGAATTGGGAAAAACTACTTAAATCAATGCTACGTTTGGTAGCATTTTCAAGATAAGGCCATGCGTTTCTTGAAAAGCTGCTAAAAGTTTTGAAGATGATACCAATTTATTCAGACTGAAAAATCTCTTAGAGTAAAACAGGAGGAAATCCAAATTCAAAATAACAGAGTTGGAAAGTTTTCTAACCAACCCTGCTACTCAAGCAGGAGATCCTATACCGGTGATGGCTAACCTTTTCCAGACTGAGTGCCCAAAACGCACACATGCACGTATGCTCCCGAACTCCCAAAAGCAATGAGTGTGCCCCCCGTGCATGCGCCCCACCCCCTGCACATTCACACACGGCCCCCCGCATGGCCCTGCCCCCCCTGTGCATGCATGCATGCATTCCCCCCACACATGCTCCACCCCACCCGCAAGGGCACATGCCCCTCCCACATGCCCTGCCCCCTGCGCATGTGCAGGCAGCCCCCCCCTCGCACGTGCCCCACTCCTATGCATGAGTGGCAGAGACCCGATGACCAACTGGCCAGTGGGAGGTGTGCACACATGTGCGGCAGAGCTGAACTGGGGCGACGGCTCGCATGCCCAGAGAGGGCACTATACTATTTCAAACAAATGGCTGTCCAATCTCTTCTTAAAAACCTCTAGTGATGAAGCACCCACAACTTCTGGAAGGAAGTCATTCCACTGATTAATTGTTCTCACTGTCAGGAAATTTCTCCTTATTTCTAGGTTGCTTCTCTCCTTGATTAGTTTCCACCCATTGCTTCTTGTTCTGCCCTCAGATGCTTTGGAGAATAGCTTGACTCCCTCTTCTTTGGGGCAGCCCCTGAGATATTGGAACTCTGCTATCATGTCTCCCCTAGTCCTTCTTTCCATTAAACTAGACGTACTCAGTTCCTGCAGCCGTTCTTCATGTGTTTTAGTCTCCAGTCCCCTAATCCTCTTTGTTGCTCTTCTCTGCACTCTTTCTAGAGTCTCCACATCTTTTTTATATCATGGTGACCAAAACTGGATGCAGTACTCTAGGTGTGGTCTTAGTAAGGCTTTATAAAGCAGTACTAACACTTCACGTGATCCTGATTTGATCACTCTGTTAACACAGCCTAGGATTCCATTGGCTTTTTTGGTGGCTGCAGAGGGGGGGAAAAATTCTAGCGCTCTTTAACTTTTAAGGTGGGCAAAAGACAGGTAGAAGAGTAAAATACATGACAATTTATTTCTTAATTTTTTTATAATTTTATTTCTATACCGCCCCTCTCCCGAAGGACTCGGGGCGGTGAACAGCCCATTAAAACAAAGAATATACAAAAATCAAACTTTAAAAAATTATTAAAATTATTACACAATTTCAGCCCAAATTAAAACCCAAAAGTTTAAAACTCCCAATTTAAAATAATTTACATAGTTAGCCCTGCCTGGCGAAACAGTAGGGTCTTGAGGGCACAGCGAAACACACGGAGGTCGGAGATCTTGCGTATTTCCAGGGGCAGTTCGTTCCATAGGGCAGGAGCTCCCAAAGAGAAGGCCCTCCCCCTGGGTGACGCCAGCCGACATAACTTGGCCGATGGCGCCCTGAGGAGTCCCTCTCTGTGTGAGCAAACTGGCCAGTGGGAAGCTATTGGTGGCAGAAGTCGGTCTCATATGTACAAGTGAAGATCTGGCTTGAAAAATCATTCTATGCCAGAAAATAGTAATTGTTGTCTTGTTGAGAATGGGTCAACATGATGAAATGCCTTGCTCGATTTTCTCCTTTTTTAAGAGAAGGACAAATCAGGGATCCTTCAACAATCAACAGATGGAGGGGCACCGGAGTGGGAGTGATCAGGCAGAGGCTTCCAGCATGCTTCCGGAACATTTGCACAAGGCTGTGTGTTCTGTTCGTTACAAGGAACCTGAGAGCAAGGTTTTTACCACGATAAATATTGTGGTCCCTCTAAGGCAGGGATCTCCAAACTTGGCAACTTCTAAGACTTGTGGACTTCAACTCCCAGAATTCCTCAGCCGGCCTAGTACAAAATTCATTTTTTGCAGGTATGTAGCCAACTTTGATATAATCAGATACCCGCTGATCACTTTATCCCTCTCCATTGCTTGAAATGATGATCCACAGATGATTCTAAAGCAAGCTAAGGTTTGTTTGTTTGCTTGCTTGCTTGCGGATTGGTATAACATGTGAATGCAACCATGTTTTGCAAACCAAGGCTCAAAAGATTGTGGGACTCCAGGCAATAATGTCTTTAATAAAACGTATCTAAGAACAATGCATGAATTGTTCACCGTTTTGTTTGAAAGCTAAGGGGTTCCCCCCCCCCCGAAAAATATATTTCTCCTGAATGAGGATTAATAGAATGCATGTTTAAAAAAATGCTTCATAATTCTGTCGTTCAGAGGTTCTTTCTGAGCAGCTGGAACAACAGAGTGGTTTCCTTGCAAATTTAACCACAAAGAAATAACCCCCAAATGCGTGGATCGGTGTATCCAATTTTACATAACGCCGTTAAGACCTGTCATCTTTTTGGCAACAACTAAACTACAGATTTCAAAGTAGAAAAAATTGCTGATTGGTTGTCTCATTTAGGCAGCTCCAAAAAATATCTCTTGTTCTTGTTATTAAAGATACATTCAAATTTACGGGATGCCTCATCAGGAATTCCAAGGAAGATGAAGTGGGAATGGTTTCCAGTACAGATTAATAGCCCCAAATTTAGCAGCAATAACAGTGCATAATCAAATTAACAGAGCGCCAAAGAATGGAGGCCTTTGAACTATGGTATTGGAGAAGTCTCCTGTGAGTCCCTTGGACTGCAAGGCCATCCAACTGGTCAGTCCTAGAGGAGATCAACCCTGACTGCTCTTTAGAAGGCCAGATCCTGAAGATGAAACTCAAATACTTTGGCTGCCTAATGAGGAGGAAGGACTCACTGGAGAAGAGCCGAATGCTGGGAACGATTGAGGGCAGAAGAAGAAGGGGACGACAGAGAACGAGGTGGCTGGATGGAGTCACTGAAGCAGTTGGCGTGAGTTTAAATGGCCTCCAGAGGATGGCAGAGGACAGGAAGGCCTGGAGGAACGTTGTCCATGGGGTTGCAATGGGTTGGACACAACTTCGCAACTAACAACAACAACAAATCAAATTAACATTGCAAGAGAAAATATTCAGCATGTGAAAGCTAAGTCTTCTTTGTTCTGTTATTTGGAACGCATTTCCACAACTAAATTCTGTAGTACAAAATAATATATTTTAGAAACACTCTTGGGGAAAAAAATAAAGATGCCAGGTTACACCAACTTCCTGGATGCTACATACAGATACTTGACTTCTATGGAGATTCTCAGGCCTCCAGGTTGTCTCAAAAGTGCTTTTTCAAAAGGCAACAATTAACCTCTCTACAAGAATCTGAACTACTAACAGTCAAAGCAATTAGATGGTAGATAAGAAATTCAAGGTGGGCGTGATTTGGATCTCTTATGGGCACGAAGGGACTCATGACTGATGATGCGCTTGACCCCGCCCTCAGGATCAGCCTGGTCATCTCCTACATCACTCCTCCCTCCATCTTGGCGTCTGCTGATAGATGGGATTCAAAAAATTTTTACTACCTGTTCTGTGGACGTAGCTTGGTGGGCGTCACGTGGCTTGGTGGGCGCGGCAGGGAAAGGATACTGTAAAATCTCAATTCCCTCCCCACTCCAGGGGAAAGTTACTGCAAAATCCCCATTACCTCCTGATCAGATGGGACTCGGGAGGCAGAGAATAGATGGGGGCAGAACCAGTCAGAATTTTTACTACCAGTTCTCCGAACTACTCAAAATTTCTAGTACCGGTTCTCCAGAACCTGCTGGATATCTCCTCTGGAACAGAGTTCTGTCTTGTCCACTATTGCTGCATCTCTGGGATCTGAAATCATAGCTGGAGTATTCCGGAGTCCTTGAAAACTTTTGGTGAAGGAGAGTAGTTCAGATTCATGTCAAGCACCGGGAAATCAGAAGATCCAGGCAGTTCAAATGAGTATAAAGATATATGGCAATCTTAAGGTCTCTGCAAGAATCTGAACTACTAACGGTCAAAGCAATTTGGCGGTAGATAAGGAATTCAAGGTGGGCAGGATTTGAATGTCTTGTGGGTGCGAAAGGACTCATAACTGATGATGCGTTTAACCTCCCCTCCCTGGGCTCAGCCTGGTCATTTCCTAACAGGAATGCTGATTTAGGAATGATCTACATGGCAACAGAGCATCCAAATCATTTCAACCTTTTGCTCCCATGTTAAATCAGTCAGTTTAACACAGCATCCAAGGCCTAAATTACAGTTTGCTCAAACAATCCCATTTTCCTAAGCGCCATTTTAAAGCTACCTTGTTTCTGCAAAATGTGGACCAAGCTTAACGCCTTTTGTTTGGATTTGCACATTGAAATAAAAGCTTCTCAACTCCTTACAATGACAGCGGAAGAGGAGAAGCAAACCAGCTTCCCAAAACAAGAGCCGTATTTAAAATATTTGACTCAGAATAGATCACCTTTTCCCAATCCAATTGTTTTACACCAGAGGTGAAATCCAAATTTTTTAACTACCGGTTCTGTGGGCGTGGCTTGATAGGCATGGCTTTGTGAGCGTGGCAAGGAAAGGATACTGCAAAATCCCCATTCCCTCCCCACTCCAGGGGAAGGATACTGCGAAATCCCCATTCCCATCCCACTCCAGGGCAAGGATGCTGCAAAATCCCCATTCCCTCCCCACTCTGGGACCAGCCAGAGGTGGTATTTGCCAGTTCTCTGAACTACTCAAAATATCCGCTACCAGTTCTACAGAATCTGTTACAACCTGCTGGATTTCACCCCTGTTTTACATTAAAAATCCCACGGTTCCAGGGGTAGCTCTAGACTTCATCCAATAGTTGGGCTAAGCATCCTAGTAATAGCCGGATCAGGTCTATCACCGGGGAACATACTACGAAGCTGCCCAGGGCAATCGGCACAAAGTGATGGAAGAGCCTTTCAGCCTAGCCCGCAGCTAGTTGCTATCAAACATCTTGTACCAATCCACCGGAGCAAAATGGATCTCACATATAACGCACACAAGGAAAATACTTAATGTACTCCCTTAGCTGGGGCATGGAACCCAAAGCAAGCAAAAACCAATTACTGTGGAAAGGCTAAGAGATAATATGCAGCCAATAACTGCAGTATTTTTCTTCATTAATCATGACTGCATTCTTCCTCATTAACTCTGGAGATCCAGAAGCATCAGGAGGAGGAGGAGGAGGAGCAAGCAAGATGCTTCAAATCTCAAATATGAAAAAAAAAAACTTGTTTTCTTACCATTGTTTTCTTCATTGAATTCTTACTTCAAAGGAAGCCTTTGAAACAGAATTCAAAGCACTCAAAAACTGGAATCTCTCTGGGAAAAAAAAGACATTGCTTCGATTTGCATTATCATGGGTTCTCTACATCCTGAGAATGTAGAGAATTAAAACTTTTTAAAAAGGCAGGTGCACGGGTAGTCCTCAACTGTTCGTTTAGTGACGGTTCAAAATTACCACAGCAGTGAAAAATGTGACTTATGACCGTTTTTCACACATATGACCGTTTCAGCCTCCCCACGGTCACACGATCAAAATCCCAATGCTTGGTAACTGACTCGTATTTATGACCACTACTGTGTCCAAAGGTCACTTTTGCAACCTTCTGGCAAGCAAAGTCAATGGGGAAGCCAGATTCACTTAGCAACAGGGTGGCTAACTTATCAACTTGCAGTGCTTCGCTTAGCAACGGTGGCAAAGGAAGGTCGTACAACGGGGCAAAACTCATTGAACAAATGTCTCACTTAACAACAGAAATGCTGGGCTCAACTGTAGTTGTAAGTCGAGGACTACCTGTACTGTACCAAAATAATACAGGTAGTCCTCAGTGTATGATCACAGTAGAGCTCAAAATTTCTGTGGCGAAGGGAGACAGTTGTTAAGTAAACCCTGCCACGTTGTACGACCTTTCTTTGCCACCGTTGTTAAGTGAGTCACTGCAGGTTTTCAAGTTAGTAACATGGTTGTTAAGTGAATCTGGCTTCCCCGTTCATTTCACTTGTCAAAAGCTCATCACAGGATCGCAGGACACTGCAGCTGTCATAAATAGCAGCCATTTTAATTTTAATCAGATTAAAATATTATATAATTCTGGGTTTTATTTATTTGGGCTAAACTATGCTATAATTTTAATTATCAATTTTATGATGTTTATGTACCTTTTATTTTTTCTTGACTGTACACCGCCTTGAGTCCTGCGGGAGAAAGGCGGTATAGAAATATAATAGATAAATAAATAAATAAATTTGCCAAGGGCCTGAATTCCGATGACGTGACCCTGGGGATGTCGCAACGGCCATTAAGTGTGGGGAAAAAAACACCGTTTTCAGTGCCGTTGTAACTGACAAAGCAGTCAATGGAAAAGCCCAATTCACATAACAACCATTCTACTAACAACAGCAGTGTCTGAATTTGATTCACTTAACAACACTGTCAAAAAGGTCGTAAAACGGGGCACAACTCCCTTAACGATTGTCTGGCTTAGCGATGGAAATTTTGGGCTCTCTTGCGGTCCTCCAGCGAAAGACTACCTAAACAGATTAACAGAGTTGGAAGGGACCTTGTAGGTCATCTAGTCCAACCTCCGCCCAAGCAGGAGACCCTATACCAGGGATGGCTAACCTTTTTGCCATTGCGTGCCAAAAGCGGGGAGGGAGTGCGGGGGGTTGACTGCGTGTGTTCCCACACCCATAATTCAATGTGCCCCGCCCCCCATGCATGCACATGCGACACAGACACACATGCCGTGTGCGACCCCCGCTTTTGGCATGCGATGGCACGGTGGGCCCGGTAGGCCTGTTTTTTGACCTCCCCAGGCTCCAGAGGCTTTCTAGGAGCCTGGGGAGGGCAAAAATGGTCTTCCCCACTCCCCTGGAGGCCAGAAACGGCCCGTTTCCCGATTTCCGGTGGGCCCAAAAGGCCCAAAAATCAACTGGCTGGTGTATGCATGGTGGAGCTGAGCTAGGGCAATGGTCGCGTGCCCACAGATATGGCTCCGTGTGCCACAGGTGGAAAGGGTGATGGGTAACCTTTTTGCTATCGCGTGCCAGGAGGGAGAACAAGGGGGGGGTGGCACGCGTGTGTGCCCACACCCATAATTCTATACACCCCACCCCCGCACGCGTGACCCCCTCCCCCCCGCTCCTGGCACGTGATGGCCCGGTAAGCCGGTTTTTCTTTGTCACCAGACTCCACCTCTAGGAGTCTGGGGAGGGCCAAAACCACCTTCCCCAACCCCACCCAGGCCCTCTGGAAGCAGGAAACAGCCTACTTCCCTTCTTCTGGTGGGCCCAAAAGACCATTTCTGAACCTATAATATCATTCTTCACCAAATCGCACCAGCGTCCTTAAGAATTTAAAAAAGGATGAGGGGTTTGGTGCCAGCTTTTTTTGCAAGCGTTTCTGCCTAGGAGGGGGAAAAAAAGCCAGAGTTAAGCTGTGAGGGGTGGAAGAGGGAACATCTAAAGGGCACCGAGGAGAGAGAGTGGAAACCAATCTGGTCTTCTGAAATAAATGAAATAAGTTGCCGTAGCAGCCATTTTATGAGAGGATGCTACATATGCTCACAAAACCCTCCCGAAGGATCTCTCAGAAACGCCCATCCTTTAAACGCTCACACTATTAAGGATAAAGAAGAAACGGAATATTTATTTATTTTTTTATATGGGATGTATTTTATCAATGGCTAGACAACAGAAACAGAAGTTAGAAAGGAGGAGGCGTAAAAAGAGGAAATGTTAATGTGGAGTAGTTGTTAAAGAAGATAACGTTGAGTATTATTGTTATTATATTATTATATTATCAATATTATTGTGATGAATACTATAACACATATGTGGATTATGACTGTTTAAAAACAACTATACCCAGATCACAGTGTTTGATGGAAATCGAATGTTATATAAATAAAATAAATAAAACATGGGGGAAAAAAAAGAAAATAAAAAAAATCCCCATCCTTATGCTTACTTAGAAGACCTCCGCAGTGTCTTCCTTGCAACTGCCCCAGAAGTCTCTCCGTTGAGGTTGGGATGAATCCCTGATCTCATATAATAAGGCATTATTCTCTTTTTTTCCAAACATAACGGGAATCGCTTGCCCCAGGCCCGGAATCAATTACAAGATCCGAAGGGAGACATCTCCGTGTTATTTTCCTCTTATTCTATCAATCACCTAAGTGTTATTACTACTAAATAATTCACAAAATTAAGACGTCAATTGGCACGGCCCCTTCATCAGCACTAACATCTAAAGCTTTAAAAAGCCGTTTCGGAGAAAAAGACGGCCCCGTTAATTATTACAACAGCAACGAGGTTGAAAGAACAGCTAGGTATTGTCTGCGGGTTCAAATCCTTGTTCTAATAGCAAAAATTACACAAATTGTTCAGGCTCTCAGACCCCACCCAAAGTTTTGTCAGTTCCTTAGAACGTAGAAATTCTAAATTTTACTGGTAACAGCTGTTTGAACCTTGTAGGTTGATATGGTCTAGAGCTGGGATGGCGAACCTATGGCACGTGTGCCCAAAGTGGCACGTGGAGCCATGTCACTTGGCACACATGGCGTCGCCCTTTCGTCTTCCGGGTTTCAGGCGGGCATGCACGCGCGATGATCAGGTGGCCTTTTGGCATGGGGCAGTGCCAGAACCTTCAACAGCTAGTCTTCCGTTTTTCTGCGTGAGGATGCACGCTGGCCAGCTGATCATCGTGTGCACACGTGTGCCAGAAACCCAGAAGAGAAGCTGGCTGAAACCGGAAGTTCAGTAGCTGAAACCGGAAGTTTGTTTTCGGGCTCGTGCATGCACCCTGGGCAGCTCCTTTTCCGGGTTGTGGCTCAGACGCGCACATCCGTGCGAGAGCTCCCTTTTTGGCACTCGATGCCGAAAAGATTCGCCACCACTGGCCTATAATCAATCCTTTCAGGCTCTTTCTGGATTGGGATGCCTTACGCACGGTCACGCATGCCCTCATCACGGCCCACCTGGACTGCTGCAATGCTCTCTACATGGGGCTCCCCTTGAGGAGCACTCGGAGGCTCCAACTGGTCCAGAATTCGGCCGCGCGGGTGGTTATTAGGGCAATTCGGCGCTCCCTTGTAACACCTCTCCTGCGCAAGCTGCACTGGCTCCCAGTGGTCTTCCGGGTGCGCTTCAAGGTATTGGTTGACACTTTTAGAGTGCTCCATGGCTTAGGACCCGGGTACTTACGAGACCGCCTTCTGCCAATGGTAGCCTCCCACTGACCAGTACGCTCCCAGAGAGAGGGCCTCCTCAGGGTGCCATCGGCCAAACAATGCTGGCTGGCGGCCCCCAGGGGGAGAGCTTTCTCTATGGGGGCACCTACCCTCTGGAACGAGTTGCCCCCGGAGATATGACGGATCCCGGATCTGCGTGCTTTCCGAACTGCCCTAAAGACATTTTTGTTTCATCAAGCCGGGCTTGCTGACCTACTCTCTTAAATTTTTTTAACTTAAATTGCTAAAATTATGGGTTTTAATATAGGGGTTTTAACTATGGGCCAAATTAATTTAATTGGATTTTAATACTGTTTTAAATTTTGTATTTTCTGTATTTAATTTGCTGGCTGTTCACCGCCCCGAGTCCTTTGGAGAAGGGCGGTATATAAATATAATAAACCATAAACCAACCATAATCGATAATAATAATGTGGAAACTCAAAATGCGACTGAAGGTGAAATAATTAAATGCATCGGGAAAGATATACAAATGGTCCTCGACTTAAAACAGTTTGTTTAGTGACCATTCAGTTACAAGGGCACTGAAAAAAAAGTGGCTTAGGACTGTTTTTCACACTTATGACCGTTGCAGCATCCCCATGGGTCACATGATCACATTTCAGACGCTTGGCGACTGACTCATATTTATGACGGCGGCCATGTCCTGGAGTCACATGATCCCCTTTTGTGGCCTTCTGACAAAAATCAAGGGAGAAGCCAGATTCACTTAACCACCATGTTATTACCTTAAGAACTGTGGTGATTCACTTAACAACTGTGGCGAGAAAAGCCGTAAAATGGGGCAAAGCTCACTTAATGAATGACTCGGTTAGCAACAAAAAAAAACCCTGGGGCTCAACTGAGGTCGTAATTCGAGGACTACCTGTAATGCAAATCGTACTGATATTTAAAAACAAGGATATGCGCTGCTGATATGTGGAAAAACAAGGATGCCCGGGATATGATACCACTCATCTTCCATTACAAGATAAAAACCATCCAACCTACCATTATACAGCACTGAGACAGACAGAAAGAGGGGAGAAAAAATCAGAATCAGCAAAGCAAGGGACATAATTTTACAAGCAGAATAGGTTGCGGTTTAATCACACTGAAAATTCAGTCTCTGAAATACTCAGATTTTACGCTAAAGTTTAGGAACCCCGATTGCCACAGCAGAACAAAGAAACGTAAGGTACTGCCTTAGACCACATTGAATCAATCGTCCATCAGGTTCAGGGGGGAGGGGGTCTTTGCACCATACAAATAACACCCACCCACCCACCCAATAACTTGTGGGTTACAAAGCACAAAAGCCTAGAAGCCAGTGGCTTGAATGGCGGCAGAATTCTGATTGCAACCCAGCAAATTCTGGCAGAATTCTGGGATCAAATTCAGATTATTTGTGCAGTTTATTACTGAGTTACAGCTCTCCCCCTTAAAGATTCAGCTAGAGGAAACCCAAAAAGTAAACAGGGAATGGTCTACCCTCTATAAATTGAAATCACTGCAGTGTTGACCTTCAAATATAACACCAGCTTTTTCAGTAAATAAACAAGCCAAGGTATAGAAGTTTTTCAACAGTGCCTCCTCCAGAAACAATGACACGCACAAAGAGAATGCCAATAACGGAAACATTGAAAGACTTAAGCATTCAATGCAGAATGCAAGCAAATAAGGGCCTTTCTCCCCATTCCTGGCAGCCTTTCGCCAAACGAGAAAATGTGCATGTTTACTAGGGCATAGAAACATAAAGCATTGCAAGATCGACGCGCTTCTTCGATTAAGTGAACATACGTTTGTCACGTATGGCCCTGACCTGTATATCTGTGTCTTTTACAGGCTCTAGCGGTTCGAATGTAGTCGCAGCGCTCAAGCTTTCCAAGCGCTGAGATATGTGGGATATATCGAGCCCTCTGGATCCGAGGAGAACTGATCTGGAAGACAGATTTTTTAAAAAAAAAAACAGATTATGAAAGGCAGAGAGAGAATAAAACAAGGCCACAGAGTCATTTCTGCCCAAAGCAAAATTTAAATCCGGAGGCCTGATTAGCATAATGCAAGTAGCCCTTGATTTACAAACATTCAAAGTGATAATGGCATTGAAAAGTGTGACTTATGACCGGTCCTCGCATTTGCGACCGCTGCAAGCATCCCCACGGTCACATGATAGCAATAGGAATAGCACTTAAACTTATATACCGCTTCATAGTGCTTTTACAGTCCTCTCTAAGCAGTTTACAGAGTCAGCCTGTTGCCACCCCAACAATCTGACTCCTCGTTTTACCGACCTCGGAAGGATGGAAGGCTGAGTCAACCCTGTACCGGGGAGATTCGATCCGCTGAACTGCAGCTAGCAGTCAGCTGAAGTAGCTTGCTACTGAGCCACTAAGACTCTCTACGCTTAGACTTCTATACCGCTTCACAGTACTTTCCAGCCCTCTCTAAGCAGTTTACAGAGTCAGCCTCTTGCCCCCAACAATCTGGGTCCTCATTTTACCCACTTCGGAAGGACCGAAGGCTGAGTCAACCTGGCGCTTGGTGAGACCTGAACTGCCCAAATGGTAGGCAGCCAGCAGGCAGCAGAAATAGCCTGCAGTACTGCACCCTAACCACTGCACCATCATGGCTCTTATGATCGAAATTGGGGCACATATATTTAGGACAGCTGCAGCATCCCGGGGTCACGCAATCATATATGTGACCATATTTCCCAGCCAGCTTCCAACAAGCAGAATCAATCGAGTGAAGTCGGATTCACTTAACAACTGACTGTATCATTTAACAACAGTAGCGATTCACTTAACGACCTTGGCAAAAAGGCAGCATAATTGGGTGTGACTCACTTAACAACCGCCTGGCTTAGGAACCAAAACTCTGTCCCCAATTGTGGTCGTAAGTAGAAAAGCTATCTGTAGTAGCTTTTGATCTCGGAACTTCTACAAAACGTGGATTGAAATAAACATTTCAATAAGCGACTTTTGCTTGCAGGACCATTAAGCCACAAAACCCTCAGTTGAGGAGAACAAGTGTTGATAAGACTTCTAAAATATTTTTCAACATCTGCTGATTGACAGCCTGCACATGTTCCCAAAAATGTGACCACATTTGAGTCTGATACAACTTGCCTGCCAATGTTTCAACAGCCATCTCTTTTTTCTCTCTCTCTCTCTCTTTTTTGGCATTTTTCTTCTACTGATTCTCATTCAGTCTGATGAAAGAAAATCTGCTTTAGAAATTATTTCAATCAGAAGAGAAATTTCCAAGAAATTCCCCAGAGAGAAATTTGTTGCTCTTTTGCCAATGAAGGCCAACCAGGCAAAAAGGATATAAACTGAGATAAATAGTGAGGATGATGTAGAAGTGAGACTTGGGGACGACAGGAAAAAAAAAATAAAAGTTGAACACAGCAGAAATGGTACAGAGGTAGTCCTCGAGTTACGATCACAATTGAGCCCAAAATCTATACTGCGAAGTTTGTTGGTTTGTTAAGTGAGTTTCCCATTTTACAACCTTCTCGCACAGTTAAGAGAACCGTTTACATTTGTTAAGTTAGTAACACGGTTAAGTGAATCTGGCATCCCCATTGTCTTTGCTCGTCGGACGGTCACAAAAGGGATCACGTGACCCTGGGACACTGCAACTTGTCATAAATATGAACCAGCTGTCAAGCGTCTGAAGTTTAAATCACATGAGCACGGGAATGCTGCAACGGTCATTAAGTGTGAAAAACAGTCACAAGTCACTTTTTTCAGTGCTGTTGTAATTTTGAATAGTCACTAAATGAACTAGAATAGAATAACAGAGTTGGAAGGGACTTTGGAGGTCCTCTAGTCCAACCCCCTGCTTAGGCAGGAAAACCTACACCACTTCAGACAAATGGTTATCCAATATCTTCTTAAAAACTTCCAGGGTTGGAGCAACCACAACTTCTGGAGGCAAGTTGTTCCACTGATTAATTGTTCTCACTGTCAGGAAATTCCTCCTTAGTTCTAAATTGCTTCTCTCCTTGATTCGTTTCCACCCATTTCTTCTTCTCCTGCCTTCAGATGCTTTGGAGAATAGCTTGACTCCCTCTTCTTTGGGGCAGCCCCTGAGAGATTGGAACACTGCTATCATGTCTCCCCTAGTCCTTCTGTTCATTAAACTAGACATACCCTGTTCCTGCAACCGTTCTTCATATGTTTCAGCCTCCAGTCCCCTAATCCTCTTTGTTGCTCTTCTCTGCACTCTTTCTAGAATCTCAACTAAGTCGAGGACTACCTGTACATAGGAAATTGGTGTGGTAAGACCAGAAGAGATGGATGGGTGATGGATGGAATGGCAAAAGTGAAAGAAAGAAGTACACTGAGGTAGTTTGGTCAGATAGAATGAATGAGGATTGAATTGCAAAATACATCCAGGTAATCCTCGACTTACAACCATAACTGGGACCAGAATTTCTGTTGTTAAGCTAGGCGGGCTGTTAAGTGAGTCACGCCCGATTTTGCAAGGTTTGTTTTGGTTTTTTTTGACATAGTCGCTAAGCAAACAACTGCAGTTAAGAGAATCGTGTGGTGGTTCCAAGAAGAAGTGATCGTACCACTTTGTATCACGCTGGTTAGAAGAATTAGAATTCTTTACTGGCCAAGTGTGATTAGACGCACAAGGGATTGGTCTCCAGTGTGCATATAGCAATTGTGATAGATCATTATTGTAATCGTTATAAAAAATACATCATAAAACATTAGATACAACACTTACTGATTAGACCATACTTGTTTCAGGATTTGTAATAGTTTGTTGTGTCCTATTCTGGTCACCACAACACAAAAAAAGATGTTGAAATCCTAGAGCAGTGATGGCTAACCTTTTTGCCAAAAGCGGGCCAAAAGCGGGCGGAGTGGGGGGATTGCGCGTGCGTGCCCACACCCATAATTCAATGTGCCCTGTCCCCCCATGCATGCACGTGACCCCCCGTCCCCGCTGTCCCCCCGTTTTTGGCACATGATGATACGGTGGGCCCAGTAGGCCCATTTTTTGCCCTCCCCAGACTCCAGAGGCTTTTTAGGCGCCTGGGGAGGGCGAAAATGGCCTTCCCCCCCACCCCCGGAGGCCCAGAAACAGCCCGTTTCCCGACTTCAGGTGGGCACATGTGCTCGCATGCCCACAGATATGGCTCCGTGTGCCACCTGTGGCACCCGTGCCATAGCTTCGCCATCACGGTCCTAGAGGTTGAATTGTATGATGAACAGCTGAGGGGAGGAAGTATGTCAAAGAGAAGGATCGGATGTCATCCATCTCATTCAGTCATATTTTTTTTCAATGGAAATAGTGTCAAAGAAAAGTGGCGGATAACATTGTTCACACTGAGTTATCCTGCATGGAATTGCCAGTGCCAGGACAAATTGTCCACTCTCCTGCTTCGGTGGGAGGGGTGGACTGGATGACCTACAAGGCCCCTCCCAACTCTGTTAATCTGTTAATGGCATGTTGTCCCACTGTGGCAAATTGTCCCAGACCAGGGGTGTCAAATTTGATTTCACTGAGGACCACATCAGGGTTGGGTTGCTTTCCTGCAAAGAGCCCAAGAGCCGTTGCTGCTCTTTTAAGCCTTATGGGAGGGGCCAATCATCTCCTGGCCTTACTCCAGAGTTGTCCTTTTCGCTTTAGCTGCTCTTTCCTTCTGGCAGCTCTTCGCATGCGTGCACTAGGAACAGGCTCCTCCTGTTCCTCTGCCTCTCTGCTGTCCGCCTCTGGAGGCTCCGGAGTCCAGGCACCGCTCCCAGATGGCCCTGGCACCATCTCTGCCTCCGACACAGAGCCCTCGTCCGGGCCTTCCCCTGACTCCAAGACTGGCCCATTGTCCTCCCCAGCCTCCTCACTGTCCGACTCCACTGCCAGCTCTGCAGGCTGCTGGCAGACCACAACACTAAGCACCCCATGGGTCAAATCTGGCCTGTGGGCCTTGAGTTTGACACCCCTGTCCTAAACTCTTCCCTGGGCTTTGCTCTCCACCAACGGAATCCTAGCAGCCACCGACAGAGCTTTTAAGCAATTAGGGAACTTACGCCTTGACATCTGCTGTTTCTTGTGAGGTGCGGGTCAGGGTCCGGGACCGCAAGCGCTCCCCTGCCTGTTGGATCTCCTGGAGATTGCGTTCCACGTGAGGAAGCTCCGCGATACCTTCTGTCTCAGCTGCCAGCTGCTCTGCCTGCTGCAGCAGCTCGCCAAACCCTTCTGCATCCATCTGCAGGCCTGGATGCGATGCGGAAAGCCTAGAGAGGCAAGCAGGAAGAATAGAAGTTATAATCAAGTCAAGTCAGACTGATCTAATCCACCTTTTCTGATTGCAGGTAGTCCTCGATTTATGACAATTGGGACCAGAGTTTCCACTGCTAACTAAGCTAGAAAATGTTGTGCCCAATCTTATGATCTTTCCCCCCATAGTTAACATAGTTAATCCCTACTCCTTTTCTTCATTAGTCTAGATATACCTAATTTCCCTGTATGCATACCGTTTAGCCAATTCCCCCCCAGCTTGGTATCGTTTGCAAATTTGATGAGCTGCCCTTCTATCCCTTCATCTAGACCAGTGGTGGCGAATCTGTGGCATGCATGCCAGAGATGGCACACAGAGCCCTCTCTGTGGGCATGTGCGCTGTCACCCCAGCTTTGTTTTCGGTCTCTGCCTCCCATGCGTGCCTGCCTCCCGCCAGCAAGCTAGTCTTTGGGTCTCTGTTGTGAATGCATGGGGCGCGGCACATGCGCCGACGCCTTGCAGTTTGGGCAGGGCACGGGCGCATGCTCAGGAGGTGTGAGCATGCGCAGGGCAGACGCACGCACTATGGGCACTTGCTGCCTAAAAGGTTCACTATCACTGATCTAGACCAGGGGTCAGCAACCCGCGGCTCTGGAGCCACATGTGGCTCTTTCATCCCTCTGCTGCGGCTCCCTGTTGCTCAAAATATGCATCACAACTGCCAATGTGCAACACCCATCGACACCCAATTTAAGCTTTTCAATCCCCTGTAGGCCAATCATGGATAAATCCAAGAAAAGAAAAGGTTCAGAAGAAAACAGAACGTTTAATTCAACTACATCTGCTAGTTTTGCGGCCGCTCAGGAAATAGTCAGGCTCGGGAAGGGTTTTGTGGCTCCCGGTGTTTTCTTTTCTGTGGGAAATGGGTCCAAATGGCTCTTTGAGTGTTTAAGGTTGCCGACCCCTGATCTAGACCATTTAGAAAGATGTTGAGGAGCACTGAGCCCAAGGCAGAACCTTCTAATATCCCACTGCATGCTTCCCTCCCTTCCCTCCCACAACGGACTCCAAAATTTCTGTTGCTAGGTAAGATAGTTGTTCACTAAATTTTGCCCCATTTTATTATCTTCCTTGTTACAGCTCTTAAGCGAATCACTGCAGTTCTTAAGTTAGTAACACGGTTGTTAAATGAACCCCGCTTCCCCATTGTCAGAAGATCGGAAAAGGTGATCGCGTAATTCTGGGACACTGCAACTGGCATAATTATGAATCAGTTGCCAAGCATCCAAATTTTGATCATGTGTCCATGGGGACGTTGCAATGGTCGTAAGTGTGAAACAGTCACAAGTCACTTTTTCCAGTGACGTTGTCACTTTGAGTGCTCACTAAATGAACTGTTGTAAGTTGAGGACTACCTGTACATGTTGGGTGCAGTGAATTCTTTTGTGATGGTACTGTCTATCCTACGCTGTTCTACCTATCTTACCAAAAAGTAGACTATGGTCTATTCCTAGGCTGTCAAACTCCCAGCGATTCAATGAATGAATGAACGAATGAATGTCAAGTTGATTACTAGCTATCAACTACTTAGATCACGGCTGTCAAACACCTGGCCCACGGGCCAGATGCATCACATGCTGGCCACAGCCACGCCCAGTTTAGCGAAAGGGAAAAAAGTCCCAATATGTCACGTGACGCCGCCGTGACGTGAGTTTGACACCCCTGGTCTACTCTATCAAATTCCTTACTGAAATCGAAATATACCATATCCACAGCATTTCCTTGATCCACTAATTTAACCCCTTTCTTGTCAAAAGAAGGCAATAAGGTTCGCCTGGCATGATCTGCTTTTAACAAACCCATGCTGTATCACCCGGAAACAGAATAGAAACGATGGAGACCAGATTCACCAATCAAATTATCTGCCAGGCTGCAAATAATTTTATCTACACGTCTGCTTGCTGGCATGCAGCCATACTTTAATGAATGGCCCTCACAGAAACCTAGCGCCAATGAAGGATCAATGGAAAGATAACTAGGAGCTAAATAATGGAACTATTCAGGTCTGGATGCAAAGATAAAGCCACCTTATTATGCTTTTTCAAAATTTAGGGTGAGTACCGTACAAGTTTCAGACGTGCACCCATAAACCGCTTGCCACTGAAGATAAAAGAAAAACAGTTTTGTATTTAAATCTTTAATTTCCCCCAAAATACCATGTTTCCCTGAAAATAAGACCGGGTCTGATATTAATTTTTGCTCCAAAAGACACATTAGGGCTTATTTTCTGGTTAGTTTTATTTTTGGGGAAATACGGTACTAAACGCATCCATCTGGCTGACAATCTTACCTGGGGCTTATTGGGGGGGGTAGGGCTTATATTACGAGCATCCTGAAGAAATCATGCTAGGACTTATTTTCCAGTTGGGTCTTTTTTGGGGGGAAATACGTACTAAACGCATCCATCTGGCTGACAATCTTAACTGGGGCTTATTTGGGGGGGTAGGGCTTATATTACGAGCATCCTGAAGAAATCATGCTAGGACTTATTTTCCAGTTGGGTCTTTTTTGGGGGGAAATACGTACTAAATGCATCCATCTGGCTGACAATCTTACCTGGGGCTTATTTGGGGGGGGTAGGGCTTATATTACGAGCATCCTGAAGAAATCATGCTAGGACTTATTTTCCAGTTAGGTCTTATTTTGGGGGAAATACGGTACTAAACGCATCCATCTGGCTGACAATCTTAACTGGGGCTTATTTGGGGGGGTAGGGCTTATATTACGAGCATCCTGAAGAAATCATGCTAGGACTTATTTTCCAGTTGGGTCTTATTTTTGGGGAAACAGAGTAGCAATAGAGCTTATAAGACTTACATATGCTCCATAGTATATAAGCAATATACAAATAAATTAAATACATGACACAAGAGCAAACTAGCATACAGCCACATGACATAAAACAGTACAAATTCAAGAGTCAACCAAGATAAAAGGCCAGCATGGCATAATATAACACATGGTCCTGCCGCTTTATTTTTAGCGCCCACATCTAAGGGCTATTGAGTTTGCTCTACATACATGAGGGGATGTGGTAGGATTGGCGGATTTTTCATACAGGTAGTCCTTGATTTACAAACATTGGTTTACTGACTGTTCCAAGTTATAACAGCATTGAAAAATGTGATTTATGACTGTTTGTCACACTTACGACCACTACAACATCCTCATGGTCACATGAACAAAATTCGGACACTTGATGACTGGCAAATGACAGAGAAATGTCGTGGTGGGGTGGGGTGGAGTGGAATGGATTAGAATCTGGAAGGGACCTTGGAGGTCTTCTAGTCCAACCCCTGCTTGAACGGAAGACCTTCTACGAGTGGTGAAATATAAAATCTGTTAATATCGATTCTGTGGGCGTGGCTTGGTGGGGGGTAATGTGACTGGGTGGGTGTGACCAACTTTTTTTTTTAACTTTTAAAAGCATTTTTTCTACAGCCTCTTTGGCCGAAGAGGTTGTAGAAAAAATGCTTTTAAAAGACTCTGACGATCCCAGCTGAGCCACGCGATCATCAGAGGCTTTTTTTTTTTAAACTTTTAAAAGCATTTTTTCGGCCGAAGAAAAAATGTTTTTAAAAGTTTTTTTTTTAAAAAAAAAAGCCTCTGATGATTGCGCGGCTCAGCTGGGCATGGAGGGGGGGACAGGGATTTTTGCTACCAGTTCTCCGAACAACCCACCGCCATCGCTACCGGATTGGGCGATCCGGCCCGAACCGGGAGCATTTCACCCCGGTCCTCTACTATTTCAGATAAATGATTGTCCAGTCTCTTTTGTAAAGCCTCCAGTGATGGAGCACTCATAACTTCTGAAGGCAAGTTGTTCCATTGGTTGATTGCTCTCACCGTGAGGAAATTTCTCCTTAGTCCTAGGTTGCTTCTCTCCTTGGTTAGTTTCCATCCATTGTTTCTCATCTTGCCTTCTGGTGCTTTGGAGAACAATGTGACCCCCTCTTCTTTGTGGCAGCCCCTCAAATACTGGAACACTGGTATCATGTCACCCCTAATTCTTTTCTTTAGACTAGCCAAACCTCTTGCGACCTTCTGACAAGCAAAGTCAATGGGAAAGCCACATTCACTTCACTAACCTAATAACGGCAGCAATTCACTTAACAGCTGTGGCGAATATATGTCATAAAATGGAACTTAAACCCTCTTAACAGCTGTCTGCTTAATAACAGAAATTGTGGTTGCAAGTTGAGGACTATCGGCATTGACCTTTAGGCATCCAAGTCTGATCCAGAAAGATTTCATTTTTTTTTTAATTAGATTTATATGCCGCCCTTCTCCGAAGACTCAGGGCGGTTTACAATGCGTTAAGCAATAGCCTTCATACTTTTGTATATATTTATCCAAAGTCAGCTTATTGCCCCCACAAACTGGGTCCTCAATTTACCCACCTTAGAAAGGATGGAAGGCTGAGTCCACCTTGAGCCTGGGGAGATTCAAATTTACAGTAATTGCAGACAGCTGGTGTTTAATTACAATGCTTTAGTCTGCTGAGCTATCCAGGCTCCTATTTCTAAAACTCCAAACCTCACTTAAAAGCGAGTTCGGCCATGCTTGAAATTCTTAGCGATATTTGAAGAAAGACAAAAAGTTTGGCCAGAAAATTTAGTAATCCAATCACAATTTCTTCTAGAAAATCCACCAGGGGTTTCCAATTCCAATATTAACACTTTTCACATCTATTCCTGCGTAGGAGTCGCTTCAAACTCAGGGAAGAAGCCGCTGTGCCAAAAGAAGCAGCAATCTGCTAAGTGCTTTAAAAGCCAAATTTACGAGGCTTTTATTTTCACCAAGCCAGCCTCGGCGCGCCCCCCCACCCCGCTCCCCCTTCTGATTCCCCCGCTGTCTTCTCCGGCGATGCTTTATTGTCATGTGAAGTTGGGTCTAATTTGACAATCTTGAAGAATATTCCCAAGGCATTTCAGCCAGCCTCTCTCTCTCTCTCTCTCTCTCTCTCTCTCTCTCTCTCTCTCTCTCTCCTCCATTGTGTTACAGAAAACATTTCACGATTAGATTGGGAACCGCGCAAGCATATTTGACAAGTCAGACAAAGTGGTAAGCGGTGGGTATAAAACTCCCTTTACCAACAACATGCCTTTGCGTCCAAAAAAAAAACGAACGAGCGGTAGGGAATGACTGTGGTGGAATCTGGCAGCTGAGCTGCAGGGAAGAGACCAAGAAGGGATCCTCCCTAAATCTTCGCAGTATTTATCTTGACAGTTACGCAGAGTGTGCTTTAGTCTGGCAAGATTCCGGTCTGTGGATAAACGGCAAGAAAGAAATTTCTCCGAGCAGTTCATTTGTTGTTCTTCTTGGTTTTCTGGTGCCTATTTAATTTAGATGTAGGGGCAATGCCTTCTGGATCTTTTTCCGCATACCAAGTCTGACTTCTGCATTCTCAAAGTCTGATGTGCACTTCTTGGTTTACAGCAGACGATTTGAAGTTACGACGGCACTGAAAAAGGTGACTTATGATCGTTTTTTCACACTTATAACTACTGCAGCATCCCCCAAGGTCACGTAATCAAAATGTGGTGATGCTGGGCAACTGATTCATATTTATGATGGTTGGGCAGTGTCCAGGGATCACGAGACACCCCCACCTTTTGCGTCTTTCCGACAAGCAGTCAACGGGGAAGCCAGATTCACTTAACAACTGTGTTACAAGCTTAAAAACTGCAGGGATTCACTTAACGATTGAGGCAAGAAAAGTTGTAAAATGGTGCAAAACTCGTTTAACAACTGTCTCACTTAGCAACAGAAATTTTGGGCTCAATTGTAGTCCTGAGTCAAGGACACCCTGTACTAATTATTTTTTTTAAGCAAATAATGTTTGTTTGTTTATTTATTTATTTATTATCTATCTATCTATCTATCTATCTATCTATCTATCTATCTATCTATCTATCTATCATCTATCTATCTATCTATCTATCTAATTTATATGCCACCCTTCTCCGTAGACTCAGGACGGCTTACAATGCATTATAGCAATAGCCTGCATACTTTTATGTATATACCTGCTTATTAGGGCTTTCGGGCCCCCCTAAGTGGTGTTGTTCTATACAAAACTGGCTTATTGCCCCCACAATCCGGGTCCTCAATTTATCTAACTTGAAAGAATGGAAGGCTGAGTCAACCTTGAGCCTGGTGAGATTTGAACTTGCAGTAACTGCAGGCAGCTGGCAGCTAAGTGCTAGCACTTAACAGCACTTAGTCCGCTGCACCACCGAGGCTAGGTTAGATAAACGTTAGCATGAAACTGTCCAATGTCACACATTGTGACGCATATTTTGAGTGTCAGGGAGCCACAGCAGAGGGATGAAAGAGCCACATGCGGCTCCAGAGCCGCAGGTTGCTGACCCCTGGACTAGCCAAATCTTTTGCAACCTTCTGACAAGTGAAGTCAATGGGAAGCCAAATTTATTTATTTTATTTTATTTATTTAATTAGATTTATATGCCACCCTTCTCCGAAGACTCAGGGCGGCTTACAATGCGTTAAGCAATAGCCTTCATACTTTTGTATATTTATACAAAGTCAGCTTATTGTCCCCACAAACTGGGTCCTCAATTTACCTACCTTAGAAAGGATGGAAGGCTGAGTCAACTCGTATAATTGCAGACAGCTGGGTGTAAATAACAGGCTATCTAGCCCGTTGCGCTATCTGAGGCTCGTCACTTAAATTCACTTAACAATCATGTTACTAACTTAACGGCAGCAATTCACTTAACAATTGCGGCAAGAAATGTCATAAAATGGAAGCAAAACCCGCTTAACAACTCTCTGCTTAATAGCAAGAAATTTTGGTTATAAGTTGAGGACTATCTGTATTTTACCTTTAGGCATCCAGGTCTGATCCGGAAAGATCAGAAATGCTGCAAACTATTTGGTTTCCCTTTCCAAAGCTCCAAACTTCACTTTAAAAAAAAAGCTCAGCTATGCTTGAAATTCTTACGATATTTGAAGAAAGACTGGCAGACAAGACGTTTGGCCAGAAATGTAAGTAATCCCATCACAATTTCTTCTAGAAATTCCACCAGGGGATTCACACACACACACACACACATACACACCCATCTTTGTAGGAGCCCCTCAAATATTGGAAGACTGCTACCTTCCAATATTGTGGCAAGTTGTTCCATTGATTCATTGTTCTAACTGTCAGGAAATTTCTCCTTAGTTCTAAGTCAGTGTTTCCCAAAGTGGGGTATGCGTACCCCCAGGGGTACAGGAAGAGTTTGGTGGGGGTACGCGTTGCACCGGAGTTTAGTGGGGATCACGTGGGAATATCCACTGCACTGTGCTTAGCTGCGCCCACAGAACAAAGAAAGAAATAGGCACGTATCGCAGTTTTTACACGGGAACTGGGAAACTGGGAAACGGGAACAAAATAACTTTCGTTTATTTTGTGTATGTACCAAAAAAATAAAAAATAAATATATTTTGATTTTTATTAAAGCATATGTTTTTTATGAGGGGTACTCAGCGTTACAAAATTATAGAAGGGGTACACATATGTCAAAAGTTTGGGAAACACTGTTCTAAGTTGTTTCTCTCCTTGATTAGTTTCCACCCGATTAGTTTCTTGTTCTACCCTCCGGTGCTTTGGAGAATAGCTTGACTCCCTCTTCTTTGTAGGAGCCCCTCCAATATCGGAAGGCTGCTACCATGTCTCACCTAGTCCTGATTCTCATTCAACTAGACGTACCCAGTTCCTGTAACCCGTTCTTCGTATGTTTTAGCCTCCAGCCCCCTAATCATTTATGTCGCTCTTCTTTGCATTCTTTCCAGAATCCCAACATCTTTTTCACATCGTGGTGAACAGAACTGGATGCTGAATTCCAAAGTGTAGTCTCACTAAGGCTTCGTCAAGGGGTACTTTACAAAGTACCCCTTTCGAACTTCATGCCTCTGTTACACAAACGAACAGCCCTCTGTTCTCCACCGTGTTATTTTTGTCAAGGGGAAGGCAAACACGTACGTATTCCTTCCCAGAAATGTCACGCAGACATCCAACTGGAAAGATCAGGCCGGCGCCAAGTAACGGGAGATCGCATGAATCTTCCCCTCAACGCAGACCAGCATACTTGGGAGCATTAACCACCAGCAGCCTTCGATAAGCCAATAAACAGCATGTGCGACGGGAGACAGAAAGCCAGGGAGGGGAGCCCAGCCATGGAGAAAAAGCATTTTTATGCCCTGCAATGCAGTAGTAAGCTTCGGCCTCTCCGTGCTAGCTGGTTTCCATCCTCTGGCAAAGAGCAACCGCCTCTGCTGGCAGACAGCGTCCAAAGCAGTCGAATTCTTGCTCCGATAAGGTAGCGCCTGCCAATTTCGGAAGCAGCAGTGCGTCTGTCTGTGACTGCAAGAACGGCAGATGCCGCTTTGATCCGATTCAACTCTCTTTTATTTTTATTTTTCATTCGCTGCCACCACGCTGGAAGAACAGCGGCTCCACAGCAGCAAACTTCACATAAAGCGAGGGAGAGAGAGACGACAAACGACAACAAAGAAGGCAGAGCACAGCGAAAACACTTCGGGGTTTTCGTTTCTGCCAGGGCGCTCGCTCGCTCGCTTTTTTTTTAAAAAAAAGGCGCCCCTGGGAAGTGGCTGCAAATCAGCCAAATTAGAGTGGAAGCTGGAACGATCAAGCCAGCAAAATGTCAGAGAGGATTCAGGGGAAGTTGGGAGATGCAGAATGGCTGCGACTCGGCTGCCTGCACGCTTATCCAACGGCAGGTAGACTCGACGTGCAACAGTTTTGTTTAGCCACGGTGTGCGTTCCCGGGAAGTTCGAAAGTGGTACTTTGCAAAGTACCGTTTTGCAGAGCCTTAGTAAGGCCAAGCTTGGAACACAGGTAGTCCTCGACATACAACCACCATGGAGCCCAGAATTTAGGTGGCTAAGTGAGAAATTTGTAAGGGTGACTTTTGCCCCATGTTACGACTTTTTTTTTGGCAGGTTAAGTGGATCACTGCGGTTGTTAAATTAGTCACATGGTTGTTAAGTGAACTTGGCTTGCCCATTGACTTCGGTTTTTTTTTTTTAATTTGATTGATATGCCACCCTTCTCTGGAGACTCAGGGCGGCTTACAATGCGTTAAGCAACAGCCTTCATACTTTTGTATATTTTATACAAAGTCAGCTTATTGCCCCCACAAACTGGGTCCACATTTTAGCTACCTTAGAAAGGATGGAAGGCTGAGTCAACCTTGAGCCTGGTGAGATTTGAAGTTACAGTAATTGCAGACAGTTGGAGTTAATTACAATGCATTAGTCTGCTGAGCTATCCAGGCTGGGTTGGCAGAAGGTTGCGAAAATGTGACCCTGGGACACTGCAACCAGGGGTGAAATGTAAAATTTGTTACTACTGGTTCTGTGAGCATGGCTTGGTGTGGGGGGGGGGGGGGGTAATATGACTGGGTGGGCGTGGCCAACTTTTTTTTTTTTAAACTTTTCAAAGCATTTTTTCTAATGCTTTGAAAAGCCTCTGGCGATCAGGCAACTCAGCTGGGAATGTCAGAGACTTTTCAAAGCATTTTTTTTTACCACCTCTTCGGCCAAGAGGTTGCAGAAAAAAATTCTTCGAAAAGCCTCTGATGATCCCAGCTGAGCCGCACGATCATCCGAGGCTTTTTTTTTAACTTTTAAAAGCATTTTTTTGTCGGAAGAGGTTGTAGAAATAATGCTTTTAAAAGTAAAAAAGAAAGCCTCCGTTGATCGTGCAACTCAGCTGGGCATGTGGGATGCAGCAGGGATTTTTGCTACCGGTTCTCTGAACCACCCGCCGCCATCACTATCGAATCGGGTGATCCGGTCCGAACTGGGAGCATTTCACCCGACTGCAACCGTCATAAATGTGAGTCGGTTGTCAAGCATCTGACTATAAATCATGCTAAAGTGTGAAAAATGGTCATAAGTTACTTTTTTCGATGCCGTTGTAACTTCAAATAGTCATTAAGCGAACTGTTGTAAGTCGAGGATACCTGTACAAGTGATCAAAATTCCAACGTTTGGCAACTGACTTATATTTATGACGGTTGCAATGTCCCAGGGTCATGTGATCGATCACCTTTTGCAACTTTCCAGAAAGCAAAGTTAATGAGGAAGCCAGATTCACTCAACAACCGGATTACTAATTTAAGAACTACAGTGATTCACTTAATAACCGTGGCAAAAAAGGTTGTAAAAGGGGGGGGCAAAAAAATTGCTTAAGAAATGTTTTGCTTAGCAACAGAAGCTTTGGGCTCAACTGTGGCCATAACTCAAAGACTGCCCATATTTATAAAAAAAATAATAATAAAGGCAGGATAATAAACAAACAGAAATAAATTTTAAAAAAAAAATTATTGTGGGCTTTTAATCCTAAAAATAACCTGTCAAACTTGTACCCTGCCCAACTTGCAATGCTGTGAGACTTACAAAATAAAGATAAAAGCTGGCAAATGCAATGTTGTGAGTATTTTAACAGTGGATTATCATTATATTGTATACCACTTTGGGTCAATAATATATTAGTTGGCACGTAAGTGTAACAAATGAGCAAATTGCAGGAGATTTTAATTCAAGCACTAAATTGGGACAGGGTACATTGAACTAATTTTATTTTATTTTTTAAAAAATGCATTGTGTTGCTAGCAAACAGGGTCAATTCCGTAAATACACAAATATAAATTAACCCAAAGGGTCACCAAATTCTGAGCTGGAGTCAAGATTTTTTTAAAAGTGTTCTAGCAGAGAATGATTTAAGGAGTGGGTCAGTGCTGGCTTCCCCCTATGTCTGTTTAATTGACTATCCTTCTTCTAGGTTTATTGAGCCGATCTAAAAGCTTTCTATCAGCGTAGGTTATTATTTTGTTGTCTGTTGAAAAGTAGCAGAAAATTATGTTGTCACTATTTGATTCTTCGTAAACCAAATTTCAACCCAATAATCCTGAGCAACTTGAAAAGGCAGAATTAATCACTTTTGATGCAAATTAGTATTTTAGGATGACCCCCTGCCCTCAGGTATACTTGAAAGCAAAATCAAACTGGACAAAGCAATGCAATCAACATCCTCAGAACATTTTATGCACATCCTACAATTATCCCACCTTCTTGCTTTATTTGTAGAATGGAAACATGATTCGTGAGACAAAAGTAATAAAATTAAACTGTTAGTATAAATCAAATGAAAAACCTGATTGCGGTCATTAACCAGCACACGGAAATCGGTGTGGCAAATATTCAAACCTAAATGGACAACGTCAGGGTAGTTAGGAAGGATACATTCAAAGGATTTTGGCTTTAAAAAAATACTAAATACAAGGAAGAAAAAAAAGGGATTAGGTTACTTATAAATAAAAATTTGGTTTGGAGATCGCTTGCTTCCAAACTACATCGATCTCATATTTTAAGATAATGGAGTTCATAACTGTGTATAACTCAAAATATATTTATATGTATTTAAATATATATATTTAAACTTTTTCACAGATTAGTTCAGAAGGGATGCACAAGCTACTTCTCACATACATTCTGAAGTCAGAATCCCGAGACCTGATCTTATTTTCCAGCTTTGCAACATCACTCCAAATATAAATTACAGGGAAACAATGGTGAAAGGTATATCTTGATTTGATGCTTGCAAGCACCAGTTTTGTCATGTGGGAAATAAAATGCTGATCTAAGATGCCTTCTGATCTGATCCAGTAGGACTGTTATTATGGGGAGGGGGAGGAGGGCTGTACCACATTCTGAACTGATTCTTTTGATGTTACGGTACCATACTATCTCCAACCCTTTGGAATGAGCTGCCCCCTGACATACGAAACATCGCTAATCTCCGTGCTTTCCGCTGTGCCCTTAAGACCCTGATGTTCAATCAGGCGGGGGCTAAGCACGTTAAATGGGAATGATTAAAATATTATCTAATTCTGGGTTTTATTTAATTTGGGTTAAACTTTGCTATAATTTTAATTATCAATTTTATGATGTTTATGTATCTTTTATTTTTTCTTGACTGTACACCGCCTTGAGTCCTGCGGGAGAAAGGCGGTATAGAAATATAATAAATAAATAAATAAATAAATACTCTCTTCCATGAGGCTAAACAATAAACCTGTGCATGGATTGGTGAGTATATTCCTAGCATAATTCTATCCTAGTTGCATAGAATTACAACTAGCTAAGATTAGATTAGATTAGATTAGATTAGATTAGATTAGATTAGATTAGATTAGATTAGATTAGATTAGATTAGATTAGATTAGATTGAGTTGGAAGGGTCCTTGTAGATCTAGTCCAGGGCTCAGCAACCCGTGGCTCTGGAGCTGCATGTGGCTCTTTCATCCCTCTGCTGCAGCTCTGTGACTCAAAATATGCATCACAACCGCCAATGTGCGACACCTGCCGGCACACAATTTATTGAGCTTTTCGACCTCCAGTTGGCCAACCATGGATAAATCCAAGAAAAGTTTCAGAAGAAAACAGAATGTTTAATCCAACAACATATGCTAGTTTTATGGCCATTCAGGAAACAGTCAGGCATGGGAAGGGTTTTGTGGCTCCCGGTGTTTTATTTTCTGTGGGAAACGGGTCGAAATGGCTCTTTGAGTGTTTAAGGTTGCTGACTCCTGATCTAGTCCAACCTCCACTCCCCAAGCAGGAGACCCTACACCCTACAGAGATTAGATGTGAGTGTGAAGACGACGACAAATTGAACAGGAGCTGCCCAAATCAATGCAAACTCATTCAAGGCATCTGATCTAGCAAAGTCGCTGGAAGAAACAGAACAGAATATAGAATATTAAGGTTGGAAGGGTTACCCCCAGCAGGCACTCATATCTCATTCTAGACTAATGACTGTGTAGGAAGTTAGTACCCACCCCTTTCCTAGAAGAATGAAATACTTTGGGAAATATTAAAAAGGCAGAATATTATGTTTCCCTGTATGAGAAATGGAGAAGCATGTTTTTAAAGACAAAGCAGCTCCCACCTTCCTGCCCCCACCCTTTTGTTAATGGGCCAGAGGCAGAAACTCAATCTTTGTCAGTGGACCTTCATCTGCAACACAATAGCAACAGAAACTAACACAATGGGACCCATCTAGACGGAAACTCACCACATGGCACATGGGAAGATTACATCAACCAGCAAGGCTAGCTAAAACCCCCACCCAGTGGGGGTCTGACAACCAATCAGGATACTCTTTCTGGGCCCCAGGAAGTTCAAAGCCAGAGAGCGTGTAAAACCCAGAGATTCGCTGTATCTGCCCTTTTTCTGTTCAGGAATTCAAGCCATGTGATCCTGTCCACCATTAAACCATCTTTCCAAGCAGTCTCCATGTTTCCGGTGTCTTTTTCCCCACTTGGAGCAGAACCCAGAAGGATATTTTTCCAACAACTGTCCAGTCTCTCCTTAAAAACCTTCCGTAATGCAGCACCCATAACTTCTGGAAGAAAGCCATTCCACTGAGTAAATTGTTCTCTCTGTCAAGAAATTTCTCCTTAGTTCTAGGCTGGAGCTCTCTCTGATGATCTTCCACCCCTTAATTCTTGCCCTGCAATACAGAAGAAGAATCGTTCTTCTCTGTGACTGCCCCTCATATACTGGAAGATTGCTATCATATCACCCTTGGTCCTTCTCTTTGTTAAATATATCCTAGTTCCCTTAAACCAGGGATCGGCAACCTTAAACACTGAGCCATTTGGACCAGTTTCCCACAGAAAAGAAAACACCGGGAGCCACAAAACTCTTCCTGTACCTGACTATTTCCTGAGCGGCCACAAGACCAGCATATATAGTTGTGTTAAAGATTCTGTTTTCTTCTGAAACTTTTCTTTTCTTGGATTTATCCATGATTGGCCTACCGGGGATTGAAAAGCTTAGTAAAATTACGCATCAATGGGTGTCACACATTGGCAGTTGTGATGCATATTTTGAGCCAAGGAGCTGCAGCAGATGTATGAAAGAGCCACATGCTCCAGAGCCGCGGGTTGCTGATCCCAGCCTTAAAGGTTCCTCATATGATTTAGGCTCCAGACCCCTTATCTTTGTTGTTATTCTTCTCTGCACTCTTTCTGGAGTCGCAGCATATTTTTTTTTCTTTCTTTCTTTCTTTTGGTATTGTGGGGATCAGAATTGGATGCAGTATTGGTTTCCACTAATGCGTGGTGGAAACAAAAGGCTGGAACATAAGGTAAGGAATTGATCTGGAGATCAGCTACCTGGGCGTATGCAGCCTATGAGTTTCCAACCTGTAAAAATGGGAAAGCTATTACTTCTTTTATTTTACAGGGTAACAATCACTGCTCAAACCTGCATGACGGTACTAGAAATGCTATTAACGATTTGAAAATGTCTCGGTTCCCCATCGAAGACCAGAATCCATTTGTTAGGAAAGCTCCAAAAAGCCAGTTCTTTTAACTGAGAATTAATTTTTTTTTTAAAAAAAAGTTATGTAGGGCTTAAAAATATTGATATGCATCGGTACGAGACCCATATAGGATTTTAAAAAACAAACGGAAATATTATAACTTCCTTCACTGTAATGCAGATGGTCCTCCGTTTATGACAATTGAACCCGATTCAAGGTGTTGGTTACCACCTTTAAAGCGCTCCATGGCTTAGGACCTGGAAATTTACAAGACCGCCTGCTGCCACCGATAGCCTCCCACCGGCCGGTACGCTCCCACAGAGAGGGCCTCCTCCAGGTGCCGTCGGTCAAATTATGTCGACTGGCGACCCCAAGGGAGAGAGCCTTCTCTGTGGGGGCCCTTGCCCTATGGAACGAACTGCCCCCGGAAATACATAGGATCCCCAACCTCCGTGCCTTTCGCTGTGCCCTCAAGACCCTATTATTCCAGCAAGATGGTCTTACGGATTGAGGAATTTTAATGGGTATGCTAGTTTTGGGGTTTTAATAATTAATAGCTAAACTATTGAATCTGTTTTAAATTGTTTTTAATTTTTGTGTCTATGTTTTATGTTTTATTATTGGCTGTACACCACCCTGAGTCCCTCGGGAGAAGGGCGGTATAAAAGTTTGATTAAACTACTCAGGAGCCTGAGTGGCATAGGAGGCTAATGCCTCCTACTAAGGCAGTAGTTAACATCCAGCTGCCTGCAATTACTGCGAGTTCAATCCTAGCCAGGCTCAAGGTCGACTCAGCCTTCCATCCTTTCTAAGGTGGGTAAATTGAAAACCCAGTTTTGGGGCAATAAGCTGACTTTGTATGTTTTAGAAAGTTCAACGCAGATGGGGTGAATTTTAGATGATGATGATGACGAGCCTGGATAGCTCAACAGGCTAAAAGCAGACTAAAGCCTGTTATTAACATCCAGCTGTCTGCAATTACACCAGTTCGAATCTCACCAGGCTCAAGGTCGACTCAGCCTTCCATCCTTTCTAAGGTGAGTAAATTGAGGACCCAGTTTGGGGGCAATAAGCTGACTTTGTATAAAGTATGAAGACTATTGCTTAACGCACTGTAAGCCGCCCTGAGTCTCCAGAGAAGGGCGGCATATAAATCAAATCAAACTAAATAAATAAATAAACCCCAAATTTATGTTGCTAAGCAAGATAGTTGTTAAGTGAGCTTTGCCCCATTTTACGACCTTTCTTGCCACAGTCGCTAAGTGAAATCGCGGCAGTTGTTCAGCGAGTAACACGGTTGTTAAATGAATCTTGGCTTCTCCACTGACTTTGCTGGCCCGGTGGTCGCAAAAAGGGGATCTCGTAACCCTGGAAGTAACCGTCATAAATAGGAGCCAGTTGCCAAGGGTCTGAATGTCGATCGTGGGAATGCTGCAATGGTCGTTAAGTGTGACAAACGGTCCTAAGTCACTTTTTTTCGGCGCCGTTATCTTTGAACGGTCGCTAAAGGAACGGTTGTAAGTCGAGGACTACCTGCATAGAGATAACTTTTGGATTTAATGTTGACTTGAAAAAGACAGGAGTGAATTGGGGAAAGGAGGGTGTGGTGAAGCAGCCTCCGATTCGGTTTCTATTGTTCCCAGGGAACATGCTCCTGTTGTCTAACGGCTGTTTATTTCCCCGCCCAGCTGATTGAGAAATATAACCCTTCTTTGAAATTGACAGCTTTCAAATATTTTCCAGGCCATCAGTGCAGACGTGGAATCTTTACAATGGGGGTGGGGAGGGGAGGAAATTTACTGCATTCAAGAGACTGCAGACAGATGCGAGTTCAGCACAGGGAAGATTAGCAGAGTCATCAGGCCAGAATATTTGAGGAAACAGCAGCAGCAGCAGCAGCGCAGAGCAGAGAGAGGCAGAGAAAATAAAAAATTTGAATGCCCATCGAACAAGGATACAAAATCTAAGTACGGCAAGTTTGTTGGGGGATTTTTTTGGTTAAAAAATAAAACAAAAAGGATGATCTGTCACTAATTGTTGCTTACATTCAGCCACAAATTACCGTATTTTTCAGAGTATTAAGAACGCACCTTTTTCCCCCCTAAAAGGAGGTGAAAATTTAGGTGCGTCTTATACACCGAATGTAGCTCCACCCACCCACTGGCCCCTACCCTTTGGCCTCTGCCTCACAGCAGTTACCTCCTTGCAAACAGCAAGGAAAAAACAGCTCCTTTCAGCTTCAGCACAGCCTAATTAGCACAAGTGGATTGGATTGGCCTCCCGACTCTCAGCTGATTTGCTCTCAGCTGTTTTGCGCAGGGCTCTGCTGCTTGCTGCAAAGAGGTAAATTGCTGGAGCAGATTTTTTTTTCCTTGTACTAATCAAGCTATGCTGAAACGAAACTGAAACTAAAGCAGACAGTTTGCTGTAATTAGACAGAGGCAGAGGGAGATTTCTTTTTCTTCTTTTCCACACCAAAAAAGGTAGGTGCATCTTATACTCCGAAAAATACGGTATACACTCTAGCACCGTGATGGCGAACCTATGGCACACAAGCCGTCGCCCAGCTCAGCTCCACCATGCATGCACGCGCCTCTCGCCAGCCAGCTGATTTTCGGGATGCACGGGGGGGGCAGGGCGCATGTGGGAGATGTGTGCACATGCACAGGGGCCGTGGGCGCATGCGTGGGGTCATGCGCACATGCACAAGGGTCGCACATGCTTGCACAGGAGTCGTGCGGGGTGGTGGTGGGGTTTTTGGGACCAGGAGGCTGCAGGGAGGCCTACTAGGCCCAAAAAAGGGGGTGAGGGGGTTGTGCACGCATGCATGAGGGGGGGGCGTGTCCACTCCTAAGAAAACAAAAACATTAAAAAAAATAAGCTGGCTTTTATTTTACCGATTAGGACTTCTGGAAATCTAAAGCTTAAAACATTGGGTCAGATAAAAAGATTTCATATTGGGTGAAGCCAGTGAAGGATGTGTAAAATCAAATGGGGGGAGATCACACAATCCATTGTACAGGTAGTCCTTGACTTACAGCGGGTTGCTTAGTGACTGCTCGGAATGCCACCCCAGAGCTACTTAGGACACAGTTTCGAATTCTGACCACCGTCCCTTTCCATGGTCATCGGATCGCATTTTGGACAGCTGCCAACCGGCCCACATTTAGGGCCGTTTGCAGCATCCCGCAGTCCCGTCACCAAAATTCATTAATTTTTTTCCCCCAGAAACTGGTATTTACTTCCAGTTTCTGGGAAGAAACGACTGTTGGCTAAAATCAGTTCGCTTAATGACAGCTGCAGAGAAGATCATAACGTTGTGGGCATGGACCTGTGGGGAGTAGCTTAATGACTGGCACAACTTATGATCTAATTCCATTAATTACAGTCATAAATTGAGGACTACCTGTACTTTCAACTCTAGTATAAAGTTCTCTGGTCCTCCAAAGGACAGTGGTAGTTCTTGACTTACAACGGTAGCCTGATAGCTCAGCAGACTAAAAGCATTGTGATTAACACCAGCTGTCTGCAATTACTGTAAATTCGAATCTCACCAGGCTCAAGATTGACTCAGCCTTCCATCCTTTCTAAAGTAGGTAAATTGAGGACCCAGTTTGAGGGGGCAATAAGCTGATTTTGTATAAATATACAAAAAGTATGAAGGCTATTGCTTAACGCATTGTAAGCCGCCCTGAGTCTCCGGAGAAGGGCGGCATATAAATCAAATTTAAAAAAAAAAAAAAAAGTGGGAGAAAGGAAAAGGCACACAGGAATATGGTCAATGATCCTTGGTCATTGCTTGGAGGGGTGGGGGGGAGGGGGAAAAACATCAAATAGAAATAGAAATGAGACACATGAGTAAGTGGAGTATAGAAAAAGCATAAGGGTCAGCTCTGTAGGAGTGCCTTATACTCAAACCCCAATGAAACAGGAAAAACTAACTGGACACTATACAGCCATGGCCTGCTTATATACTTACAGCAGGTTAAATAAAAGCATATGAAGAATGGTTGTAGGAATTGGGTTTATCTAGTCCAGTGAAAAGGACTAGGCAGGAGACATGATAACAGTGTTCCAACATCTGAGGGGCTGCCACAAAGAAGAGGGGAGGTCAACCGATTCTCCAAAGCACCAGAAGGCAAGACAAGAAGTAACGGATGGAAGCTCATCAAAGAGAGATCCATCCTAGAACCAAGGAGAAACTTCCTAACAGTGAAAACAATTAATCAGTGGAACAACTTGCCTTCAGAATTTGTGGGTGCTCCATCACTGGAGGCTTTTAAGAAGAAAGTGGACAGCCATTTGTTTCGAACGCTGCAGGGCGGTGATGGCTAACCTTTTGGCCGTCACATGCCAAAAGTGGGGGGAATGCGGTGGGGTTCATGCACACACATGCCCACACCCATAATTCAATGCACCCTGCCTCCCCCCACACATGTGCACATGACCCCCCCCTGCACTCCCCCTCCTTTTGGCATGCAATGGTATGGGTTTTTTGCCCTCCCCAGGCTCCAGAGGTTTTCTAGGAGCCTGGGGAGGGCAAAAACAGCCTTCCCGACACACACATCCCAGAGGCCATCTGGAGGCCAGAAACGGCCAGTTTCCCAACTTCCGGTGGGCCTGAAAATCAGCTGGCTGGCGCGCACATGTGCACTGGAACTCAGCTAGGGCAAAGCTTGCGTGCCCACCGATATTGCTCCGTGCGCCACCTGTAGTATGTGTGCCATAGGCTTGCCATCACAGGTATAGGGTGGTTGAATAGGGGATTGGACTACCTTGGAAGACCTCCAAGCTACCTTCCAACTCTGATTCTGTTAAATTACAGGTAAAGTGAAGGATAGTGAGCTGTAGTTCAGCTGTTAGAATAACACAGGGGTCTCCAAATTTGGACGCGGTGGCTCAGTGGCTAAGACGTTGAGCTTGTCAATCAAAAAAGAGCCTGGATAGCTCAGCATACTAATGCATTGTAATTTAACTCCAGCTGTCTGCAATTAGTAAGTTCGAATCTCCCCAGGCTCAAGGTTGACTCAGCCTTCCATCCTTTCTAAGGTGGGTAAATTGAGGACCCAGTTTGTGGGGGCAATAAGCTGACTTTGTAAAATGTACAAAAGTATGAAGGCTATTGCTTAACGCATTGTAAGCTGCCCTGAGTCTCCGGAGAAAGGCGGCATATAAATCAATTTAAAAAAAAAAAAAAAAAAAAGGTCAGCAGTTCAGTGGTTCGAATCCCTAGTGCTGCGTAACAGAGGTGAGTTCCCTTTAGTTGTCCCAGCTTCTGCCAACCTAGCAGTTCAAAGGCACGTAAAAAATGCAAGTAGAAAAATAGGGACCACCTTTGGTAGGAAGGTAACACTGTTCCGTGCGCCTCTGGCATTTAGTCATGCTGGCCACATGACCATGGAGATGTCTTTGGACAGCGCTGGCTCTTTGGCTTTGAAACGGAGATGAACACTGCCCCTTAGAGTCGGGAACGACTAGCACATAATGTGCGAGGGGAACCCTTACTTTACCTCCAAACTTGGCAACTTTAAGATTTGTGGACTTCAACTTCCAGAATTCCCCACTCAGTCGTAGGAGTTGCTAAGTTTGGAGACCCCTGGAATAGCATTTAAGAGACTCAACCATGGAACATCTCCCATGGACTTCTAACCAGGACACCTAACCATAGACCCGACCACGGAAGCTTACTGGGTGACTTTGGATAGGCCATTCTCTTTCAGCCCAATCCAACTCATAGAACTGCTTTTAGGGGGAAATGGGAGGAGGGAGAGTATGATGTTCAATGCCTTGAGTTCTTGAAGGGAACCCAACAATAAAATGAATTGTGCCTATCATTCACAAAAGGTAATGTTAGTTATATAGTGTCACGTGTCTTACAAATCCCGATTCGGGAAGTGGGTTGCATCTGAAATACTAAACTTCCCAACTTATAAAGAACCGTCAAAGGAAAATAAGAGACAACGCATACCAACCAACCAGTTTGCCGTGATGAAAAGGGAACGGAGGCATTCTATAAAACACTACGCGCTGCCCACATAATTTAGGATTCATCAGAATTCAGCTCTGCAATGCAGGCCTACCAAGTGGACATGTATAATCACCAGCGGTCGATGCGTATTTGCAATGCAAACAAGCCCAAGTAGTTTTTTTAAAAAATGACCCCGTGTAACTCGAATGTATATCCCTGTGCCCAAGAAGAAGAAAAATGGCCCATTGGTCACATGTACTAATTTCTGAAACTGCACAGAAAGAAGGAAAATAGACTGTTGATCCTATGTACTGTTTTCTGAAGCTGTATATCTCCTAACCACACAGATCTTCATGCATTAGTAAGAGCAAATCTATAATCCTTATAGTCCAAGAGAATTCAAACCATCTGCCCTCAAAACAATGTTTAAAAGCTTCCTAATTAATAATCCGGGCTTCAATATTAGACACCAAAGGCATGCGAGCAGAAACAAACCAGCTCTCGCAGAGAAAAACTCCTATCAAAATATTAGAAAATGAATTGTTTAACTCCAGCAATCTGAAATTCATCACAATGTACAAAACGTATTTGTGCAAAAAATGCTTTTATGGAGTTCTTTTGCTATAGAAGAAAATCATTAGTTCAATTTCTATCACGTATTTCCTTGGGAGCATAATTTAACATATCCGTACATTGCATGACTGCCTTGATTTCCCCATTCACCCCAAAAAAACCTCCAAAATCCCTGAACTTCGTTAGAATGAATGACGGACTATCTCAGAATTACCTATCTCCCCAGGCCTACCAGTACTTCAAAATCTGGATCACTTTAGCACATTCAGGATGCCGTATTCTCACAACATTCAGAACCACAAATTAGCCAACCACTTTTAAGGCTAACCACTCTACAAATCCAATCTGCATAGTTCATTTATAGATCATTTTATTGTGTTAACCCACAAAACTGGAGTCATGGCATCAATTATTGATTACATTTGTTGTGTATTGTACATAGAAATTCTGGCTCCCGAGGCTCTACTTCGAAAAGAACGCCAAAATGGAGAAGCATGGCCCTGATCCAGCCTTTTTTTAAGTGCTTTTTAAAAATGAACATTAAGTTTATAGGGGTCTGCAGATTTGCAGCATGGTCCTATTTATTAGGCAGATGCTTAGGACTGAAACCATACACGCATTTAACCAGAAGAAACCGATGAAGGCTAACTAGAAAAATTATACATTCAAAGAATAGCTATTCTTCTATTTTCCCACGTCATTCATGCTTGTCCTGAATGAGTCATGCTCTTCAGGGTCTTCAGCAAGGTTTATTCACCATCAGTTATCTGATCATTTTAAATTGGAAAAACCAGTTATTAAATTTGGCACCTTTCTGCATGGTGGTATTGTGGTACAATAGTTAAAGTGCTGGACTAGAAATTAGGAAACCATGATTTCTAGTCCTCCTTTAAGTACAAAGCTGGCAAGGTTGACTTTGAGCCAGTCTTTCAATCTCGGTCTACTAAACCCATTTCACATGATTGTTGTTATGGGGGGGGGGGAGGAAGCGAGAGTAGTATATATACAGTGTCCTGATTTGTTTGTACAAATCAAGGTGAGATATAAACATGGACACCAACTTAAGTAAGAATTTGTGTAAAACCAAGGAGCAAAAGTCCACCAATTACAATATACCTAAAGGTTCTATAGCACAAACCTATCAATCAGAAAAGAGGTTTACTGAATTTAATGGGACTTGGTCCCAATTAATACTCTCATAATCACTTAACAGCAGAATGGCCCTTCCAGATAAGAATGCTTTTCTTTGAAATTGGCATTTCTCAAATTTGGCAATTTTAAAACACGTGGTCTTCAACTCCAGGTATTCCCCAGCTATGCTATGTAATATATAATATAACACCATTTCCCCCAAAATAAGACATCCCCTGATAATAAGCCCAATCGGGCTTTTGAGCACATGGCAATAAGGCCAAGTGCTTATTATAGGGTTCAAAAAAATATAAGACAGGGTCTTATTTTTGAGGAAACGGGTAATTTACAGACCCCCTCACATCCTGGACATAAACTGTTTCAACTCCTACCCTGAAAACGCCACTATAGAGCACTGCACACCAGGAGAAATAGATACAAGGACAGTTTTTTCCCGAACGCAATCACTCCGCTAAACAAATAATTCCCTCAACACTGTCAAACTGTTTACTAAATCCGCATTACTATTAATCTTCTCACCTATCACCCATCTCCTCCCACTTATGATTGCATGAGTGTAATTCTGTTGCTTGTGGGACCCTTACAATTTATATTGATATTGTTTCCCTATTGCTTATTTGTACCCTATGACTATCATTAAGGGTTGTACCTTATGATTCTTGACGAAACTGTTCCTTTTATGTACAGAGAGCTTATGCACCAAAGACAAATTCCTTTTGTGTCCCATCACACTCGGCCAATAAAAAAATTATAATCTATTCTCTATAACAGAGTTGGAAGGGACCTTGAAGGTCTTCTAGTCCAACCCCCTGCTTAGGCAGGAAACCCTACACCACTTCAGATTTGTTATGCTCTGCTGGCTGGGAAATTCTGGGAATTGACAGTTCACATGCCTTTAAACTTGCCAAGTTTGAGAAAGAGCGTTTTAAATGAGTTAGTCAGATGACAAAAGTCAAGGGAAATATTCGCCCAAATTAAACCTCCATTCCTGGGTACCAGAAAGGTCCCCTTCCAGCTTCTTTGATTCCTAAGAGAAACAAGACTCTGGGAGTGTCAGGCACCTGCATGGAGGGGACTCCCAGCAAAATTAAAAAGCGGGGCTGTGCTCCTTCATATGGCAGGCAAAATCCAACCCACGCCTTCTTATTCCTTAGTCCATATGCTTTTTTTTTGGACTTCAACTCCCAGAATTCCCTGCATCGCTCAGCCATTGGCTTTACCGCTTAGGGAATTCTGGGAGATGAAGTCCAAAAGAGTAAAGGAAACTGCTTTGCAGAAAGGAAAGGGGGAAAAAAATGGACCCCCTTAAGGACTAAAGCGTCGAGCTAAGGCGTCGCATTCCGGGAAGCCCGAGGGAAGAGGATCCATCAGGCTCGGCAAAAGAGCCGCGTGTTCTGACCTCGGCGCGGCCACACTTACCGTGCCCCTGGTTCCGCCGGCGGCGCTCTCACGTCGACGGCGCGCCGCTGCCCGCCGCGCGCAACGATTGGTGGAGAATCCGGTTTCTCCCATCAGCCCCTGCGGCGGCGCGCCAAGCGGGCCCCGCCCACACCCTTATGACGCTAGAGAATAGGGGGAGCAGGGCGCGCGAATAATACGAAATAAAAATGAGACTGGCTTAACGTGGGAAATGCTTGGTTTTCTTTCGTTCTTTCTTTCTTTCCTTTGTGTGGATCTTTCTTTCTTTTGTGTTCTTTCCCGGCGTGTGGGCAGAATGAGATCTGGGTGGCGGGCGTCAGACGCCTCCCTAAATCACGACTAGCAAGGCTTCGTTGCTATGGAAACAGAAGGCCGTACAGTTTCCATTCGGTGGCCATGAAGATTCCAAGAGGGCGGGGGAGCGGGGTGGTAACTGGTGGAAAATCCATCTGCAAAAAGGAAGAATAAAACTTGCAATAAAGTCAGCCCAAAAAGCCAATCACTGATTATAGGTAGTCCTTGACATGAGCCCAATTGGGCGCAGAATTTCCATTGCTAAGGAAAGCAATGTTTTTGGGGGGGTTGGCCATGATTCATATGTGAATCATGCAGTTGTTAAGTGAGTCACCCAGTTGCTAAGTAAGTCCAGCTTCTCTCCTTGACTTTGCTTGTTGGAAGCCAGCTGGGAAAGTTCTAAATGGCATCCCTGGGATGCCACCACCATCATAAACACATGCCGGTTGACAAGTGCCTGAATTTTGATTATATGAACAGAGGGATGCTGTGCTAGTCATAAGTATGAGGACTGATCATAAGTCATTTTTGTCAGTGGCGTAACTTCAAATGGTTGTTCAACTTAAGCTTGATTTAGACTTCTGCATCACTGCACATCAGGGAACATGTGTTTGCTGTTTGAAGATACCTGCATGGCTGTTGCACCTCTGCAAATGTTAAAGTTCTTGAGTAATAATACTGTACTATTATTTCTCTTCTGCAGGTTCCAATCTTAAGGGGCAGGCTTATTTGTACACACTGCAAGAACATCAAAACATGCTACAACATCAATGGTTGAGGCTGCCAGAACTTTGAATCTCCCTCGACACCCAAAAAAGTAAAGAAGATGATGATAGCAGCAAGACAGATCATAAGAGAAGCCCTTTGGAATTCTGGCTGGAGGTGGTGGATTCATGGGCATCCCATAAAGTTTCACCCAGATAAAATCTCTGATATATGTATTGCTCTTCACAATGACATCATCAGTACTGATGCCATCAACATACCAACAACAAGAAATGTGTCACCTAAGTTTGTAGACACTCTTTCAATATCTGATGGGATACAGGAAGGAGAATGGAGGACTGGTCAAACACCAGAACATCACATGCTGGTGCAGGAATCTGCAGGGACCTGATGCAGTTTTTCCAGGCTCCAGCAGGAAAGGTGCCCTGCCAGGATGCAGTGTTGAGGTGTGGCACACTAAATGGAAGTGTAAATGTAGCAGAAAACTGACACTGCCTAAATCACACACCCTTGGGGTCATCATCAATAAATTTTCTAATAGAAGAATCTCAGTTAGTGTTGTTTTGAATAGAAGTGTGTTGCTGTATGTTTTTCTACATTTAAAAGTGTTTTTTTAACAAGACCCCAAATCTACTATGGACTACAGTGTATAGATCTATATAGAGTACTAAATAATCTATAAATCTGTACAGATCTCTATAGATCTATAGTATTTTAGATCAGTTAATTTCAACAATGACAATACTATATAAAACTTAATAAAATTCTAACGCTCTACCTTTTCACAGCAAAGAACTTCACAAATGCCTCATCACAGATGGACAGAATCATTTATTCTGGCCTTCGCTTGGTTCTATTGTAGCGTACCATGTGCATAAAAAGGTGTACAAACCATACTAATTTCAACTCAGAACAAAATGAATGAAAACCAAATACAATAACTTAAATACAAAATGGATTTTCCAACAGTAAAAATGAAACAGTTTCAAACTGTCAATGAAGCCGCTTCGAATTGTCCAAACTATTGGGAGTGCCCATCAGGAAGCACACTGAAGAGTCTGGCTTTTATTGCTTCCACACGATCCGGTGGGAGTTTCCGCAAAGAGTCCGCAACAGCCAGTGCAAAAGTTGTATATTTGTCATTGCTCCGGCCATTAGTGGGGCTCAACAGTGACATCATTGCAGTATAGCTTTGAAGTTGTTCCCGGCGTAGAGTGACAATAGTGTCCAGTATCTCATCTCCTCCCATCTTCTTCCTCCTCTTTCTTGAATGGAGGGCCAGTGCCTTTATGGATGACACAGTGGATACACTGGTTGAATCCTCATCCTCACTGCTGTGCAGTTGGAAGACACTTGAGTCCCTGGAGGTGAAGTGCAGTGTGGATGAGATGTCCTTTTTTTCAGAATTGAGTCCAAGGAGTTTTGCTCTAAGGAACTTGGAGTGACATCCTCACTCTAAGTTCCTCAGGCTGTAATGGTATAATTTGTGCAAAGGATTATCCAGACATATACATGGTTGCATGCATAACCCCTTCAAACACTCATGTCAATAGCATGAAAATCTAGTAAGTAAATAAAGCTTATTTGTATAGAACATAAGACTATAGAATCATAGGGCTGGAAAGGATCCCTTGGGGGTCTTCTAGTCCAGGGGTCTGTGGACTGGAGCTGGGCTGCAGCATGCCGGGAATCAGGTCGTGCAAACAAGCAAAGACCCATCCACGGGGTGCAGGCAGCATGCGAAACCACGCTTCCTCCGGTCCGTGGAAAAACTTCTCTCCACGAAACTGGTCCCCCAAAAGGTTGGGAGACGTTATTCTAATCTAATCCCCTCAAGGCAGGAATCTCATACCATTCCAGTCATATTGTTGTTCAGTCTTTTTCTCCTTACTTCTACATTGAATCTCTTTGACAATCCCATTACTTCTTGTCCTGCTATCTGGTGCTTTAGAGCAGGGGTCTCCAACCTTGGCAACATTAAGCCTGGAGGACTTCAACTTCCAGAATTCTGAGGGGGGGGGACTCGGTTAAAACAGAGGAGGGGGAATATCCTGTCCTATACAGAGGCAAAAACTCAATCTTTGTCAATGGACCTTCATCTGCAACACAATAGCAACAGAAACTAACACAATGGGACCTATCTAGACAGAAACTCACCACATGGCACCTGGGAAGAATACATCAGCCAGCAAGGCTAGCTAAAACCGCCACCCCCTGGGAATCTGACAACCAATCAGGATACTCTTTCTGAGCCCCAGGAAGTTCAAAGCTAGAGAGCGCATAAAACCGGGGGACTCACTGTATCTCGTCCCTTTTTCTGTTCAGGAAATCAAGCCGTGTGATCCTGTCCACCATTAAACCATCTTTCCAAGCAGTCTCCGTATTTCCAGTGTCTTTTCCCTCACTTGGAGCAGAACCCAGAGGGATATTTCTTCCAACAATACTTATACCTGTTTATACATATGAAAGGCCATATTGATACAAATCAATCTAACTTTTGCTCTTTGCTTCTGTTAAAGAAGTTGCTTGTACTATTATGCTATGGTTAGGAATCATTTGTTAGGAATTCATTCTGTAAGAGAATTTTATCTTGCTTCTGTCATTTACTTCATAATCATAATCATAAGTTTATTTGTCAAGCATATATAAGATAACAGGTAAAAGTATAAACATAATTTGAATACATGAAAAGAGTAAGAGTAAAAAGGAATATTAGGACAGGGACGGTAGGCACGCTGGTGCACTTATGCACGCCCCTTATAGACCTCTTAGGAATAGGGTGAGGTCAACAGTAGACTGTTTAAGGTTAAAGTTTTGGGGGTTTGGGGAAGAAACCACAGAGTCAGGTAGTGCATTCCAGGCACTGACCACTCTGTTGCTGAAGTCGTATTTTCTGCAATCGAGTTTGGAACGGTTTACCTTGAGTTTGTATCTATTATTTGCTCGTGTATTGTTGTAGTTGAAGCTGAAGTGGTTATTGACAGGAAGGACATTGTGGCAGATAATTTTATGTATTATGCTTAGATCAGACTGAAGTCAGCATAGTTATAAATTGTCTAAGCCCAAAATTTGAGTCTGGTGGCATTTTATTCTTCAGATCTAGGCATCATCCTTGGAGACAGTTCCCAGGAACATCCTGCTCCATAGATAAGGGGGGCTGCCTAGGAGCACAAACTCACAAGGACAAGAGATACTCTGTAAGATAGCAAAGCATGGACAGAGACAGGGGCCTGAAAAATCACGTTGCTGACGAACCTTTGTCTCTGATTGGATAAACTTTGTTTCTATCAGTGCAAAATGTATAAAATCCTCTGAGCCATTCTTGCAGGGTGTGGCTATTTCCTTACACGCATTTTCTGTATGTTTTGGATATAGTATTCACCCAGACTTCTTTACTTTGGCCAAAGAATAAAAAGCTGATATGTTTTTGTAAGCCTCGTCTTCGAGCCTCACTCTCTTTGGCATCTCAGTGGCTCGGGGAAAAACATCTCGGACCTCATAAGTTTATACGTTGTTCGTACTTATACTTGTTTTCTTTTTTTTTTATTGAAAAAGTTTTACAATACAATTTTTATCCCCATTTTCCCCCAACACTCCCCCACCACCACCCCCTCCCTTTCCCCCCCACCCCTCCCCACCTCCCCCCCGCTTCTGTTACTAACAAAACATCAATTTTATACATCAATCAATATTAAACAATGAATATAGGTGAGATCCAGATAAAATATCATAGATTTTAACAATATTTATACTTGTTTTCTCATGCATGCTTCACAAAGTAACTAACTAAATAAAAATAAATAAATAAATAACAAAAATAACAATAATAAATAAAAATAAAAAATAAATAAAAATATTATATAAAAATATAATGAAAATAAAAATAATAAATAAATAAAAATATAAAAATATAATGAAAATTAAAAAGAAATAAATAATAAATATATAAAAATATAATGAAAATAAAAAATAAATCTAAATAATAAATAAATAAATAAAAATATTATATAAAAATATAATGAAAATATAAATAAATAAATAAAAATATTACATAAAAATATAATGAAAATAAATCTAAATAAATAAATAAAAATAAATAAAAACTTCACAACCTGTGGACTTCAACTCCCAGAATTCATAAACCGGCTTTCCTAGCTCAGGAATCCTGGGAGTTGAAGTCCACGAGCCTTTTCAAAAAGACCCGCAAGCCATCCAAAGCGGCCGGGGCGAAGCGCGCAGAAAGGCGGCTAGAGGGCGCTCCAGGGCCGGGCTCAGAGGCGAGGCGGGGCGGGGCGGGGCGTCCTGCACCGGGTCCTCCTGGGTCGCTGGGAGGCAGGCGAGCGCCCGCACGGCCGCTTAGCCGCCCCGGAGGAAGCGCCGCGGCGAAGGAGCTACCGGTTCGCCATGCCCTACGCCAACCAGCCCACGGTGCGCATCACGGAGCTGAGCGACGACAACGTCAAGTTCATCATCGAGAACACCGACCTGGCGTGAGCAGCAGCAAAGTCCATCCCACCCGCGTTGCCCAGACCCGCGGAGGACGGGGTGGGGGTGGGGGGCTTTCTGCACGGCCAGCCGGTCTGGACACGCGGGTCTTCCCCCCCCCCCAACCTGTGGGGATGGCGGAGATCCAGGTACTGGTGGACAGCCGGACACGCGGGTCTTTCCCACTCCCACCCACCCGTGGGGGGGAACAGCCACGGACAGCTGGATACGTGGGTCTCTCCCACTCCCACCAACCCGTGGGGGGGGGGACAGCCACAGAGAGCTGGACACAGGGGTCTTTCCCACTCCCACCCATCAGTGATGAGGAGGAACAGCCACGAACAGCTGGACATGCGGGTCTTCCCCTCCCACCAGCGCATGGGAATATCCAGCATGGGGTAAAAGGGAGTTCCGTGGGATGGAAGGGAGACACGCGGGTCTCTCCCACTCCGACTCATGCATAGGGAGATGCAACATGGGGTGGAAGGTTTGGTTTTTCACCCTTAACCTGTGGGGTGGGGGGGAGATCCAGCCGCAGACAGCTGGTCTGGACACATGGGTCTTTCCCACTCGCATCTGTGCGTGGGGCGATCCAGCGTGGGTGGAAGGGAAGCAGGTCCTTCCCTCCCACCCAGGTGTGCGGAGATGCAACGTAGGGTGGAAGGGAGACATTTAGATCTTTGCCTCCCACCCGTGGGTAAGGAGATCCAGCCATGGCCAGCCGGTCTGAACACATGGGTCCTTCCACCCCGGTCGTGTGGAGATGCAGCATCGGGTGGACAGCAGACACACGGGTCCTTCCCTTCCACCCATGGATGGGGAGATCCAGCCATGGCCAGCTTGCCTGGACACATGGGTCTTTCCCTTCCACCTACCCGGGGGAAGATCCATCCACGCCAACTGGTGTGGATATGCGGTCCCCCCCCCCCAACACACACACACACATGTGTGGAGACTTAACTGTCTTGCTTAGCACTGGAAATTTTGGGCTCAATTGTGGTCATAAGGTGAAATCTACCTATATTGGAATGGGACTTGAAGGCCAGCAGTCAAGCTGCAAATGGTTTGGCATGGAGGGTTTTTTTTCGGGGGGGGGGGTTCGTGGCTCTCTCCAGCAGACCCCACTGCTTTCTCAAGCTTGGCAACTTTAAATCGGATGGACTTCAATTCCCAAAATTCCCCCGGACAGCATGAGGAATTATACTTCATCGGCTAATCAGCCAGATATTCAAACTGGATTTGAAATTGTTATCCACCTATCGAGCCCTTCCTAAGAACTGAGATAATTATTACAATAATTACAATTTAGGGTGTTATAAATATTGTGCTTTTTTTTAAAATTCCAGAGTCGCAAATTCTATCAGGAGAGTCTTCATAGCAGAAGTTCCTATCATAGGTAATATCCCCCAACATTTGTCAGATTCTCATGCATTCGCTTTCATTTTGCATTAATTTGGGAAGAAAATTCCTTGTGTTTACTTCGTTCTTATTTTGTTTTCAGCTATAGACTGGGTTCAGATTGATGCCAATTCATCCGTGCTACACGATGAGTTCATCGCGCACCGATTAGGTAGGTAATCGTAAAACAGAAGGAAAAAGCTTTTTTTTTTTCCTTGCACATTTTTTTTTAATTTTATTATGAAAATGAAAATGCAAGAAAAAATGTACAAAAAGAAAACAGAAAGAAAAAGCGTCTCTGGGAATTCTTTAAATCCAACTTTTAAGATATGTGGACTTCAACTCCCAAAATTCCCCAACCAGCTCTGCTAATTCTGGGAGTTGAAGTCCACATACCTTAAAATTGGCAAGGTTGAGAAACACTGATGTACCATATTTTTCGGACTATAAGACTGAATATAAGACACTTCTAAATTTAGAAGAGGAAAACAACAAAAAAGGTTTTGGCCTCCCTTTTTTCTGGCCTTTCCCACCCATTTTTCGGTTTTGGGGGCTTTTTTTAGCTTGTTTTTGAAGCTTTTTAGGCCCGTTTTTCTGGAAAAAAAGCCCCCAAAATGGGCCAGAAAAAGCCTCAAAAACAGGCTGAGAAAAGCCCCAAAAATGGGCTGAAAAAAACCTAAAAATGGGCCAAAAAAGGCTTGAAAATGGGCTAAAAAAAGGCCACAAAATGGGCTGAAAAAAGCCCTGAATATGGGCTGAAAAATGCCTCAAAAACAGTCTGAAAAACCCCCCAAAATGGGCCTAAAAAGGCCCCAAAATGGGGTGTGTGGAGGCCAAAAAAACGGCTGGCGGACTTCAATAATATTTGGTCTATAAGACACACAGACATTTTCACCCCCTTTTGGGAAACAAAAAGTGTCTTATAGTCCAAAAAATATGGTAGATTAAATTTACACATGTTCTGCCAGATAATTCTGACTGGATTGGAACTTTTGACTATTTTTCATCCTCAATTTCTCCCCTTAGGTCTGATCCCACTTACCAGTGATGGTGTGGTTGATAAACTGCAATATTCCAGGGTGAGTCTAAACCGGCAATAAATTATATTTTGGGAGGATCACTATAAGGAGGGACTTAAAGATGGAGGATTCCTGTTTCAATTCTGTGAGTCAGTTGTAAATCACATGAGCATGGGGATGAGGCAACAGTCATAAGTGTGAAAAATGTTCATGTCCCTTTTTTCACTAACTTCAAACAATCCCTAAGTGAACTGTTGTAAATTGAGGACTATCTGTATTTTGCTCCATTTATAGAGGGCATCTGACCCGGAGTGGTGCGGTGGCCTAGAGGGGAAGCTCTCGCCTCACAATCAGGAGGCTGTGAATTCAATCCTAGGTAGAAGCAGATATTTCTCTCTCGGGGCACAATGAGAATATTTCAGCTGAACAAAGCTCCACATTGGCGACAGGAAAGGCATCCGGCCATTAAAACACTCTGCTAGCTCCATTCAGTTGCCCAGACTGCACCCTGCAAGGGATTATGAGGTCGTTAAAAGATGATGACAGTGGCATTGTATTCATTGGTATTGTGCTAGACTGGGCTTTTATAATCTCACTTTTCAAAATTTCCCAAGCTTCTTGAGTTGTTTTCCCCTTGAAGATTCTCATCCATGGAATCCTTCCCATGCTCTCTCTAAGTTCATTGAAATTAGCTCTCTTAAAAGTCCAAAACTCTAGTTTGACTTTGTTCTACTACTTGTGCTTGCATAATGTTGAATTCCAATATTGCATGATCACTTGTCCCCAAGGTTCCTGTAGCTTCAACACCTTCTATCATTTTGTCTCTCAGTGAGATCCAATATGGCTGATCCCCTTGTTTCCTTCTCTACTTTTTGGGAAACAAAATTGTCTGCTAGGTTTGTTAGGAACCTGTTGTTGTGACCCAGGCCCAAGTAAGTAGTAGGAAAATCAGTCAGTGAAAAAACAAACTTTATTCGAACAGCTGAGAGTGACTTCCTTCCCAGCGTCGTTCAACTAAATTAAAGCAAATTCCTCCCAACACAAATTCCTCAGTCCTATCTCAAACCTTGGTCCAATTAGGCAAACTGCCAAAGGCCTTTCTTGGCAAACGATCAGAAGTCACAAATAGAAAAATAAATACAAGACGTAGACGAAGAAGAAGACGAAGACGAAGCTACCAACGTTGTTTTCCGGCAAAGCCCAAACACTGGTCTGTTTTAAGCCTTATGCGAGGGGCCAATCATCTCTTGGCCCTACTCCCAAGTTGTCCTCTTTGCTTGAGCTGCTTTTGCCTTCTGGTAGCTCTTCTCATGCGTGCATTAGGAACAGGCTCCTCCTGTTCCTCTGCCTCACTCCTATCAGGCTCTGGAGGCCGTACATCACTCCCCGATGGCCCTTGCCCCATCTCTGCCTCCAACACAGAGCCCTCATCCGGGCCTTCCTTAGCAGGCTGCCGGCAGACCATAACACCTGTTGGATCTTCCACTTGGTGCAGAGTTTGTCTCCCAGCTGATGTCAGGGTACTTAAACTCCCCCATTACTATTGTGAATGTGCTGCTTACATACCTTAGTTAGCTGTCTAGCAAAAAGTTGATCTATTTCCTCTGGTTGGGTGGGTGGCCTATAGTATAGATCTATGGCATCTGACCATGACCAGTGAAAATTCGGTCCAGTTTAGAAGACTGACAGTCCCTGGGTGAGTTGAGCTCCAGAAGGACCCCTCATCCTTCCCGCCTCCCCTTTTTACCAGGACTGCAACTGCGATGAATTTTGTCCCGATTGTTCGGTGGAATTCTCTCTCGATGTCCGGTGTAATGAAGACCAGACGCGGCATGTCACATCTCGGGATCTGATCTCCAACAACTCCCAAGTTATACCGGTCAGTGTCCTGTTCTCTGTCTCCACACTGCGGTTGGGTCAAGACCAGGGTTGGGTTCTACTTAACCTTTAGCACGTGAGTGAAGCGAGCTTCCTGCGGGGAAGCTTCCTGGCGACATCCAGGTCGGGGGACGGAGCCTTCCGCCAGTTTTACTGCCGTCCGAACTGGGGACAACCCACCACCGGTCAAGACACGAGCATGGCTGAGATTCCAAGCAAGCAACTTGATGGTTGTAAGGGACTATTTACAGACTCTAGAGTAGAGGCCTTCAAACTTGGCAGCTTTAAGACTTGTGGACTTCAACTCCCCTGAAGTCCACAAGTCTTAAAGCTGCCAAGTTTGAAGGCCTCTGCTCTAGAGAGCTGGTCCAGAAACGTTTTGCTTCTTTCAAAGGACAAATCGTGTTATTTGTTGATTTATTATAGTTATAGTTATTAGTTATTATAATTTTGGGTTCTATTTAATTGGGCCAATCTATGTTATAATAATAATTTTTAATTAGCAATTTTATGATGTTTGTGTATCTATATTTTTTCTTGACTGTACACCGCCTTGAGTCCTACGGGAGAAAGGCGGCATAGAAATATTAATATTAATAATAATAATAATAATAATAATAATAATAATAATAATTAGTCCATAGCCATATTCAAGCTTCATGTGTTGAACTGTTGTCAGACCTGCTTCAGCTTTTTTTAAACTTCAGTCCTGCTTTTTTTTTTTTTTTTAAAGTAAAAATGATCCTTCCCTCCATTCGTTGATAAAGGCATCGTTCCCTAGAGGTCAAGTGAATTACAGCAATTCAAAGCCAAAACTAAAGAGTTTTCCCCCCAATTAATTTCCCTTCCTTAGTCCCTTTCCCATTGCTTGTCTCTTCTCATTGTCCAATCAATTTTAAAAGAGAAGTTTTGGAAACAGTCACTCCACATACGGCATTTTTCTCCCAGGGAACTTGGTAGGTTCTCAAAGAGAAATCTTCAATTCAGTTTTATGTTCCTCCAAGCCTTTGCCGTCTCTTCCAGCCTTCCTCCCCAGGGTTCATGGCAGGCTGGCATTTCTGCCAGAACTGCCAACACTGTCCTGAGGAGGAGAAGCCTTCATTCCTTGTCCTACACCTTTCCTTTGTCCTCTGCAGGTGACATCCAGGAGAAGGGACAATGACCCGAATGATTACGTTGAACCAGATGGTACGTTCGCAAACATGGCTGGGCTGGGGAATTCTGGGAGTTGAAGTCCACAAGTCTTAAAAGTTGCCAAGTTTGGAGAAACCCCTGCTTTAGGGAAGAAGGAGCATTCTGGCTGATCTATGAGCCATCACTTGAGTAGCATATACCACAGCTGAAGTTGGTAATAAAGAGTCCATTGGCATTGGATAGCTATAATAAGTTTGGGCAGATGATGGAGGTGGTGATCAAGGAAGGTATTGGGATAGAGAAGACTTTTTTGACCAAGACATCCAACATCTTGCTTTATAGGAATGGCACTTTTAGACTTGCATACTGCTTCATAGTGCTTTACAGCCCTCTCTAAGCGGTTTACAGAGTCAGCCTATTGCTTCTAACAATCTGGGTCCTCATTTTACCGACCTCAGAAGAATGGAAGGATGAGTCAATCTTGAGCTGGTCAGGATCGAACTCCAGGCTGTGGGCAAAGTTAGCTTGCAATATTGCATTCTGCATTTACGGGCACCCATCATGATTCTGATAAGCCTCCAGTCCGACAAGATGCATCGTTCTTCTTTTTTTTTAGACATCCTGATTGTCAAGTTACGGAAAGGCCAAGAACTAAGGCTCCGGGCCTATGCCACGAAGGGTTTTGGCAAGGAGCACGCCAAGTGGAACCCCACAGCAGGCGTGGCCTTTGAGTACGATCCAGACAACGCCCTGCGTCATACAGTCTACCCCAAGCCTGAGGAATGGTAGGTGTTCTGACCCACTTCCCGAAACACGACAAACTCTTTGAAGTGAACTCAAAGATTTCTTTATTAGAAGTGCCAGCAGCCCCAACGAAATAGCAATAGCACATAGTGTCTGCACTTCAAGCTGCATTTACTCTAGTGCTGACATAAGAAGGAGAAGAGAAGGTATCTGGCAAGGGACGTTTGACTTTTCACCTACTTATTTTCCCTGGAGTTGATATCCCCTAGGAGATGGGATGGGAGGGGGGAAATTCCTTTGAGCTGGAGCAGTAGATTAGGGGCAGAGTGACTTGGAAGATGGCCAATGAGTGCAGAGGAGTGGGGAAAGGAAAGGGAGGGTTTTGGGTCAGGAAGCCAGTGTTGGTTGCAATGGAGTCGGGTATCGGTTGTTGTGCTTAATAAATGAGAGATTTTATCAAAGACTTTTTGTTGAAATGCAATTTATTTGAGACGACATCGAAACTTGATACATAGACTTATATACCGCTTCACAGTGCTTTCCAGCCTTCTCTTAAGCGGTTTACAGAATCAGCCTGTTGCCCCCAACAATCTGGGTCCTTCTTTTACCCATCTCAGAAGGATGGAAGGCTGAGTCAACCTTGAAGTTGGTGAGATTTGAACTGCCAAATTGCAGGCAGCTGGCAGTCCGCAGAAGTAGCCTGCAATGCTGCACTCTAACCACTGTGCCACCTCGGCTCTTTTAAAAGGTTTCTCTCTCACAGCAAACTAAAAAGTCTGTCCGGCAGGGAGATGAATAGTTGTCTGCCACATCTATTCATTTCCTCCCCCTGCCTTTTATCCCCAGAGCTAGGGTGGGGCTTCGCTAGCAGCGGTGGCTCTTCTGTCCCGCGGACTGGCCCATAAATTTCCACTGCTCTCCTCTCCTCTGCCTTCTATGCATCAGGCACTGGACCCAGCTGTTCTTCCTCTTCCTCATCAGCCACCCCCAGATCTGGGGGCTGTTGACTCTCCGTCTGAGGGCTGACGGACAGCCCAGACTCCGCCCCCCCCCCCCTCTCTCTCTCTGCCAGTTCCATTCCCTCTTCCCCCTTGGAGCGCTCAGGTTGCCTTGATTCTGACCCTAACTCCCACGCCTTCTCCTCCTCCTCTGATTCAGCTGCTGGAGGGACCAACAGGCCACAACAGTAGGTTTCTGTAAACACTTTATTGTTGATTTTGTTTGGTCATCCAGATGCTTCTGACTTTTGTGACTTGAAAAGTATCTTTTCTGACAGGACTGCCTGTCCCTTTGAGTTTCTCTAAGGTCGTTTTGTGATCAGTGGTAGGTAGCATCTCACCTCCTTGGCTTCTCACATCCTGTTTTTTGATTGCCTTTGATCTTTTTCAAGCACCAGGGTCTTCTCTATGGATGTTTAACTTCACATCTCAACGTCAACTCTTGTGTTTCTTCTCTCCTTCTAGGCCGAAGAGCGAATATTCAGAAATCGATGAAGATGAAGCCCAGGCACCCTATGATCCTAACGGGAAGCCAGAAAGGTGAGGGATCGGGTACCTGAACTAGATTTCTCTCCAACTGGAACTCAGCTGGTTGGATAAGACTACACAGGCAGTCCTTGATTTACAACCGTTCATTTAGTGACCATGGAAAGTTACCACAGACTTCCCTGGGGGAACGTATGAGCTGGAGTTGAAATTATAATGGTCTACAATGGTTAATGACCGTTGAGCCCGACAGAATCACCGTTTGGTGATTCATCTGAAGAACCGCCCAGCTGCCGGACCAGAAGAGCCGAGAATGACGTTTTTTCCCCCCAAAACCAGCATTTACTTCCAGTTTTTGTAAAAACGCCTCCATAGCAAACCATTGGTTTGCTTAATGACCAGGGTTCCCTTAACAACTGCAGTAAGTCGCATAACAACCGCAATAACAGTCATAAAATTGGGTTAGTAATGTGGATGTCCCGGTTTACAATGGCAATGAGTTATAAAAGTATGATGGGCATGTTTCATTACAGTCGAAACTCGAGGACTGCCTGTGGTCTAAACAGCTCATTAGGGCGATAGCATTCTCTGACCCCCCCGAAATCAATACAGTACTTGGTTCACACTTCAGTTTAACCCGTGTTTTGTTTTAATCCTGGTTTGCTGAACACCATAATTAATAATAGAATAGAATAGAATAGAATAGAAATAGAATAGAATAGAATAGAATAGAATAGAATAGAATAGAATAGAATAGAATAGAATAGAATAGAATAGAATAGAATAGGAATAGAATAGGAATAGAATAGAATAGAATAGAATAGAATAGAATAGAATAGAATAGAATAGAATAGAATAGAATAGAAACTTTATTGTCACTTAAAATATACACTAATCAGCATACATTAAAATAAAATTTTGTTGCATTCAACTCTCAAAAGATAACCATCATGCATATACCCACATACCCACACGTGAATGACACAGAGAAACATCAGTCGTTCAGATGTATAACTCCACATGGGTGGGAAAGAAGCCTGAAAATTACGGATGGCTTAAGGAACCAAGCTGCTAATAGAATCTGGCACTCCTGCTTTAGACTCTTCAGAACCTCCTCCCAGAGGGAATACCACCATACTGGATCACTTGCCAGGAGCCCCCTGAATGGTCCATTCGGGGGCACATCCGTGCAATAATTACATTAATAAAACCACAGATTATGAGCGCCAAGCGCTAGGCTTGAATCGTGGCTTAAATGAAGGTCCCTCCAACTTTTTTATCCCTTGCTCAGGTTTTACTACAATGTGGAGTCCTGCGGTTCTCTGCGTCCCGAGACCATTGTTCTCTCCGCCTTATCTGGGTTGAAGAAGAAGTTGAGCGACCTCCAAACCCAGCTAAGTCAAGTGATCCAGAACGAAGTCCTGACAATCAACTGATCATCGTTGACCGCTTGGAAACAACCCTGATTTCTGGAAAATAATAGGCAGCTGAGATCACAGGAGAGCCTGCCAAATCCGATGTTTTTCTCTTGCTGATTTTGGGTCAAAACAGGCTTTCTTCCAAATCGGTGTTTTTTGTTTCAACCTCAGCCATTTTAAATATGGGGACTTCAAATCCCAGAATTCCCTAGCCAGCATTGCCTTAGACTGCAACGCCATGTTGGCTGAGGAATGCTGGGAGTTTGAACTGCAAACATCTTAAAGCTGTTGAAGTTGAGAAACTCTTAAATTGAGAAACAATTTAGCTCATCTAAATTGCATTTGGCATTCTCTAACAAAGTATTGGCCTTAGGTCAGAGATGTCCAACCTTATCAATTTTAAGAGTTGTGGACTTCAACTCCCAGAATTCCCCAGCCAGCCATGCTGGCTGGGGAATTCTGGGAATTAAAGTCCACAGGTTTTAAATCCTTGCCTTGGATGTAAGAGTATGCAGTTTGAGAATAAAACCACCAATCATCTCGTGTTTTCTGGTTTTGTTTTTGTTTTTGTCTCTCTCTTGAGATCTTGAATGAAAGATCTCCAGTTTGAAGAAAGTCCATGTTACACAACAGAGGTTTATCACATAATAAAAAATAATTTCTGCTTTGAGAAACATGGGTCTGCATTTTTATTTTTATTTTTTTCTTCCGGCTCAGAACGTACTCCAGAGTTTGATGAGAATCTGTGCAAGGATATATATAGAATATCTTCCCTATCGATTGCACTTTAAATAAAATGGTTTCCTTTCCTCAGCCTCAATTTTGATACGAAACAGAGATGGTTGTTATGTGGATCAGGTAAAACCATAGGTCTGCCAAGACGGAATGGCTGTCTCGGTTCCAAGGGAATATTCCATCTTTGGTCATAGGGGGAGAGGTGTTGCTCCCTGTGGACAGGGCGCGCAACTTAGGCGTCCTCCTGGATGCACGGTGGACCTTCGAAGACTATGTTACGACCATGACCGGGGGGGCATTTGCCCAGATTCACCTGGTGTGCCAATTGCGCCCCTACCTGGAACAAGATGCCTTATGCCCGATAACCCATGCACTTGTCACCTTCCGGATCTACTATTGCAACACTCTATACATGGGGCTACCCTTGAAAACCACTCGGAGGCTCCAGCTGGTGCAGAATGTGGCTGCGCGGGTAGTGATGGCAGTGCCCTGACGCTCCCATGTCACACCCCTTCTGCGTGACCTGCATTGGCTACTGGTTGTCTTCCGGGTGAGGTTCAAGGTGTTGGTGATCACCTATAAAGCCCTACATGGCTTAGGGTATTTGGCGGAACACCTGCGGCCAGCAACAGCTCCCCATCGCCCGGTGCGCTCACACAGAGAGGGCTTACTTGGGGTCCCGTTGGCCAGGCAATGTCGGCTGACGTCTCCTAGGGAGCGAGCCTTCTCTGTGGGTGCACCTACCCTCTGGAATCAGCTCTCCTTGGAGCTCTGGGTAGCCCCCGACCTTCGTTCCTTCCACCGTGACCTTAAAACATAGTTATTTTGCCAGGGTGGCCTGGACTGAATGGGGTTTTAATGGGAATTTTAGTTTTTAGTGTTTGAATTTTAATGTGGACCGATTTTATTGTTGTGAGCCACCCTGAGTCCTTGCGGAGAAGGGCAGCATATAAATCTGAAAATAAATAAATAAATAAATAAAGTCTATGAACCTAGGGCAGGCTACGTACAACCATTCATTTAATCATTGTTTGAAGTTACAACGGCACTGAATCAGAATAGAGCTGAAAGGGACCTTGGAGGTCTTCTAGTCCAGCCCCCTGCTCAAGCAGAAGATCCTATACCTGTAATGGCGAACCCATGGCATGCGTGCCAGAGGGGCACGCAGAGCACTCTATGTGGGCACATGTGCCACAGCTGATCTGGTTTCCGGTGCGCCAGCCAGCTGCTCTTCATGGGCGCCAGAGTGCCGGAAACTGGCTTTGAAATGGCCCAAAAAACAAGCATGCTGTCGCCGGCCAGGTGGTCTTTGGGTTTCCAGTGCTCCGGCACACACATATGCACACGTATGCCCACGCGTTCCAGTTTGGGCACTCGTTGCCAAAGAGGTTCGCCATCGCTGTCCTGTATGCCAGTGGTCAGCAACCTTAAACAGTCAAAGTGCTGCAAGGGTCCTAACCGGAAGTCCCCGTTCAATTCTGGAGCTGACCGTAAGTCCGGTTCCTCCATCATGGTCTCCCCCTAGCACGGCATCCTTTTTCCTCTGCTGACCGGAAGTCCGGTTTCCCCACCATAAAGTTTCCTCCTAGCGTGGAATCTTTTTTCCTCTACCTGTCCTAACCGAAAGCCCTATCAATTGTGGAGCTGACCAGCAACAGGGAGCCGCATGCAAAGAGCCACATGCGGCTCCAGAGCCGCAGGTTGCTGACCCCTGTCCTATACCATTTCAGACAAGTGACTGTCCAGTCTCTTCTTAAAAACCAAAAACTGATAAAAGTGACTTACAACCAGGGTTTTGTTCCTGTTGTTGTTGTTTGCAGCATCTCCGTGGTCATGCGATCAAAATTCAGACATTTGGCAACCGGCTCATATTTACTATGGCCGCAGTAGTGTCCTGGGGGTCATGTGATCATGTGTTTTGCGATATTCTGACAAGCAAAGTTCATGGGGAAGCCATGATTTCCTTAACGTGTTACTAACTTAACAACGGCAGTGATCAACGCTCAGTAACACTTTCTGATAAATGGTTTGGGATAACGCAGGAAAAAGTCTGGGCATCACGGCAATGGTGGAATTCAAATTTTTTTACTACTGGTTCTGTGGGCGTGGCTTGGTGGGCGTGGCAGGGGAAGATACTGCAAAATCTCCATTCCTACCCCACTTCAGGGGAAGGATACTGCAAAATCTCCATTCCCATCCCACTCCAAGGGAAGGATACTGCAAAATCCCCATTCCCATCCCACTCCAGGGGAAGGATACTGCAAAATCTCCATTCCCATCCCACTCCAAGGGAAGGATACTGCAAAATCCCCATTCCCTGCCCACTCCAAGGGAAGGATACTGCAAAATCTCCATTCCCATCCCACTCCAAGGGAAGGATACTGCAAAATCTCCATTCCCATCCCACTCCAGGAGAAGGATACTGCAAAATCCCCATTCCCATCCCAATCCAGGGGAAGGATACTGTAAAATCCCCATTCCCATCCCACTCCAGGGGAAGGATACTGCAAACTCTCCATTCCCATCCCACTCCAAAGGAAGGATACTGCAAAATCCCCATTCCCATCCCACTCCAGGGGAAGGCATCCCACTCCAGGGGAAGGATACTGTAAAATCCCCATTCCCATCCCACTCCAGGGAAAGGATACTGCAAAATTCCCATTCCCATCCCACCCCAGGGGAAGGATACTGCAAATTCCCACTCCACTCCTGGGGGAAGGATATTGCAAAATCTCCATTCCCACCCCACTCTGGGGCCAGCCAGAGTGGTATTTGCTGGTTCTCCAAACTACTCAAAATTTCTGCTACCAGTTCTCCAGAACCTGTCACAACCTGTTGGATTTCACCCCTGCATCATCTCTGTTGGTGATAGGCACAAAGGTATTTTGGATGGTAATGTAGACAAAACTGTCATGCTAAAAGTAACCACTAGGTGGCATCAGGCACTTGTGGATGAAAATGATGTCTTCGGTCTATGGCAGGGCTTGAACTAGTAGTAATAAGTCGTAGTAAGGCTGCCAAGGACACAAGTAAACAACCTGGAGTTAGAACCATCGGTTGCAATAACCAGGCTCAGCTGCCACTCACTCAAAGTTGGCAAAAGCTAGGAAGCTGTTATTTACACAAATGTTTTGTTGGAAATACCGGTAAATATCAGAAATTACAGCAACTGGAAAATCTCGTTGTTTAAAACAAAACTTGGCACTTGATTTTTTTTACTCTTCTGTGCTTAATGCAGCACATAATTTAATATATAAGAGCCTGGTGGCACAGCAGATTAAGTACTGTTAAGTAACACCAGCTGTCTGCAATTACTGTAAATTCCAATCTCACCAGGCTCAAGGTTGACTCAGCCTTCCATCCTTTCAAAGGTAGGTAAAATGAGGACCCAGATTGTGGGGACAATAAACTGACTTTGTATATATATATATAAAAAAGAACACCGCTTAGGGGGGAGGCGAAGCCTACTAATATACCCTACTAAGCAGGTATATACAAAAGTATGAAGGCTATTGCTTAACGCATTGTAAGCCGCTCTGAGTCTCTGGAGAAGGGCGGCATATAAATTAAATTTATATATATATATTTGCTAACTTTGCTGAATTTTGAAATGGGGCAGATGCTTGTTATTGCCAGATAAACTCTGGATTCTGCTCCACAATCAAGCCTAAAGTTAGATTAAAATATATGGCTTTGTATTTCAGCTTCTTTTTAATCAAATATTCTTTTAAAATAAATGGCTATGTTGAGCTGATTCAAGGATGGGTTTCGCTGTTGATCATGTCTGCTTCTGTTTTAAAATGATTATTGAAGCATAGTCTTTACACTTAAAGGTAAAGGTTCCCCTCGCACATACGTGCTAGTCGTTTCCCGACTCTAGGGGGCGGTACTCATCTCTGTTTCTAAGCCGAAGAGCCAGCGCTGTCCGAAGACGTCTCCGTGGTCATGTGACCAGCATGACTCAACGCCAAAGGCCCACGGAATGCTGTTACCTTCCCACCAAAGGTGGTCCCTATTTTTCTACTTGCATTTTTTACGTGCTTTCAAACTGTTAGATTGGCAGAAGCTGGGACAAGTAACGGGAACTCATTCCATTACGCAGCACTAGGGATTCGAACCGCCCACCTTTCGATTGACAAGCTCAGCATCTTAACTACTGAAACACCACGTTCCTCTAGTCTTTACGCTTAGTTACTGGGTTTTTTTTTAAATTGCTTTTCTTGGAGTGTTGTTGTCAGCTTCCCAGAGTCACTTAGAGAAGATGAGGAACCATGCTCATTGAAATCATATAACACCATCAAACAACAACATCTGCATCTCCCAGGTCCTTAGAAAGGACTCAATTGATGGATAAAAATGTCAAACCCAGTCTGAACATCTGGCTGACTGTGTGGACCATTGATAATACCCTAACACTGGTTGGATAAAAAGACACAATAACTGAGCCTTGTTGCTATTACAAAGAGGATTTGAATTTTCCTCTTGGCTGTCTCTAATTCTGTCCATAAAAAGAGCCCGTAAAGATATTTGTTAGGTGAAACCTGAGAGAAATGCCGCCATTTTGAGATAGTCTAAGTTTTGATTTAGGTCATCCTGTACAACCAGCCAATGAAGCTTGTAAGCCATCTTGTGCAAATCCTACAGATAGTGATTCAATCAATCGTCATGACTGGTAAACAAACTATGATTTGAACCCATCCGTAAAGTTTTGAAGAACTTCTGCAAGAAAAGGATATCTAGAGGTCCTCCATCTTGGCCTTTGCCCAACGACTTGAGTCTACTCTTTAAGAAAAGTCATCTGTTCTTCTATCCTTATTCTGCCACAATGGATTCCTGAGGTTTTCTCAAAATCCCCCATTTTCTCATTTTCATATCTGTCCTGACAGACCCCAATCCACTCCTCTTGCTACAAGCAATGCATATCCCTCCCACTGAGCACAAAGAAAATCTGGAATGGTATAGGACCTCCCGCCATGGGCAGGGGTTGGACTAGATGACCTCTAAGGTTCCTTCCAACCCTATTATTCTATGTTTTAAAAGGCACCAACTTTGGACTCTGTATATGCCATCTGGAGGGAGCTAGGAACACCCTAACTATGATAACCGATCGGCTCAGATTCTGCAGGCGTTTTGTATAATCTTAAAAAGAGGGCTGTTTTCCCAGGGATGAAAGCTAAAGAGATTGTGAGTTCTAATGCTGCTTTAGGCATGAAAGTTGTCTGGGTAACTTTGGACCAATCACCAGGAGATTATGAGTTCTAGTCCCGCCTTAGACATGAAAGCTGGCTGGGTATCTTTGGACCAGTCCTTCTGTTTCAACCTAATCCACCTCACAGGGTTGTTGTTATGGGGAAAACATAAGAGGATGGAGGAAGGACTTAGCCTTGTTCACAACCATGAGTAACTTATAAAGTAATAAAAATGGGATAAAAATTTGATCAAATAATAAAATGCCTCTCGGTAGGAATTCCTCTTTGATTCTTGGAATGGAAAGCGTGAGAAGGCAGGATGGTTGCATACTGTCAAATGATATTGCAGACAAAGACAGATTATTCATACACACAAATTCACACACACACAAACATTCCTTATCCCTTTAAAGACCGAAGAAGAGTTAGAATACCACCTGGGAAAATGCATGCAAGCATCTCCACTCTTTTGAGAAAAGTTGTTCCAAGCTTCCTCCCTTTCATCGAATTCCATGAGAACTTCGTTAGAAAAGCAACAATTCCCGCTGTGCAAATTTCTCTGCAAACACAAGTTCCCTCCCTTTTGCCCTAGGCCACCAAAGATCTGAATCCTGCTGGAGAATTACCCTCTACACATCTCTAAGTTGCTGACTGCAGCAATGCAACGAACGGTGAGAAACTGCATTTCAGCCCGAAGCCATGTTCCTTCGTAACCTTGGCAAGAAGGTGCCAGCACGTTTCCCCTGGTCCTATGTGCCCCACACCTGGGCACGGCTTGTAAACAAGGGTTCTTATTGTCTTTGAGCTGTAGAGATGAGGAGAACATCCAGAAACGTGCGTTGAGAAGGCCAAGTATCGATATTGGAAGGCGGACGCGTCCTTTTGAAGAGGAATATTCTGTGCTTCATATTCTAAGCAGATGTTTCGGATGGTTTTAAATAAACTCCCCTTGAAATGTGTCATTCTTATCAAATGGTCAGTGATCCAAGTTAAATCTATACAGTACTCAGATAACAGAATAACAGAGTTGGAAGGGACCTTGGAGGTCTTCTAGTCCAACCCCCAGCTCAAGCAAAAGATCCTATATACCAGTGATGGCTAACCTTTTTGGCGTCATGTGCCAAAAGTGTGGGGAACATGGGGGGGGGTTGCGCCTGCGCATGCCCACACCCATAATTCAATGTGCCCCGCGCCCGCACTCCCCCCGCTTTTGGCACCCGATGGCACAGTGGGCCCAGTAGGCCTGGTTTTTTTGCCCTCCCCAGGCTCCAGAGGCTTTCTAGGAGCCTGGGGAGAGCGAAAACAGCCTTCCACACCCCCACCCTATCCCCGGAGGCCGGAAATGGCCTGTTTCCTGAATTCTGGTGGGCTCGGAAGGCCCGAAAATCAGCCAGAGCGCGCATGCGCACTGGAGCTGAGCTAGGGCAATGCTCGCGTGCCCACAGATATGGCTCCATGTGCCACCTGTGGCACGCGTGCCATAGGTTCGCCATCATAGCTATATACCATTCCAGACAAATGGCTGTCCAGTCTCTTCTTAAAAGCCTCCAGTGGTGAAGCAGCCACAACTTCTGGTGGCAAGCAGTTCCACTGGTTAACTGTTCTCACTGTTAGGAAATTGTAATAGGATTTTTCGTTAACTCTTTTGGAGCTATCCGTTTTTTCCCTAGTAATCTTTGCGCTTCGTTTTTATCGGTTTCTAATCATGGTTTTGAAAGGTTGCCCCCTGGGCATGTTTTTGTTATGGGGTGAGACATTTTATTGGCGAAAACACACACACACAAGAAATCCACAGGGCTCCAACCGTCTCACCTTTCTGGGAAAAATTCTAAAAACTAGCTTTTCCAACCAATCTCAGAACGGGGTGATTTGAAATCTGCAGTCTAGGTTTTTTGAAACTTTTTTTTTTTAAATTAAAATTCAAGTTACATTCCCCCACTTCCCCAAGGCAATGCTTTGTTATCTCGTTGTTATCATTAAGTTTTTCTTTTTTTTTATTGCGTTTAAGGTGGATTTTTGACAGTTTGCAATGCCCTCTCTGGAGTGACTTTTGCATTTAGGTGGGATATCAATTGAAAAGACGGGTAGTCCTGGATTTAGGACCACAAGAGTCCAAGATTTCTGTTGCTTAAGTGAGACTTCTGTTAAGTGAGTTTTGCCCCATTTAAATGACCATAGGGAATGCTGCAATGGTCATTAAGTGTGAAAAACAGCCATAGGTCAATTTTTCTCAGTGCTGTTGCAACTTCAAATGGTTAGTAAACGATCTGTTGTAAGTTGGAGACTACCTATTTTTCTCTGGATCACCCCTTGGTCAATTTTGGAGCTGGGAATACTGAAATCCCTAGGCAAGGGTCCCCATCTGGCAGTGGTGGGTTTCAAAATTTGTTACTACCGGTTCTGTGGGTGTGGCTTGGTGGGCATGGCTTGGTGGGCGTGGCAGGGGAAGGATACTGCAAAATCCCCATTTCCTCCCAATCAGCTGGGACTCAGGAGGCAGAGAATGGATGGGAGTGGGGCCAGTCAGAATTTTTACTACCGGTTCTCTGAACTACTCAAAATTTCCACTACCGGTTCTCCAGAACTGGTCAGAACCTGCTGAAACCCACCTCTGCCCTCTGCCCATAAACCTTTTTCTTTTAGAATGAATGAGCTGGAAGGGACCTTGGAGGTCCTCTAGTCTAGCCCCCTGCTCAAGCAGGAAAACCTATACTATTTCAGACAAGTGACTGTCCAATCTCTTCTTTAAAACCTCCAGTGATGAAGCAACCACAACCTCTGGTGGCAAACTGTTCCACTGGTTAAATTGTCCTCACTGTTATGAAGTTCCTCCTGAATTCCAGATTGCTTCTCTCCTTGGTTAGTTTCCATCCATTGTTTCTTGTCCTGCCCTCTGGTGCTTTGGAGAATAATGTGACCCCCTCTTCTTTGTGGCAGCCCCTCAAGTATTGGAATATTGCTATCATGTCACCCCTAATTCTTCTTTTCTTTAGATTAGCCAAATCCAAATCCTGCAGCCATTCTTCCTGTTTTGGACCTGAAAGAGTCCAGCTTTCTCCCCACCCCTCACCCCCAATTTTCCCCAAACCTGGGCAGTTGTTATAGTTTTATGATTTGCAGGCAGTAGGACCAAGGGAGTGGGGGTAAGAATTTCCTTTTAAGCCTGAGGGATCACACTATTTCTTCAACCCCACCTCTTTAAGAGGTGTGGACTTCAACTCCCAGAAGCCCCCATTTAGATCCATTTCTCTCTTGTTTTATTTGTTTTTATTTTTTTATTCATAAACATTTTGAATACAGTGTATTGTCAGGGTATATCATTTACAAAAAAAAAACCAAAGAGAACAAAAAGAAATATTAACACATATACTGGTAACAATAGTAATAGTGTAACATAATAGTTTTGACTACATTTCTCTTTATATTAGCTTATTTATAATTCTGTTAATTATATTGGCATATTTATCATTATAAGCTGTCTTTATATTTAATTCATACATAGCAATAATCTTTCTTATTGGAAAAAAAGGAAAAAAAATAGATCCAGGAAACTACAGACCTATCAGCCTGACCTCAATACCAGGGAAAATTCTGGAAAAGACAATCAAACAACGAATCACCGAACACCTAGAAGCAAACCAAGTAATAAGCAAAAGCCAACATGGGTTTGTCAAAAACAGATCATGCCAGACTAATTTTATTGCATTCTTTGATAAAGTGATGAAATTAGTGGACCAGAGGAATGCTGTCGATATAATTTACTTGGACTTCAGTAAAGCATTTGATAAAGCATTTGATAAAGTAGACCATAACCTACTACTAGATAAAGTAGAAAAATGTGGGGTAGACAGCATCACCACCAGATGGATTTGTAACTGGCTGACCAACTGCACTCAATGTGTAGTTCTCAATGGAACTGCATCTACATAGAGGGAAGTATGCAGTGGCGTACCCCAGGGATCTGTTTTAGGCCCAGGGCTCTTCAACATCTTCATCAATGACTTGGATGAGGGGATAGATGGGGAACTCATCAAATTTGCAGATGACACCAAGCTGGCAGGAATAGCCAACCCTCCAGAAGATAGGCTCAAGATACAGAAGGATCTTGACAGACTTGAACATTGGGTGCTATCTAACAAAATGAAATTCAACAGTGAAAAAAGGAAGGTTCTACATTTAGGGAAGAAAAACAAGATGCACAGGTACCTTACATGTGGTACCTTGCTCAACAGTAGTAACTGTAAGAGGGATCTTGGAGTCTTAGTGGACAACCATTTAAATATGAGCTAGTAGTGTGCAGCAACTGCCAAAAAAGCCAACACAGTTCTAGGATAGAATCAAGATCATGGGAAGGGTTAATACCACTTTATAAGGCTTTGGTAAGGCCACACTTGGAATCGGGCATCAAGTTTTGGTCGCCACAAGGTAAAAAAGATGTGGAGACTCTAGAAAGAGTGCAAAGAAGAGCAACCAGGATGATAAGGGGACTGGAGGCTAAAACATATGAAGAACAGTTGCAGGAATTGGGTATGTCTAGTTTAATGAAAAGAAGGACTAGGGGACACATGATAGCAATGTTCCAATATCTCAGGGGCTGCCACAAAGAAGTGGGAGTCAAACTATTCTCCAAAGCACCTGAGGGTAGAACAAGAAGCAATGGGTGGAAACTAATCAAGGAGAGAAGCAATTTAGAACTAAAGAGAAATTTCCTGACAGTTAGAACAATTAATCAGTGGAACAACTTGCCTGCAGAAGTTGGGAATGCCCCAACACTGGAAATTTTTAAGATGATGTTGGATAACCATTTGTCTGAAGTGGTGTAGGGTTTCCTGCCTGGGCAGGGGGTTGGACTAGAAGACCTCCAAGGTTCCTTATAACTCTGTTATTCTATTCTATTCTATTCTATTCTATTCTATTCTATTCTATTCTATTCTATTCTATTCTATTCTATTCTATTCTATTCTATTCTATTCTATTCCTACCTCTTCTCTCTAACCATTCACATTCCATACCAAGTAATATTCTGTGTCTTCTTTGTCTTTTCTTTTTAAAGTCAGTCTGTCTATCTCTGCACAGTCTAATATTTTCTGAATTACATCCTCATCTGATGGGAGTGTTCTCATTTTTCCAATATTGTGCATATACAATCCTTGCTACTGTCAGTACATGCAAAACGAAATATATAGTTTCTTTATCATAACCCTCCGGCATTATACCCCCCAAAAAATATTTCTGGTTTCAGATCTATCTGATGCTTAATAATCTTTTCCAACCAAGTATGTATTTTCTTCCAATATTTTCTTGCTTTCATACAAGTCCACCGCATATGATAATAAGTACCTGGGGTCAGGTAGATCCATTTCTCTTATAGGGCAGGTGAAAAGTAGACCAGGTAAGGACTCCACCACGTCCTTTCCCAAAATGGCAGCTTCAAGATTCATGTTTCTCATTCCCGGGAACAAGGGAATTCTGGGAGTTGAAGTCCATACATCTTAAAAATGTCTGAGGCATACTGAGCTATATAGAAACAAGCTTCTACTTGTAGGTTTATCATCTCACCTTGGGATCCATGTAGGGCCATCCCTGCCCCCAAGAGAAAACTTACCTGTCTGTCTCTCTAGTTTTCAGCCACCAGGTCTCTAAAAAGGTTACTTCCTTCCCACCTCCTGCAGTTCCTCTGGTTTGCCTCCAGCTCAAGCTGTCATCTCTCTGGTTTTGGAACAAGTTAGGTTGTAATTAGGTTGATGAGACTTAAGGTGAGCCCTCCTTGCTCTTTAGGTTTCCACCTGCTCACATAAGAACAGGTGCTGCCCTTTCTCTTCTCAGGAAGACAGGGAGGGAAGAAAGAAGGAATCAGCAACGCAAGAATTAGTATAGATAGTTCTCTACTTACAACAGTTCAATTAGTGACATTCAAAGTTTGCAACGGCACTGGAAAAAAATGACATTTTTTCACTTAGGACCATTGCAATGTCTCCTCAGTCACAAAATTTCTTATTTGGATGCTTGACAACTGATTCACATTTATGACAGTTGCAATTATGATGGGGTTATGTCAGTGGTGAAATCCAATTTTTTTACTACCGGTTCTGTGGGCGTGGCTTGGTGGGCGTGGTGTGGCTTGGTGGGCGTGGCAGGGGAAAGGATACTGCAAAATCTCCATTCCCACCCCACTCCAGAAGAATACTGCAAAATCTCCATTCCCATGCCACTCCAGAATACTGCAAAATCCCCATTCCCTCCCCACTCCTGGGATAAGGATATTGCAAAATCTCCCTTCCCATCCCACTGGCCCACTGGGGCCATCCAGAGGTGGTATTTGCCAGTTCTCTGAACTACTCAAAATTTCCACTACCGGTTCTCCAAATTGCTCAAAATCTCTGCTACTGATTTTCCAGAACCTGCTGGATTTCACCTCTGGGGTTATGGGGTCACCTTTTGCAACCTTATGACCATGGGGACAACAGATTCGCTTAATAACCATGTTACTAATTTAACTGCAGTGATTTAGTTAACAAAGCGAGGGGAAGTTGTAAAATGGGGCAAAACTCACTTAATGAATTGCTCGCTTAGCAACATTAATTTTGGGCTCAATTATGCATTTGGAGCTGTTGACAAATTCTGCCTTCCCCCATGGCGGTTTGCATCAGGTAGGCCCAGACCACAACTCCCATCATCCCCAGCCAAGGCCAGATAATTTCCAGATCTACAGTCACACAATTGTCAGTTATCCTAAGGGGCAGAGGTGTCCAACCTTGGTGCTTTCAAAACCTGGTGGACTTCAACTCCCAGAATTCCCTAGCAAGCATTCCGACAATTGCACTTCAGGCCCTGTGGCAACCAGTTCTCGTTTACAACTATTTGTAGCATCCTGTAGTCTTTACAGGATGCTACAAATAGTGGCCCTTTTTTTTTTTTGCCAGTTCTCATCAAACAAAATCTATCGAGGGATTTGCTTTAACCATCATTTGATTCGCTTAAAGTAGAACCTGGTCAGAAGCTCACATCCGGTCATGTGATAATTCATTTTATAACTGCCCAATTTCTGATGGAAATTTCTGTCCCAGTAGGGATCAACCTATTCTCCATAGCAGGACAAGAAGCAACGGATGGAAACTAATCAAGGATTGAAGCAACCTGGAATTAAGGAGAAACTTCCTAACAGAACAATTCAATCAGTGGAACAGCTTGCCACCAGAAACGTGGGCGCTCCATCACTGGAGGTTTTTAAGAAGAGACAAGACAGACGTTTGCCGGGAATGGTATGGTTTCCTATTTGAGCAGGGGGTTCGGCTAGAAGACCTCCAAGGTCCCTTCCAACTGTTATTCTGTTAATTGTACTTGTAAGTTGAGGACTATGTGTAGCAGTGATGGGTTTGAAATTTTTTTACTACCGGTTCTGTGGGTGTGGCTTGGTGGGCATGGCATGGCTTGATGGGCGTGGCAGGGGAAGGATACTGCAAAATCCCCATTCCCTCCCCACTCCAGGGGAAGGATATTACAAAATCTCTATCCCCTCCCCAATCCAGGGGAAGGTTACTGCAAAATCCCCATTTCCTCCCAATCAGCTGGGACTCGGGAGGCAGAGGATAGATGGGGCGGGGCCAGTGAGAGGTGGTTTTTGCCAGTTCTCCGAACTACTCAAAATTTCGGCTACCGGTTCTCCAGAACTGGTTAGAACCTGCTGAAACTCACCTCTGATGTGCGGTCCTATATATCCTGAATACACACTCTCTCTCTCTCTTAAATAATAATTTTATTTCTATACCGCCCTTCTCCCGAAGGACTCAGGGCAGTGTACAGCCTATTAGAAGCACAAAGACAAACATGAATTAAAAATAATTAAAATTAAATAATTTCGGCTGAAATATAAAACCCCAAATTTAAAACACCCAATTTAAAATTATTACATTGATAGCCCAGCCTGGCAGAACAGCAGGGTCTTGAGGGCACAGCGAAATACCCGGAGGCCGGAGATCTTACGCATTTCCGGGGGCAGTTCATTCTAAAGGGCACGGGCTCCTGCTATATATTAATTAGTGTTCAGGAAATATAGGATATTTTTACATATATGTAAAATCCACTCTGGGGCTCCAAAAGCAAGCAAACCACGTTGCAAATGGATTTAGAACACCGTGTTTAACGAAACCGAGATATATTCAAAAGACTCGGCCCAGAGTTCCACTGTAGTGGACCACTTTTAAAACCAAGTTAGTAACTTGAAAAAGCCCACTCCCACTCCCAGAAACGGAAACCCAAACAGGCTATGTTTGTCTGAAGTCAGCTTTATTTTCATGCTCTCAGGCTTTTAAAAAAAACAAGGGCAACACATGTTGCTGTAGCCTGAAAAATCATTATTTACTGCACCACAGATTTAAGATAATTACAAAAAGAAGTTGGGGGGGGGTTCAGGGGCAGCAGCTGCATTTGTTCAGGGAAGGGTCTTTGCAGACACAGCCTTTTGCACAGTTGTTACAGCTGGCAGGGCAACAGGAACAGCAGCCTGGAAGGAGCAGAGAGAAACAGGAGTTTAAAGAACGTGAGAAACGGGGTACAGTAATCAACTTGGGATACTTGAAGGCATAACATTGGGTTTTCTGTATCGGACTGAACCGAACCAGTTCAATTCCCACATTCAATCTCAGTGTGACTCACGTTTCCAAACGGGCGGCTGTATTTTGCCCCATTTACACACCCCAATAAAACGTTCAACCAAGAAATTTATTGTAGCTTCCCCTATCCATAAAACCTGGTTAGGCTGAAATAAGACAAGAACATCATCCTTGCTCAGAATAAAATTCTCTAGCATGCATAGGGGTTAAACCTCAACGACATCGTAATTGCATACACCTTAGAATTGAGCTGGAAGGGACCTTGGAGGTCATCTAGACCCCCCCCCTTGCTCAAGGAGGAGACCCTATACCATTTCAAGACAAGTGGCCGTCTCAGTCTCTTCTTAAAAGCCTCCAGTGTTTTCTGAAGGCAAGCCACTGGTGGATCATCCTCACCGTTAGGAAATTTCTCCTTAGTTCTTGGTTGCTTCTCTCCTGGATTAGTTTCCACCCATTGCTTCTTGTCCTGCCCTCAGGTGCTTTGGAGAATAGCTTGACACCCTCTTCTTTGGGGCAGCCCCTGAGATATTGGAACACTGCTATCATGTCTTCCCTAATCCTTCTTTTCACTAGACCAGCCATGCCCCGTTTCTGCAACCATTCTCATGTTTTAGTTTCCATTCTAATGGGTACTTCACAGAGCAACTACATGAACTGAAACTTTTAATATATTTCAAGAGCATTCGCTCTTTATCTAAACCCACAGACACTTATTTGTAATAGTTCCAATGGGACTACTTAGGCTTATATTGTAAGCCTTGTGTCAAATCAGATGACTTACAAGGCCCTCTTCTTCTCAAAAACCTTGACCTTTGGATTTGAACCCCCAACTGATTTTCCAGAAAGTAAGACTTACTTTTTTTGCACGAAGTACATTTGCAGTTTTTGCATTTGCAGGATCCATTGCAGGAGCAGGAGCTGCCTGAAATGTTAAACAAAGGAAGGGAAAGAACAAAAGTCATTGGCTGAAAGGGAATGATCACAAGCCACAACCACGATTCTTCAAACCCCTTTCACTACAACAAGGTATCTCCCAATACAGGAACAGTTCACAGATTTCTTTTCTCAGCTGAATTATTTTTTGCCTATTTTCCAGGACAATAAAAATTCGTGCAGGGCCTTAAGCAATTAAGACTTGCTCAAGTTTGACATCAAGAAGTAGCATTGAACAACTTGGAACAGCTCTCAGCTTATTGAGGTTGCTAGTTTCATGCCAAGGATCCAGGCCAGGTTTCTATGGAAGCTCCTGCTGATTTTTCCTGTCTCTGGGAGACTGTCAAAACTGCTCAAGATATTTCTTCAAAGGAACTAGTGGCAAAGAGACTAGGCAGATTCATGGCAATTTCCTTCATTTCCCAGTGAATTTTAATTCTACATTTGCCAAAAAAAACCCCAAAAAAACCCAACCCAATTTGGGAATGGATTAGCAGTAGGAAAACCGATTTCCTTTTTGGAACAGCTGCTAGGTGTTTTTTGAAACATTGAAAATGTGAGCAAAGTATCCCTAACAAGATGAGAGTTTGCAAAAGCTCTTAAAGCAAAATAGGTTTCAGCCTCAGTTTGTAATAAAAGGCTGCAAAAAAGTTTAGAAACCAATCTTTCTGCAAAGACTAAGTCCCATTTCAGCGTAGTGAAGTAGCAGTTTAATAAACGTAGCCAATGTAGGGCCAAGAAAGGAAATTTATGGGCATCCTAGCATTTTAAACCAGGACTCGATTTCCTCCCCCCCTCTTTGAAGTTTCTCTAGTGCTCACAAAACTCTTCGAACTTAAATGTGTGTGCCTACTCAGAGAGAGGGAAGACTACTCAGGTTAAGCCACCCTTTAACCATGGTTTAACAGACCTCGTAGTTTAATCACATTAAACCATGATTTAACCATGGCTTTATCTTCCAAAGGCTGCCAAAACCAGAACTAAAACTATAGTTCTACAGCATGCATTGCCCGCTTAGTGTCAGACAGTTGCACGAAATAGTTAATAGCAACTTCTGTCCGTGCGTGGGGGGGAGGGCGCTTAGACGACCCCCACCCCCGTTACAGACCCGACACCCAGAAAGAGTTCTCGGGGTTCAGGGAGAAGAAACGGATCTCTCTTGGAGCGCAACTCTTCGGAAGTTGTGGCAGCTTCATCCCTGGAAGGTTTCAAGAAGAGACTGGACTGCCATCTGTTAGAAATGGAGTAGGTAGGGGTCTCCTGCTTGGGTCGGGGGTTGGACTAGATGACCTTACAAGGTCCCTTCCCACTCAATCTGCACGAAGGAGACGGATTAACCCCCCCCCCATCCACCCACCCACCGCTTTCCCAACCCGTTGAGGTCCGGCAAGACTCCAGCCCAACGAAAGCAACGGAGCCGCGGAGACCTAGGTTCTCTCTCCGCAGCATTTTCCGCGCATCTCTTGCGCTAAACATCCTGGCTTACTGCGTTTCGGGGCAGCCGGGTCCCCGCAGCAAAAACCGGGTTTCTAAATTGAGGGAGGGAGGGTAGTTTTCTTTTTTCTTTAGATCATGCAACACCCCCCTCCCCCCACCAATGCAGGACTGGTGGGAAAGCAGAAGCTTGGACTTACCGGTGGCGCAGCCGCAATTCTGAGGATCCATCGCAACGAGAGAGAGCGAGAAAGAAGCGCAAAACAGCCCAAGGCGAACGAAACAGGCAAGGATGCTGGAGGGCTGCCTTTTGGCCGGCTTTTATAGCGGCCGCGAGGTCAGCGAGGCGTGTGCAAAGCGCCCATCCCTCCCTCCCTCCCTCCCTGTCTTGCGCACGGGCCGCGGCAGGAGGGGGGGGCGGTGAGGATGGGCGCAAAAGTTCCGCTTCAGCGCCGCGCGCAAAGGCTCGAGCTCGGTCCCCACCCCCGCTTTTGCAAGCGGGCGCCCGCGGGCACCCGCTGCCCCTAGGCTCCGTAGCCGCAGGGGGTGCAGCAGAAACGGGCTACCTTCTCTCCCCACGCTAAGCCACCCCGAAAATTAACCTTAGTTTATCCCCTGGAGCGAATGTAGGCTCCGGGGTGGGGTGGGGGGGCGTAATTGATTCGAAACGGGGTCTGGGGGAGCCCCACCAGGTTGATCTCCAGGCAGCTGGGGAGGGGGTCGCCTTTCCCCTCCTTCACGCCTGCCCTGGGTCCTCATTCTGTGTAGCTGGAAGCAACAGATGGGGGGTCCAGGTTGGATCTCCGTGGCGATTGGGAGTAGGGGGGAAGATCCCTCGGATTTGCAAACACCCTAAATGGGGATTCCCTCCGATGTTGACCTGCCATCCTGTTGAATGGGGCTTTCTCCCATATCCACCACGGGGAAGAGTCCTGCTCTCTCTCTTCTCTAACCAAACTGGGAACGTCCATCTGGTCCGGAATTTTATGGCAGGGGCTTCTTTCTTTCTTTAGATTAGAATAATATTTTATTTTATTATTTGTGGATCAAAGATGATCAATGGCTTGGCGTTGAGGTCTCTTGATTGTTTATTCTTGACCACAACAAACACCCTGCGAAGTATGTTGGAGGAAATATTTCAGGGAGCTTGGATGAACCTCATAGTCCTAGATCATCACCCAGCTGGATCCTAATTAAGATGAAATCAAACAAGATTTTTCGTAGAATTAATAATCCTCACCCTCTGTACCTTAGCTAGCCAGTCTTTGAGTTCAGCAAGTTAGGATTTCAAATAGTAAAGCATTTTTGGAAAAGCATTTTTTTTAAAATTTAAAAACAAACCAATTTAATAATTTAAAAAGTCCCAAAAGAAAACCGGACCAAACTATGTATGCGGATGTAGTTTCCATATATTTATTTCACAATGTTTCTTTAAAAAGAGGCATACACAAAATTGAAAAAGAGAACGAAAGCCTTAAACCAGCAAGATGAAGCAACCATCAAACTAAATGAAAAGGGGCAAAACTTGGCAAACTATCCATAACTTTCATCTCTCCAGAGTTAATCGTTAAACTTTCTAAATTAAAGACTATAAATAATACTCTCTTCTTGTAAAATGTCATGGTTGGTGTGGAGCATGAAGTTACGCCAATTTTTGGCAGTAGGTGAAGTTGCCTTTAAAAAGAAAAAAAAGATAAATTACATGCCTTTCAAATCCCAACCACTAATATCAAGAATTCTACTTTGGTAGTTTGAGAAACTAAAGTACAATATTTCTCTTAGCGCAGTGTTTCTCAACTTTGGAAGCTTGAAGATGGGTGGACTTCAACTCCCAGCAGCGCTGGCTGGGGGAATCTGGGAGTTGAAGTCCACCCATCTTCAAGCTTCCAAGGTTGAGAAACACCGTCTTAGCCCATATCCCAAGCTATCTCTCCTTCCAAAAAGTTGGAATCTGATTAATTTTGAGGAATTGGACCTGGAGCCTTGTTGCTAAGAAAGAAAATAACAGAGTTGTTGGAAGGGTTGATTTAATTAGCTTAGCATTTTGTGATGAATTCAGAGTCTTGTGATGAATTGATTAGTTTGGTTTGGTGGCAGAAAGCACAGTGAAGATTTAATCTAATTTTAAATTCTTTAATATTTGTATTATATGTGTTTTAATTTGGCTGTTCACCGCCTTGAGTCCCCCTCCCGGGGAGAAGGGCGGTATATAAATTGAAATATAAATAAATAAAATTTCCATCTTCCCTGGTCAAACTATGAGATGGACAGCAGTGTGCAAACTTCCCTCTTCTCATTCAGACTTAGTTGCTGCAATCATGTGCGCAGCTGTTAAGCCCGCCTCCTTTTGCACATGACAATACAAACAATTCCCCCACCATCACCACCTTCTGAAAACGGCGTGCAGAGTGCAGTGTGCAAAAGGGCCAAGTGGGTTGGTGCTGAGTCACGAGTGAGTCAGCAGATAAAGCTCTCGTTTGTAGACGTCTAAGCAAACAATGACGGCAGCACCCAAAGCACATTTATTGTGGCTTTCCTGAACTTCAGGTGGAATATCGCTTTAATTTCCAGATTGGATACTTTTGGGTTTTTAATCGTTTAATTTAAACATCCTTCTTCCCTGCAAACTCCCTGAGTTGTTTGTGTAGAAGAAATCTAGTTTGATGAAGAGAAGGACTAGGGGAGACATGAGAGCAGCGTTCCAATATCTCAGGGGCTGCCACAAAGAAGAGGGACTCAAACTATTCTCCAAAGCACCTGAGAGCAGGATAAGAAGCAATAGGTGGAAACTAATCAAGGAGAGAAGCAATTTAGAACTAAGGAGAAATTTCCTGACAGTTACAACAATTAATCAGTGGAACAACTTGCCTCCAGAAGCTGTGAAGGCTTCAACACTGGAAGTTTTTAAGAAAATGTTGGACAACCATCTGTCTGAAGTGGTGTAGGGTTTCCTGCCTGGGCAGGGGTTGGACTAGAAGACCTCCAAGGTCCCTTCCAACTCTGTTATTTTATTCTATTCTAAATCACACCACTTTGTAGGGCATTCAAAGTTACAACACCAACAGCTAAAGCACTATTCAAACCTTGCAGTTGGACTCTCACTTTGCACACAGCTCACTTAACTTGGTTACTGAGTTACTCACTTTCTGGGTTTGGGCAAATAATTAGTGAAAGCAGGCTGGGTTTTCTGCTAAGCCACTAAAGTACAGTGTTAACCAATGTTACAGCTAAACCGATCAGGAATAAAACTGCTGGCCATTCATCTGTGTGTTGTCTAAGTTTTCCTGGCTTACAACCATTTGTTTCGTGAGTGTTTGAAGGTATACCGGCACTGAAAAGTGATTGGTCCTTGCACTTACGACTGTTGCGGCAGCCAGGGTCACATGATCAAAATTGGGGAGCTTGACAACTGACCTTTATTTACAACGGTTGCGATATCCTGAGTCACGGGTGCACTGTTCATGAACTTCCAGCCAGCTCCCAACAAGCAAAGTCAGTGTGGGAAATTGGGTTTGCTTAATGGCCATGCGATTCACTTAATAAAGTGATTCACTTAACAACCATAGCACAAAAAGTCATAAACGTGGGCACAACTGACTTCAACACCACCTTGGTTAGCAACAGAAATTCTGGACCCAATTGTGGTCATACGTCAAGGACTTTCTATATAGTGAGGAAAAGAAGGGCCAGAAAAGGTACTCAAAATGTCTTCTGATGTGCCCCACCATCTTGGAGTCCTTTCGTGGAAGTAAGTTCAGCTCATTGGGGATATCTTCAGAAGTGGCATTTAGCCAATTCGGACCAGTTCAGGCGAACTGGTAGTGGCCACCTGCAGGTGGGCCCGCCAGGGCGCAATCCCATCCTATATTGCTGTATTTTTGATGCCGCTCGTATGCAAGAATGTCATGTGAGAGCGAATATCCGTGTTGTTTGATGTTGCACACATGTGTGGACAGCACGCATTAGCGAATTGCCATGTTTTGTGATGCATGCATGAGCAAATTGCCATGTTTTGTGGTACTGCATGCATCTATGGACGGTGTGCACGAGCAAATTGCTGTGTTGTTTGATATCGCAGGCATGTGTGGATGAGCGAATTGCCATGTTTTGTGATGCTGCATGCATCTACGGACGGCGCGCACAAGTGAATTGCTGTGTTGTTTGACGTCGCACACATGTGCAATGGCACACACAAGCGAATTGCCATGTTTGATGTCGGACACGTGCGGACAGCACACATGAGTGAATTGCCGGGTTTTGTGGTGCTGCACACATCTACGGACAGTGCACACAAGCGAATTGCCATGTTGTTTGTTGTCGCACACATGTGGATGGCATGCATGAGCAAATTACCGTGTTTTGTGCAGATGGCGTGAACGAAGCATGCACGTGTGCGCTCACATTTCCAGTGCTAGGTGAAATGGTTGCTAGAGTATGTGAATCCCCTTTCTGGATATTTTTGTATGGGGTCCATATAAAATGACAAGATGCAGTGTGACAAAGGATCCTTGATTGGTCTCTAGGCAGAACTGCTCTGTTTCCCCCAAAATAAAACATCCCCTGATAATTAGCCCAATCGGGCTTTTGAGCACATGGTAATAAGGCCAAGCGCTTATTTCAGGGTTCAAAAAAATATAAGACAGGGTCTTATTTTCAGGGAAACACGGTAGTTAAGTTGTAATTAATCATCCAGAAAAGATGCTTCCCAGGCATCTTTAAAATGGTACTTGTTAGGATATGGTGTATGCCTAACAGGTTGTCCAGGCAATATATGGACAATATATGTGTTCTATGACTTTAACATGAATATGTATTATATGACTTTAAGTAGTACTGCTGAGTCATTGTAATGCTGAGTCATTGTAATGCTGAGTCATTGTAATGCTGAGTCATTCTATCCTAATTGGATAAGCTCTGTTGTAACTGTATTTAAGAAGGGAGCTGAAATGTAGTCATTGAGGATATGCTACCATCGTGTGTGGAGATGCTCTCATCATGGATGGATCTGCTACCATCGTGATTTGTTACCAGCATGAACTTGCTGTTTATTACCTACTGCTGTTTTGTATGGTAAGAAGATTTCTGTAACTCTGGACTGATTTGAATGGCTAAAGACTTGAATTGTCTAAAGACTATGCAATTGTTTTTCACTACAAAGTAAAGTAAAAACTTTGACAAATCAGTTTGTATGTATGTTATTCATTGCTCTCAGCACCATTTCCCTGTGCTCTACGCTTTGCTGGTTGGTTAACACAACAATATCCTTAACAGTACTCCTATTCCAGAAACATTTTAGCCACACACCAATCAGTTACAAAACATTTCCCATCCCCGTCTTGAGGATCAATCTCCCTCAAATGTCTAGGAGCTGATGGGGATTGTAGTCCAGTGTGTGCGTGGAAAGCAACAGTTTGAGGAAAGGGGACTTCACACACACAATAAAAACTAAAACCAACCAGCCAGACTGTGCTTTAGTCCAAGGGTCTCCAACCTTGCCAACTTTAAGACTTGTGGACTTCAACTTGCAGAATTCCCCCACCAGCATGAAGTCCACAGACAAAGCTGGCTGAGGAATTCTGGGAGTTGAAGTCCAAGAATCTTAAAAGTGGCCAAGGTTAGAAAACCCTGGTTTAATCCAATGACTATGGAAGATCTATTGTATGAATATGAAGCCCCAACATTAGAAATTAAGGTAAAAAGAGGAAACTATCCCTGAGATTGGGTTACACCCCAGGAAAGAGTCAAAAAAGTCAAGATGGCATCCACTGCCATGTGAGTGAAGCCCCGCCCCTTTTATGCAGATTTTAAAAAAGGAGGTGGGGCTCCGGTCACACAGTTTTGGCCACCATCTTGAGTTGCACTCCCATCCTGTGTGTCCTGAATACTCTCCAGGTTGTGACAAGGATGATAAATCACATTTTAGAAAGTGTTTGGGTACAAGTTGCTCCACAGCTTGCAGAGGAAAGAGGTTGGCTGTTAAATGTGGACATTTTGTCCTGAATTCAAGTCCACCTCTGTTTAGCGAAGCTTTTGCTGCATCGGGAATGAGCATGAAGATCTTTGGCAGCATCTAACAACACACAACATAGACCTGTGGCTTGGGGGGGACAAGTATTTGGAGGCTAACTACTAGGAATTTGATTGGATAATTATGGTTAGCTAGCATTTGTGGCATGCACTTCTCCAGAAGCTACAGAAAGTTCTTGCCACTGATTCCAGATTTGTCCGAGAAGGCAGGAACAAGGACTGGTTATCTTATCAAGAAAGGACCCCAGCCACCTTACAGAAAAGTCTGGTTTATCTGCTCAACAAAGATGAGATTCTAACTTGAAAGTTCACTCATCTTGGCAAACAAGAAAGGAAGGGAGGATGATAGGGTAGCTGTGGAATGAATGAAAAAGCACACAAATCACCCAAGACAGCATTGGCTTGGGCCTAAAGATATTTACCCATGTAGTAGGCTGTATTGCTATTATCCTCATCTTCTCATCTTTCTCATCTTCTCAGTTCTCATTCTTTCTCTTCTTTCCTACTATCTTCTCTTATTGGTATCTTATGATTTACCACTCGTATCTTATGATTGATTGTAACTACGGTATGTTTAAGATCTATGACCTATCACTTGTTTGTATGTACACTGAGAGCTTATGCACCAGAGACAAATTTCTTGTGCGTCCAATCTCATTTGACCAATCATTTATTATGCTCTGCTCTGCTCTGCTCTACTCTCTTTATTTTTTTCTCTATTCTTTCTCTTCTCTCTCCATTGTTTCTATTCTCTTTATTCTTTCTTTTCTCTATTTTTTTCTCTCTCTATTCTTTCTGTCTCTATTCTTTCTCTTCTCTCTATATTCTTTCTCTTTTCTCTCTATTCGTTACTGCCTCTACTCTTTGTCTGCTCTCTTTTCTTTCTCTACTCCTACTCTATTCTCTTCTCTCTATTCTTTCTCTTCTCTCTTTCTCTTCTCTCTTTATTCTTTACTGCCTCCACTCTTTCTCTGCTCTCTTTTCTACTCTATTCTATTCTTTCTTTTCTCTCTCTCTTCTTTCTCTTCTCTCTCCATTCTTTTCTACCTCTTCTCTTTCTCTGCTCTCTCTTTTCTTTCTCTACTCCTACTCCTACTCTCTTCTATTGTATTCATTCCTACATCAAAACTTACATTGATTCCAAAGGTAAACTCATTCTATCTTTTTCTCCTGGTGACCAAATTCCGCAAATCTCCAAGATAACTTTAGGTCCCCTGCTGATCCCTGATGTACAAAATTAGAAAGGGGAGGATGACTGATCTTTAAAAAAGAAAAGAAAAGAAAAACCACCTTGAAGTACAGGAACTGCTACATAACTCAGGTATAAGAAAGAATCTCAGGGGTCTGAGATTCCCTTGGCTGGCCTTGCCCCGTCGTCAGTCATGTCTTAGCCTAGCCACCAGTGCCGCCCCGTCCTGCCCGATCATGGCAAAACCCGGACATCAGGGTTTGACAAAGAAGTTTAGAGGAAAAAAAAAATGAATCTTTTGTGGGTGGTTCCAACAGTTTGTGTTGACAAAAACATACAGCTGAGTTGAAAAGGCACCTACAGGTAGTCCTGGTGTCAACTCGCAAAGCATCCCTGGCCTGCTCTCAAGTTGCCATAAGCAAGGAGGGATGGGAAACTGACAAAATGGCACGGCAGCCAAAGACAGATGCACATTCCAAACTTATCTCTCTCAAGGCTGTATCCCAGGGTTACCTACAAGAGCCGGAGGGGAATGGTCTCTACAACCCACAAAAGCGCTCTGTTGGCAAATATGATTGGCGACACACTCTCGGGGGAAGGGTCATGATTTAATTAGGGCATCCGTCAGAACCCTGACACCTGAACTTATGTCCATAATTGGACCCCAAATTTCCATTACTAAGCAAGACTGTTGTTAAGTGAGTTTCTTGCCACAGTTAAGTGAATGGCTGCGGTTAATTTAGTAACACAATTAAGTGAATCTGCCTTCCTCAATGATTGCTGCCGTGGTCATAAGTGTGAAAAAACATATGGCACATTTTCCAGTACCGTTGCAACTTCAAACTCTCACTAAACAAAAGATTGTAAGTTGAGGACTATTTTGTAATAGCATTCAGCTCAGCTGGTTTTGCTCTGCAACAGAGTAGACTTGGGATTCTCCCTGTGTCTCAACCTTCCATACAGTGTTTTTCTACCACTTCTCTTTTTTGTGTGTATTAGGAAAAAAAAATTGGCGGGATACTTCCACCATAAACCTTCACCTGAAAAGAACCTCAAACTCAGCCAGACATTTCTTGCATCACAGGTCAGAATTTTCCCCCAGGTCGGCAAAAGTCCTAATTCAACAAATTTCCCTTTACAGGATGCCAGGGAAAGATGAAAAGCTTCAGTGAGAAATCTCTCATAGCCACCCATCTGGACCACCAAGTCAAAACATGGCTTACTTTGGCAAAGATGTGTCCAACCCTGGCCACTTTTAAGATGTGTAGACTTCAACTCCCAGAATTCCGCAGCCAGCAAATAAATAATAATATTATACTCTAGTAATGGGCAAGCAATGTGTTTAATTTTTAATTGGAGTGCATGACTCATTTAATCAAGTTAAAGAATTAGCATAAAATTGTACAACCGGTTAGTTTTTCATTTTTAAATGCTTCTTGTCTGTTAAGTCAATCTTGACTCTGGTGACTGCCTGGACTGGTTCCTTCAGTTTTTATGCCAAGATTTCTGGAAGTGGTTGGTCCCGGTTGTCTTCTTCTTAAGTCTGAGTGGGAGTGACTGGCCCATAATCATTCATCTGGTTTCATGCCTTTGGGAGGATTAGAACTCGCCGTATCCTACTTTGCAGACTAGTGTCTTAACCGCTACAGGAAACTGGCTCTCAAATTATGCAAAGATAAGCTCGGAAATACGAATCCGGCATCATCATAGTAGGTGGCCTTCTTTCTTAAAAAAGTTATTTTTTTACCTCACGGGATACTCAAATTAGGCCACCTCAGCATCATCCCAGTTAGACCTGTCTTCTCACACCTTTTCCCATGCTGGGCCCACATATTACTCCCAGGCGTTTTGAGGAGACCAAATACGGAATTTAGAAGGGCAGCCTGCTTAAGGGAGAAGTCTAAGATAAGTTCCAGGCTTCAAGAGGTATCTAGAACCCATTCACTGTGATTGATCTGCTGGTAATTTTGGTTTTTAATGGACATCCCTGATGTAAAAACAGGGTCTGTAGGGGGGTGGCTCAAAACAAGTCAAAATGGTGGCCACAATTGTGTTTGAGGACTCTTCCTTTCATGTGCATCACCGCACACATAAAAAGGGGGCTGATCGTGGTTGTGATCGCTATTTTGACTTTTTTTTGACCTCCAACAAACACACACACTTGCTTCCGAGTCCCAGTAACTTGGTCCAATTCCACCTTCCTGCCATCATGTTCTCAAAATTCCAGATGTGCCATTAATTGAATAAATATTGCTTGGCTGCTCCAAAAGCGAGAAAAACACACTTGAGTCACTCCAGTTTTCTTTAGGGTTCCTCACCTATGGATAGAAATCATGTCAGATTGAAACGGCTCCTTGCACCACAGAACGTAGAGTCTGGGAACTCTTGAGGAGGAACCATCTTCATCCTCTTTCTCTCACACAAACTATCTAAACTGGCACCTCCAGAATGCAGCCCCTCCCTCCGGAGAATTCAGACCTCATTCTACCACAGTTACAGCCTCCCGCTTGATGGCTATCAAGGAGAAGAGCCTAGACAGCATATTAAAAAGCAGAGACACTACCTTGCAAACGGGTTCCATAGAGGCAAAGCTGTGTTTTCCCCCAGTAATAATGTATAACCGTGGGAGTTGGACCGAAAGGAAGCTGAGCCCTTAAAAATTGATGCTTTCAAATTGTGGTGATGGAGAAGACTCTTGAGGGTCCCTTGGATTGCAAGGAGATCCAATCTGTCGATCCTAAAGAAAATCAACCCTGACTGTCCTTTGGAAGGACAGATCCTGAAGCTGAAGCTCAGATATTTTGGTTCCCAAATGAGAAGGGAAGACTTTTTGGAAAAGACTTTGATGTTGAGAAAGATGGAAGGCGAAAGGAGAAGAGGACAGCAGAGGATGAGATGGTTAGATAGTGTCATTGACACAAAGAACTTGAATTTGGGCAAACTCTGGGAGACAGTGGAGGAGAGGGTTGGCCTGACTTAGCAATTGAAAAACAAGAAGAAAAAAGGAGACATAAGAACTCCCTAACTTCTCTCTAGTCCCTAGTCCTCCTGAACTACAGTTTGGAAATTATTAGTGTTCCATCTTTGGTAACAACTCTTCCATGCAGTATTTTTATCCATGAAGGCAGCTAATCTAGAATATAGAATAATAGGGTTGGAAGATATCATATCTACCAATTCACAGCATTGCTGTCTAGGAATAAAGCCAGTGAACACATTTTAGGTGTTTAAAATCATTTTATTTTTAAACAGGAGTTAGTACCTTGCAATCGGTTGCTAAAAATTCTGATATCTGAAATATAGCGGTAATGCAACTTCATTTAAGAGCAGATTCCTAACTGGAGCACAGCATCTCATGCCTATCCACGCCTCCTGCTGGTCCCTTGGCAAAGGCAAATGCCAAAACACCCCAAACATTTCTTATATAAATACGTGGCATTATTACTGTCAGCATTGTTTACGTTCACAACTAATGGCGAGAGCACGCAATAGCAAAAATATAACAGGACATCAACATTACATTTCTGCGGGCAAATGTACAGATTTCAAGATGGGCGAAGGCAGCCTCTCTTTTACTTGCAACAGCTGCATTTAGTGGCAGGGGGGCCTTTGCAAATACAGCCTTGGGCACACTTGGCACAGCCCACCGGGCAACAGGAACAGCAGCCTGAAAAGAGAATGGAAAAATGTCAACCTCAACCTTCAACACAGAGAAGCCTTAAACCGAACCGTCAATTGAATTCAGAGGCTTTCCTCTGAGGTTTGATGGACAAACCTTGGAGGTCTTCTAAACCAGGGGTCTTCAAACTTGGCAGCTTTAAGACATGTGGACTTCAATGCCCAGAATTCTCCAGCCTGGCTGGAGAATTCTGGGAGTTGAAGTCCACAAGTCTTAAAACTGCCAAGTTTGAAGACCTCTGTTCTAAACCAACCTCCTGCTCAACCAAGATTCTGGACAAATGGCTGTACAATCTCTCCTTGAAAACTTCCAATGATGGAGCACCCACAACTTCTGAAGGAAAGCTGTTACACTGGTTAATTGTTCTCACAATGAAGAAATTTCTCCTTATTTCCAGGTTCGCACTCTCTTTAATTATCTTCCACCCGTTACCATTTGTCCTGCCCTCAGGTGCTTTCGAGAATAGGATGACTCCCTCGACTTTGGGACAGCCCCCCAAATCCAATATTTGCTATCACAGTTCTTCTCTTTGTTAGACTAGACCAGGGGGTCTGCAACCTTAAACACTCAAAGAGCCATTTGGATCCGTTTCCCACAGAAAAGAAAATACCGGGAGCCACAAAACCCTTCCAGTGCCTGACTATTTCTTGAGCAGCCACAAAACTAGCATATGGAGTTGAATTAAACCTTCTGTTTTCTTCTGAAACTTTTCTTTTCTTGGATTTATCCATCGTTCGCCTACCGGGGGTTGAAAAGCTCAATAAATTGCATGCTGGCAAGTGTCGCACATTGGCAGTTGTGACGCATATTTTGAATGACAAGGAGACATAGCAGAGGGACGAAAGAGCCACAGGTGGCTCCAGAGAGTCAGGTTGCTGACCCCTGGACTAGACATATTTTTCACCATATGCCCACAAGGGGAGAATGAATGGTGAAATGGAGTTGTTGAAGATGGCAAAATTTACTGCTTTGATTAAAAGGACTTCATTTCTACTTGGAAACCACTTTTTTACTCTCTCTTTCTCTCTCTCTCTCTTTTTGTTTGACACTGAAATGCAATTTTAACCTTGCTTTTTGATGATTAGATTTGTTCCTCGCGATAGAAGTGCTGTTTGTTGTAGTTTATTGTAGTTCAGAGGATTATTGAGTTTTAGATTTTTATCTGTATCAAAGAAAGTCAAATGTTATCTTTTTCTATAGCTTATATACCTCTATAACTTTTTTTTTTTTAGCAATTTAGCTTTTAAAGTTCTAAGATTTAGCTCTATGGCATTTTTTTTCTATAGTTCCCTAGTGTTGCTTCTTTCCTACTCCTTTCCCTTTCTTTTTCATTCTTTTTTTCTTAAAGTATTTAAAACTTTTTTTGAAATTTAATAAAACTTTGAAGAAAAAGAAAAGGAAAGTATCAACACCCGATCCCTGCTCAAGTGGAAAAAAGTAATCTGAACGAAGAGGTAGAGATTCTGGATTCACAGACATTAAAGCCCAAACAATATGATGTTTGAACCAATATTGTACATATTAGGTTTAATGGACTGTCAACCTGGACATCATGGTTAATAAAAAAAAAAGACATGCCAGGGGTCCAAAAATCACATTCCATAGACCAAAGATAAACCTCCAACACTTAGCTTTTACAGGTCCCAGAATGAGTGGAAAAATACAAAAAAATAAATAAATAGGGCTATATGGAATAAAAAGTGATTCTTAATCAGAGGTGGGTTTCAGCAGGTTCTGACCAGTTCTGGAGAACCGGTAGTAAAAATTCTGACTGGCCCCGCCCCCATCTATTCTCTGCCTCCTAAATCCCAGCTGATGGGAGGAAATGAGGATTTTGCAGTAATCTTCCCCAAGATTAGGGACAGAATCGAGATTTTACAGTATCCTTCCCCTGGATTGGGGTGGGGATGGAGATCTTACAGTATCCTTCCCCTGTCATGCCCACCAGGCAGGGGTGAAATGCTTCCGGTTTGGACCGGATCACCTGATCCAGTAGCGATGGCAGCAGGTGGTTCGGAGAACCAGTAGCAAAAATCCCTGCCCCCCCCACCCCCCTCCATGACCAGCTGAGCTGCATGATCATCAGAGGCTTTTTTTTTTTACTTTTAAAAGCATTTTTTTAACAACCTTTTCCAACGAAAACATGCTTTTAAAAGTAAAAAAAAAAAGCCTCTGATGATTGTGCGGCTCAGCTGGGATGCTCAGAGACTTTTCAAAGCATTTTTTTCTGCAACCTCGTGGCCGAAGAGGTGGTAAAAAAAAATGCTTTGAAAAGTCTCTGACGATCCCAGCTGAGTTGCCTGATCGGCAGAGGCTTTCCAAAGCATTAGAAAAAATGCTTTGAAAAGTTAAAAAAAAAAAGTTGGCCATGCCCACCCAGTCACATTACCCACCACCACCAAGCCATGCCCACAGAACTGGTAGCAACAAATTTTACATTTCACCCCTGCCACCAAGCCACACCCACAGAACCGGTAGTAAAAAAATTTGAAACCCACCACTGGTCTTAATGTTTGCAAAACTGTTCTACATTGTTTGATCCCTTAACCAATCTGAAAATATCATCCTACTGGCATCTAACCCCGTCTGCTTTTGAATTATGACCGTTGGCATGCCCTACAAAGCCCAGTGGAGGGACCTTACTCCAAGCCAAGATTTGGTGTACAGGGTGATAAATCTTACCTGCGTCAAACCTTTTGTGGTTTACTCAAACCAAGTTGAAACAAAACATGGGATCGTGTGATGTGGTGTTGTACCACACCCACAGATCGACAATTCTGCTCCCCATCATGTCTTGAACTATCTATCGTTGTTTTAACTTCACTAAGTCAGGTCCAAATCTAACACTCATGGTTTTATGATGTGTTGGATCTGTGAGGGCTTTAGTTCTATCCCGAGCATAACCTCGCCATATAAATTAAGTTGTACATAATTATCTCTGGGTTGACTTTGAGCAACCACGGTTTAGCGGCAGGCTTGTAGGGTTAATTGGAATTAACAGGGGCTGAATTGCACTTTAAATGCAGCTGCCTAAAGGTGTTTTGGAGCATGAACAGAGCACCTGTTTGCAAATCTTTGAAAGAAGTCTTAAAACAGAGATCTTCAAACTTGGCAGCTTTAAGACTTGTGGACTTCAACTACCCATTCTCCAGCTATGATTCATTGGAGCCTATCCGCTCACAGGACATTTAATCAGGAAGAAAACAGTGCCCACATTTGTGCCACTTGCTAAGTCTGGCATTAACTTTCGTTAAATATTTAGCAGTACAAACCACATACTCCATTGGGTTAATTTATGATTCATCCCATCATGCGCTCTCCAAAACAGTTTAATTCAGCAATTAAATTAAGTAGCATAATTTAATAACCAGCAATAAAAAGTTGACAGTTTGCCTTTTTTTTTTAAAGTAACAGGTTGTCGGGAATTTGGGGTTTTGAGTTAGACAACTTTGGGACGTAAGTAAGGAAAGAGAGTTTCCTCTGACCTCTGAGGAACTTGCCTGTTCCTCTTGGTCGTCCGAGGTGCCTCTCTTTCTTCACCGTCCCTGCAGGACGGTTCTGGTCCGAAGACCCTTCGGTGGCAGTTCGTCAGCTGGGGTTTTCGCAGGGCTCGTCGGAGCCAGCTAATTCCATGACTCTCGCTGCGATGCCAAACCGGAAGTCGAGAAGTTGGGGTTTTGAGTTAGACAACTTTGGAACGTAAGTAAGGCAAAAAGTCTTAGACGAGGAATGAAACGATCAAAAGTGCTTTTTTCCAAATGGCAACTGGACTTCCTTGCTTTTTTTCCCCTTGAAAACATTTCACTTCTCATCCAAGAAACTTCTACAGCTTCTTGGATGAGCTTCTAATCCAAGAAGCTTCTACAGCTTCTTGGATGAACTTCTAATTCATTTCTCACTAGATTAAACTGAAGAAGCTTCTCACTAGGTTAAAACTGAAGAAGCTTCTTGGATGAGAAGCCAAACACTTTCAGCGGGAAAAACCCAAGTCACTCCAGCTGCCTTTTGGAAAAAAAAACTTTTGGGACAACCATGAAACTGGATGATTGAGAATCTCCATAGATCAGTGTTTTTCAACCTTGGAAGCTTGAAGATGGGTGGACTTCAACTCCCAGAATCCCCCAGCCAGTGCTGGCTGGGGGATTCTGGGAGTTGAAGTCCACCCATCTTCAAGTTTCCAAGGTTGAGAAACACTGTCATAGATGAAATGATCAGGCCCATCTTTGATTATCCTATGTTGTTTGAATGGTTTGGTGCCCCATTCAATGCAGATTGGGTGAACTGAATAAATTATGGCGAGGGGGGTGGGGGGCTGTCCTGGCAAGGATGTTGTGCGACTGCAACCCGCACCCTTCGTAAAAAACACACCGAGACACACCTTGAAAGGAGAGAAGATGAAACACTTAGGAAGCGAATGGCGGTACTCACTTTTCCTGCAGGATTTGCATTTACAATTTTTACACTGACAGTTGTTGCCACAGGAGCATACCCCACCTGCAAAACAAAACAAAACAAAACAAAAAGTAAGACACACAATCACCTTCGCAGCACAAACAAGACAAAAGGGCCCTTTCGACACAAACCCGCGAAGACTCCCAACGCTTTCCCAGCCTTGGCAAGCAACCCCTCCAAGTCAACCCGAGAAGGAATAGCGGGGGTGGGATACTTCTCCTTCACCCAAGCAAGGATGCCCGTGGCCGCTTCTTCACAACGCCCTAGCTGACCCTTGGCTACGGCGCCTCAAAGTCTGAAAAGAGAGCGAGGAAGCAGCGAAGGGATATTTTTTTTGGTGAGTCCTTTGGCTAAGAGCACCCAGGAAAGCTACCAGCCGCCGAGCTCCCCCATCACCAAGCACCTTTAACATGAGAACGTAGCCCTGGGAAGGAAAGCAGGACCTGCGAGGAGCACAGGTCAGTCTCTCTCTCTCTCTCACTCTCTCCTTCTCTTTCTCTCTCTTTTCTCCTCTCTTTCTCTCTTTTTCTTTTTCTCTCCCTCTCATTCTCTCTCCCTCTCTCTCTTTCTTCCTTTTCTCTCACTCTTATTCTGTCTCTCTCTCCTTCTCTTTCTTTCTCTTTCTCTCTCATTCTCTCGGAGTGTCTCTTTTTCTCTTCCTCTCTCTTCCTTTCTCTATTCTTTTCTCTCTCTCTCTTCTTTTTCTTTCTTTCTTCTTTCTATCTCTCTCTTTCTCTCTTTTTCTTTCTCTTTCTCTTCCTTTTTTTCTCTTTCTCTCTTTCTCTCCTTCCCCCTCTCTTTTTCTCTTTCTCTTTTTCTCTATCTACTTTCTCTCTCTCTCTCTTTTCTCCTCTCTCTCTCTCTGTGTCTTGGTCTCTCTTTTTTTTCTCTCTCCTCTTTCTTTTTCTATCTCTTTCTGTCTTTGTTTCTCTCTTTTTCTCTTTCTCCTCTTTTTTCTTTCTTTCTTTCTATCTTTTTCTTTCTCTTGCTCCTCTTCCTTTTTCTTTCTGTCTCTTTCTCTCTTCCCCCCCCTCTTTTTCTCTATCTACTTTCTCTCTCTCTCTTTTCTCCTCTCTCTCTCTCTCTCTCTGTCTCTCTTTTTCTTTTTCTATCTCCTCTTTCTTTTTCTTTCTGTCTATCTCTTTCTCTCTTTCTTTCTCTCTTTTTCTCTTTCTTCTCTTTTTCTTCTCTTTCTCCTCTTCCTTTTTCTTTCTCTCTGTCTCTTTCTCTCTTTTCCCCCTCTTTTTCTCTTTCTCTTTTTCTCTATCTACTTTCTCTCTGTCTCTTTTCTCCTTTCTCTCTCTCTCTCTCTCTGACTTGGTCTCTCTTTTTCTTTTTCTCTCTCCTCTTTCTTATTCTTTCTGTCTATCTCTTTCTCTCTTTCTTTCTCTCTCTTTCTTTTTCTTTTTTTCTCCTCTTCCTTTTTCTTTCTCTCTGTCTCTTTCTCTCTCCCCCCCCCCCAGTCTCTCTTTTTCCTTTTCTCTCTTTCTCTCTCTCTCTCTCTCGGTCTCTCTCTCTCTCTCTCTCTCTCTCTCCAAGCAGAAGGGCAGAAGGGATGGCGGGAAGTCCAGGCAGAGCCGCACCGCTGGAGCACGAGCAGTCTTCGGAATCCATGCGGGCGCTTTGAGTCTCGGTGCTCCGGTTGATGCAAAGTAGACACAGGGCGAAGATGCGCATCCAGTGAGGCGAAGAGCCCCGCACGGCCGCTATTTATTTCCCCGCGGGGAGCGGGTGCAAAAGCCGCCCCGCCCGGTGCACACGGCGCCCGGCGCCCGCCCCCGAAAAAGCAGCCGCCGCGCCTCTCCCGGCTGGGAAGCTGAGCGCGTTAGCCCCCGGGCGACGGATGCACCTGCGCGGGCTCCGCGCTTCCCGAGGCAGACTCTCACCTGGAGGGACCGGGAGGGGAGGGGAGGGGAGGGGAGGGGAGGGAAGGAGGGGGCTAAAACTCTGCCTGTCCCCCCCCCCGCACTCCAGCCATGCGCTTCAGGATTTTTGTAAAGGAGCCAATTGGGGATCCCGGGCGATGCCACGCCGCGCGTTCTTGCTTGACCCTGGAATCTGGTTAATTAGGGCAGGGGTCTCCAACCTTGGCAACTGTAAGCCTGGAGGACGTCAACTCCCTTTGAAGGAGGCTTTGCTGGCTGGGGAATTCTGGGAGTTGAAGTTCTCCAGGCTTAAAGTTGCCAAGGTTGGAGACCCCTGAATTAGCGAGTTTATTTAAGCCTGGAAATTGGAGAGAATGATGTCTGGGCATGTGCAGAGCGCTGCCGAAGTTAGACGAGTTTGGGAGGATGAGGGGGAGACCCGGATTTTCAGCTTTTCTAGGCTCCCCCAGTTTTCCAGGTCGGCTCTTAATGTGATTGATCCATTTTTCTTCCCCCCAACCCACCCCAAAGCCAAAAATATACAATATATTTAACAGGGGTGTAGGGCAACAGGTGACTTCAGCCACTCTGGTTTGTACAGGCCGGTCCTCCATCGAACAACTACAGCGAGTCCTCCACTTACAACCGTTCACTTAGTGACGGAAGTTACAACGGCCCTGAAAAAGGAATGATTTTTCACACTTCGTGACCGTTGCAGCATCCCCCACGGCCACCGGTTTTACATTTGGATGCTTGACAACTGACTCACATTTACGACGGTTGCGATGTGATCCCCTTTTGTGACCTTCTGACAAGCAAAGTCAAGGGGGAAGCTGGATTCACTTAACGACAGTGTGACTCATTTAACAACAACAGAGTTTCCCAGTTAACAAGGGTGACAAGAAAAGTTGCAAGATGGGGCAAAACTCCCTTAACAGATGTCTCACTTAGCCCCATAAATGTTGGGCTCGATGGTGGTTGTAAGTCGAGGACTACCTGTCTTCATTTTAAGGAATGTTTGATATTACAAAGGTATTAAAAAAAAAGCCACTTAGGACCAGTCTTCAGATATACGACCGTCACTGTCTCTCTACGGTCGCACGATCAAAATCCAGGAGTTTGGCCACCGGCATGAATTTACAATAGGTTGTGGTATACCAGGATTGTGTGAATGCCATTTGCAACCTTTTAAACCGGGTTCCGGTTTAAGCCATGAAACCAGATTCACTTAATGAATCTTCAGTGGTTCGCAAAAACACTCATAAAATTGAGTGTGACTCACTTAACAACAGCTTTGCTTAACAAGGGAAATTCTGCTCTCAATTGTTGTTGTAAGTCGAGGATTACCTGTACAGGCACTCCTCGACTTAAAATCACAATTGAGCCCAAAATTTATAGTGTTAAAGCAAGACAGTTGTGAAGTGCAGTTTGTCCCCTTTGAGGACTTTTCTTGCTGCTGTTGTTAAGCGAATCCCTGCAGTGGGTTAAGATAGTAACGCCGTTGTTAAGTGAATCCGGCTTCTCCCTTGACTTTGCTTGTCAAAAGGTCACAAAAGGAGATCCCATGATCCTGAAATCCTGCAACCGTCATAAATGCGAGCCAGGCTGTGCCAAGGCTCTGAATTTTCATCACGTGACTATAGGGATGCTACAATGGTTGTAAGTGTGAAAAATGGTCATAAGTCATTTTTTTCCAGGGCCGTTGTAACTTGAACGGTCACTAAACAAACTGTCGTAGGGCGAGGACCAACTGTGCTGTCTGAAACTAGCCACTGCAGCTATTTCAAGAGATGATAACAAGGGCAGGAAAGAAGCCAAAATAGCAGCCTCACCAGATGATTTTTATGTCCATGATCTGCAACACACCAAACAAGGAATGGGAGTTTGCTGAATGGTAGCAGTCACTAACTCGATATTTTTGACCCTCGGGACCCCCTTAACAGGTAGTCCCCAATTTAAAACAGTTCATTTAGTGACCATTCAAAGTTATAACAGCCCTAGAAAAATAGTGACAGTATAGGAGTACAGGAAGTCCTCGATGTATGACCCGCAATTGAGCCCAAGATTTATATTGCTAAATGGGACATTTGTTAAGTGAGTTTTGCCTCATTTTATGACCTTCTTTACCACAGTTGTTATGTGAATCACTGCCGTTAGTAACACTACCTGTCCAAGTGTAAGATCCAAGTGAAAAAGTTGAGGGACACCGATCCAAACTGAAGCCCTCTTGGATAAACCACTTTTATATTTTCAGGGAAAAAAATCTAGAACAAGGCAGAAACAAACCTAGATCTACCTGCAGGATACGATCAAAAAATAGGCAAGATAGCAGCCGCAATTTGAAAGATTTTCGACCAATTTTATACGGCCGCAAAAAAATTCATACAGGAGCTGAAGAATGAGAAACTCTTTATTCGTCCATCGCATCTCGAAAGCACCAAGTTGGGAAAGATGCTAGACGAAAGAGAGCCTGGTGAAAGTGCATTTCTGATTCATTATTAACTATGAGAACTACAAGCTATTAATTATCTTCCTGACTGCATAGTAATTAATAGTTAATTGTCACTGGTGGATTTCAGCACCTGCTCTGGGCCTGTCTTGGCTAGGAGAGAAGGAATTTCTGAAAATACGGCTTAGAAAGAACAAAGTAAAACTAAACGGAAGGGTAAAAATAGAACTATGAAACAAATAGTGATAAGGAACACAGCAAGAATATACCAATAGGATAACCAAAAAGATGAATGGTTGGAGAATACAGGTACTCCCTTCCTTCCTTCCTTCCTTCCTTCCTTCCTTCCTTCCTTCCTTCCTTCCTTCCTTCCTTCCTTCCTTCCCCCTTCCCTTCCCTTTCATTTTCTGGGCAGATGGAAACATTTTGATGCAATGCACTGTGCATTGACCCTTTTTAGTTCCTAAAACACCAATGAGGCATTTTTCTAAATTTGATGGTAGAGCTTAAGCCTTCTTTTGAAGAATAACAGCCTTGTTTGGATATTAATAAATAAAAGCCTTAGGGTTTCGTGGAGAAATTTCATGACCCACAACTTTTCTTGTCTGCTGTGCCAATGAAACGTATTAAGCAATTAATGCCTCATTGGCAAATCTTCATACCAAAAATCAATTTTCCCATTGAAGTTGACGCTCTGTAAACCGAGCCAACGGATGACTCATCTATTTGGGGCCAGGAAAACGATGCTCCCTATAACTGGATCCCATCCTAATCCAGAGGCTATGGCTCCAGGTGAAAAATCAGGATGAATTGTCTTCATTCTCAAAAGATACCGACTAACGATGATCATTGATGGTGAGACTTTGGAAATAAGTTCAGAGAAGAGCAACAAAAATGATTAGGGGCCTCAAAGCTAAAACATACGAAGAACGATTGCAGGAATTGAATATACAGTATATAGTCTAAAGAAAAGAAGGACTAGAGAGGATCTCATTGGCATCCTTCAGCCTCAAGAGACTATGGTATCGTGCTCTGGAAAGAGGTCCTAAAACATCATCTAGTGTGACTAAAAAGGCCAATTCGAGAGCCATCCCTTCTACACAGAGGGCAGATATATTCTGTCCCCTACCCAGCCTCCAGATTTCGCTGGTTCCGGGACTGCCGCTTTGCCTCAGCCTGCCGAACAAGCGTCTCTTCGAATTGGAGAAGGCCATGCTGCATCTTTAGCCTCCAAGCTGAACGATCGGAGGTCAAGGTGTCCCAGTTGTTAATGTCCGTTCCCAGGGCCTTTAGGTCCCTCTTGCAGATATCCTTATATCGCAGCTGTGGTCTCCCTCTCAGGCGCTTTCCCTGCACTAATTCTCCATACAGGAGATCTTTCAGAATCCGACCATCAGCCATTCTCACAACATGCCCCAGCCAGCATAGACATCACTGTTTCAATAGTGTATAGATGTTAGAGAGTCCAGCATGTTCCAAGACTGCGCTATTTAGAACTTTGTCCTGCCAGGTGATGCCAAGAATTTGTCGGAGACAGTGCATATGAAAGGTGTTCAACTTTCTCTCCTGCCATGTGTAGAGGGGACATGATAGCAGTATTCCACTATTTGAGGGGTGCCACAAAAAGAGGGGTGGGGAACCTACTTTCCAAAACACCAGAAGGCAAGACAAGAGACAGTGGATGGAAACTAATGAAGGAGAGAAGCAACCTGGAATTAAGGAGAAACTTCCTAACAGCGAGGACAATTAGCCAGTGGAACAGCTTGCCTCCAGAAGTTGTGGGTGCCCGTTCATTGGAGACTTTTAAGAAGAGGCTAGACAAGGGATAAAATCCAGCAGGTTCTAACAGGTTCTGGAAAACCGGTAGCGGAAATTTTGAGTAGTTCAGAGAACCGGCAAATACCACCTCTGGCTGGCCCCAGAGTGGGGTGAGAATGGAGATTTTGCAATATCCTTCCCCCAGGAGGGGAGGGAATAGAAATTTTGCAGTATCCTTCTCCTGGAGTGGGGTGGGAATGGAGATTTTGCAATATCCTTCCCCTGCTACGCCCACCAAGCCACGCCCACAGAACCAGTAGGAAAAAATTTGGGATTTCACCCCTGGACTAGACAGCCATTTATCAGAAATAGTATAGATCCCCTGCGAGAGCAGAGGGTTGGACTAGATGATTTCCAAGGTTCCTTCCAACTCTTTGCTGTTACAATGTCAATTTTGATATTGGGTGGAATAGAAGCTACATAAATCTATACTTAAAGTCCTGAATCTACAATTACGCAACTGCATTGATTCTGCTGTTGGTTACAATCTAGTGAAGACTTTCATACCCATTTTTAATTGTATGGGTACCAAAATTTTCTCCTTGGATTTTAGGTTGTCCTCATTTTGAATTGCTGATTTAGGAATGCAACTTCCTGTCTACCTGGATATTGTGTCCACCTCCAATGCCTGTAAGACAATGCACCTTGGTGGCACAGCAGCTTAAAGTGGTGTTAAAGTGACACCAGCTGCCTGCAATTACTGCAAGTTCGAATCTCACCAGGCTCAATGTTGACTCAGCCTTCCATCCTTTCAAGGTAGGTAAAATGAGGACCCGGATTGTGGGGGCAATAAGCTGACTTTGTATAAAAAATAACACCGCTTAGTGGGGGCCGTAAGCCCTACTAAGCAGGTATATACAAAACTATAAAGGCTATTGCTTAATGCATTGTAAGCCGCCCTGAGTCTCCGGAGAAGGGTGACATATAAATTAAATTTTAAAAAAACGTTTCCCAACCTTAGCAACTTTAAAATATGTGGACTTCAAGTCCCAGAATTCCCCAGCCACCATGCTTTAGGGTATATGGACTTCATCCTCCAGAATTTTCCATCCAGTACGCTTTAAGGTGTGTGGGCTTCATTTCCCACAATTCCCCAGCTAGCATATTTTAAGATGTGTGGACTTCAATTCAGAATTCTTCGTCCAGAATGCTTGAAGATGTGGGGACTTCAATTCCCAGAATACCCCAGGTTAGGATGCTGATTGCAGAATTCTGGGAGTTCAAGTCCACAAATCTTAAATTGTCAAGGGTGAAGGACACTGCTATAGGAATTCTGCATTAAGAAATCTTTGATCTGAATCTTGCCCCATTAGGAATTTTTTAACAGGCTTCAATAAGCAGACCTATATGAGTTGGGCTGCAAAACCAGATGGGCCCAAAGAGGTCCTGTTTTTCTCCATTACCATCTCACAATCATCCTGACTTCTTGTCAAGCAAGCTCTTTTTTTCAGCCTTTTCCTGTCCACCTACAAAATGAACAATAGTGACTTCCCTTTGTGTATTTCTATGTGCAATATGTTTGTAAAAATACCTTTTCTAGGTGTTGTGCAATGACTCAAAGGCGACACAATAAAAACACTGAGATCTAGAAATGTGATAGTACGAAAGAGAGAATAACAAATGCCAATTCTTTAATTAAAGACATAGCTTTATTTTAAAGGCTGGGTGAACCTCAAAAAACGTGCCAGGAGTCATGTACCAAAGAGGAAAAGGGTTTAAAAGCAATAGCACTTAGACTTATATACCGCTTCACAGTGCTTTACAGCTGTCACCTTAGTGGTTTACAGAGTTGCCCCCAACAAACTGGGTCTTCGTTGTACCGACTTCGGATGGATGGAAGGCTGAGTCAACCTTGAACCGGTCAGGATCGAACTCCTGGCACTGGGCAGAGTTAGCCTGCAATACTGGATGGATGGATGGATGGAGGGAGGGAGGGAGGGAGGGAAGGAAGGAAGGAAGGAAGGAAGGAAGGGCAATAGCAATAGCATTTAGACTGGTCAGGATCGAACTCCTGGCAGTGGGCAGAATTAGCCTGCACTACTGCATTCTTGATTGGGCTTGAAGATAAAGTAAGCTGCAATAAGATACAGTCCAGGCGTAACCAACATCCGGATCTATTGGGCTTCAGTTCCCAGAATTAGCTATGGAGGAAGCATAGATTGGGGACGATTGATGTGAAATTAAGATGCATAATAATAAATATGCTGGCTGGGGGATTCTGGGAGTTGAAGACACCCCCCTCCCCCCATCTTAAAGTTGAGCCAAAGTTGAGAAGACTTCACCATTAACCATGCTAAAAGGGATTGCATGAGAACATCTGACAGCTAGATGCTTCCACCCCTGAACAGGTGGCTGCATCATTTTGTAGATGTCTTTCTTCGGGGCAATGAGGTGAGAGAACTTGAGGACTTCCAGAACAGACCTTGTCAAGATGTCTGAAGTGATCCCCTTGATGTTACAGTCATGGAGTTTCACTTTAGAAAGCTGTTCCACCTCAAGTCATCCCTTGAAGGCATCTATGGATCTTAGATCTTCTCACCAAGGTCATCATCAACGTCTGTAATTTCTTCCCTCCACGTGAAGCACGCATGCTCCATTCAGCAGAAAAAAGTTTGGCTAGGGCCTCCAGTAACGATCACAATTGTAATAAAGCAACTCTGTGTTGGAAGAAGATGAAAGGACTTTTTCCTCTTTGATCTCAGCCGGCAACACTTTCAAATGTCAATAGAAAGTACATCAATAGAACAAGACCTGGGAAGCAAAATTCTCACGTCATGAGATAGAAACCAAGGTGTTATCTGAAGATGTCTTCCGACCAAAAGTTGACACCGTAGTCCAGGGGTCTCCAAACTTGGGAACTGTAAGACTTATGGACTTCAACTCCCAGAATTCCCCAGCCAAAATGGGGACTTCTGGGAGTTGAAGTCCACAAGCCTTAAAGTTCCCAAATTTGGAGACCCCTGCCTTAGTCCCTCAGGATTAAGTCCCTCAGGATGCCAAATCAAATGTTTCTTTTTTAAAAAACAATGCAGATTAAAGTTGAACGCCCAGAGCAGGACAATTGTGAAGGAACTGACTCAAGTCAAGGATAGCGGTGAAAGAGTTAAGATTTGTTAGTTAGGGGAGAAAATAAATATGGTGCCTCCCTCCCTTCCCTTGATGTTTTGCTTAATGGTTAAACCAGGGCTGGCTGAAAGGATGTTTTGTTGACAAAAGGAAGCCAGATTTAATCAAATATTCCATCTTGGGGGCCACCGTGCCCTTGATCCTGAAGGCGGTTGGCAGGAGATGCCAAGGAAACCATCTGAAGAACGCATGAAGTTAAATAAGTTGAGATTTGGAAGCCATTGTTGAAAGATTTAATGGCTTGAGGAGCGGGGCAGGTCAAACTATATTACCAAATCCTTTTGGGTCAAGGACAAAGAGTGGCCAGGGGTGGGCTTCAAAAATGTTAGCAAGGGTTTCTCTTTTTGGTTGCTGGGTGGACGTGGCCATGGCCTAGTTGGCCTCCTGCACCAGATAACAGATTAACAGAGTTGGAAGGGACCTTGTAGGTCATCTAGTCCAACCCCCTGCCCAAGCAGGAGACCCTACACCATTTCTGAGAAACGGCAGTCCAGTCTCTCCTTGAAAGCTTTCAGGAATGAAGCTCCACAACCTCTGAAGGCAACTTCTGCTCCATTGGTTGATTGTTTTCACCGTCATAAAATGTCTCCTTATTTCCAGGTTGAATCTCTCCTTGATCAGTTTCCATCCATGATTCCTTGTCTGGCCTTTGGGTGCTTTGGAAAACAGGTTGACCCCTTCCTCTCTGTGGCATCACCTCAAATATTGAAGCACTGCTATTCATGTCTCCCCTGGTCCTTCTCTTCACTAGACTAGCCATGCCCAGTTCCTGCAACCATTCATCCTGTGTTTTCGTCTCCAGTCCTCTCATCATCCTGGTTGCTCTTATATGCAAGAGTCGAGTCAACCAACAGTCAGCGCTGAATTGGAGCTAGCCACAATGGGGGGAGGAGGCATTTTTACCCTCCCCAGGCTCCAGAGTTTCTCCTCAAGTCTCCGGGAGGGCAAAAACGGCCTCCCCAGGCTCTGGAGGCCATCCCAAACTTCCAGTAGGCCCGTTTTTTTGCCCTCCCTGAACCTCCGTGCACACCCTGCACTTACCTGCATCCAAAACAGGCAGCATGGGGACTCCTGAACTGCACAGAATCTTAGCTAGAGGTTCTCCAGAACCCCTGCGAACACCCCCAGCAGCCACCCGTGGTGGTGGCTAATCCATTTAGTAGTAATCATTCCAAAAGGATCTCCAGTTGGAATGGTATAAGTGGATCAGTTGGATCTTCTCACATAGCTGGTTAATTTTCAGGGTTTAATTTCATCCAATTTCTTGTTTGGGGCATTCTAGGATCCAGCACTTGGATGTAAAAATTAGGCTGCCTTCACACAATCAGTTAAGTTTAACTGAATTTCAAGGGCTTGTGCAATGCAATGAATTATAAACTTACCCTGGTGGTGGATTTCATGCAACAAAAAGGAAACTAGATAACCACATTTGAGTCTAACAGGTTTGAATAATTCCCCCTCTGTGGTGTCCTTGGTGCTCTCTGAGCTGGGTGATTTTTTTGTAGACATTTCATTACCCAACTAGGTAACGTCATCAGTATAAGAGGGAATGGGGTTTGCTGTCTATTTGTGCTAGTGGCTTGCCCTGTCAGTCTTGGTGGGAGTGTTTTTTTCTTAGTAGTTCCTCGCTTAGGCTGTTCTTTGCCATCTGATGGTTTGTCTGAGTTGGTAGTTCCTCTTTTTTCCCCTCCCACAATTTTTATTTTTTATTTTATATGTATGTATCGATGCATGAATTGTGTGGCACCTGGGCATTGTACATTCTAGTACAAATAAAAGTAATAATGAATCATAGTTATTACATTCATCCAACTTATATATTTCTAATAATAATACACCACATTTATATTAAGTTGCAGTCTGTCCTTATTCAATTATTCCATGACTGCTCTTGTTATTGCTTTTATTTTATTATATAGGATAGGATAGGATAGGATAGGATAGGATAGGATAGGATAGGATAGGATAGGATAGGATAGGATAGGACAGGACAGGACAGGACAGGACAGGACAGGACAGAATTCTTTATTGGCCAAGTGTGATTGGACCCACAAGGAATTTGTCTTTGGTGCATACGCTCTCAGTGTACATAAAAGAAAAGATAGATAAGCTAGCTAGATAGACAGACAGACAGACAGACAGACAGACATGGAGAATAGAATAGAATAGAATAGAATAGAATAGAATAGAATAGAATAGAATAGAATAGAATAGAATAGAATAGAATAGAATAGAATAGAATAGAATAGAATTTTTATTGGCCAAGTGTGATTGGACACACAAGGAATTTGTCTTTGGGGCATACGCACTCAGAGTACATAAAAGAAAAGATACGTTCGTCAAGAATCATAAGGTACAACACTTAATGATAGTCATAGGGAAAATCAATATAAATCTTAAGGATACCAGCAACAAGGTTACAGTCATAGAGTCATACATATAAAAATGTATACACTAATATTCCCCCTTTCTCTTATTTCTGTCTCTTATTTTAGCTTTGAATCATGTCCCCCTTTATTAAGAAACATATTCTTTCTATCCTATCTAACTACTTGAGTTGGTAGACCCTTGATTGGAGTAGTGTTTATTTCTTGATTGTTGGTCTTGGTGTTTACTTGATCTTATCTAGATGCTATAGTTCCTAATTCCTCCTTTCATCTTGGGGGTGCGCCCTAGATGAATCGAATTCCACATTAATTCCAATCTGTATTGACAGCACATCAAGGCGAGGAGGGAAAACTCAAATGTTCTCCCTGAAGCATAGTTTTCTGCTCAGACAGAGCACCTTCCAGTAAAAAGAATAAATTGTTGTTATGTGAAGTTTTTTTAAAAAAATATTGCATGATATTTAATGAGTAATGGTCTTTGGAGACTGTTGTCCTGTGGTGGGTTTCAAATTTTTTTACTACTGGTTCTGTGGGTGTGTCTTAGTGGGCATGGCAGGGAAAGGATACTGTAAAATCTCCATTCCCAACCCATTCCAGGGAAAGGATACAGTAAAATCTCCATTCCCACCTCACTCCAGGGGAAGGATACTGCAAAATCCCTATGTCCCCCCGATCAGCTGGGACTTGGGAGGCAGAGAATAGATGGGGGCAGGGCCAGTGAGAATTTTTACTACCTGTTCTCTGAACTACTCAAAATTTCCGCTACCGGTTCTCCAGAACTGGTCAGAACCTGCTGAAACCCACCTCTGCTGTTGTCCTATAAAAAATGTCCATCAAATCTTTATTTAGGACTTAGACTGGCAGAAGGAGAATGGTACAAACAATTGCAAGTAATCCTGGACTAACAATCATTTGTTCCGTTTGAAGCTCACAGCACTGAAGAGAGTCCTTGATTGGAGTATTGTTTGGAGTATTGACTGGACAAATGACCGGTCCTTGCACTTACGACAATTGCAGCATCCCCATGATCATGTGATCAAAATTTGGACACTTGGCAACTACGTGTATTTATAATGGTTGCAGAGTCTTGGGGTTGTGTGCGATCGTCATAATCTTCTCAGCCAGCTTCAGGCAAGCTAAGTGAATGGGGGAAGCCAAATTGTCTTAATATCAAACTAAGAAATGGCAGTCCTTGACTTATGACCACAACTGCGCCCAGGATTTATGTTGCTAAGTGAGAAATTTGTGAAATGAGTTTTGCTCCGTTTTACGACCTTTCCTGCCTCTGCTGTTAAGCGAATCACTGCCATTGTTAAGGTAGTGACACGGTTGTTAAGTGAATCTGGCTTCCCCATGGACTTTGCGAGTCAGACGGTCACAAAAGGGGATCACATGACCCTGGGACACTGCAACCGTCATAAAGAGGAACCAGTTGCCAAGCGTCCAAATAAGTGGTGGGTTGCTCCCGGTTCTGTCCGGTTTTTAGAACCAGTAGTAAAAGGGGTGGGAGCAGAGGTGGGTTTCAGCAGGATCTGACCAGTTCTGGAGAACCGGTAGAGGAAATTTTGAGTAGTTTGGAGAACCGGTAGTAAAAATTCTGACTGGCCCCTCTCCCATCTATTCTCTGCCTCCCGAGTCCCAGCTGATTGGGAGGAAATGAGGATTTTGCTGTAACCTTCCCCTAGATTTTTTAATTTATTTTTTATTTTATTTTATTATTTTATTTTATTTTATTTTATTTTATTTTATTTTATTTTATTTTATTTTATTTTATTTTATTTTATTTTATTTTATTTTATTTTATTTTATTTTATTTTATTTTATTTTATTTTATTTTATTTTTTAATTTGATTTATATGCCGCCCTTCTCCGAAGACTCAGGGTGGCTTACAATGCATTAAGGCTAAGCAATAGCCTTCATACTTCTGTATATTTATACAAAGTCAGCTTATTGCCCCCACAAACTGGGTCCTCAATTTACCTACCTTAGAAAGGATGGAAGGCTGAGTCGACCTTGAGCCAGGGGAGATTCGAACTGGTGTAATTGCAGACAGCTGGATATTAATTACAGTGCTTTAGTCTGCAGAGCTAAAGCAGATTGGGGAGGGAATGGACATTTTACAGTATCCTTCCCCTGCCACGCCCAAGCCACACCACGCCCACCAAGCCATGCCATGCCACGCCCACCAAGCCACACTCACAGAACTGGTAGTAAAAAATTTTGAAACCCACCACTGGGCGGGAAGCTCCGCCCACCCACCCGGACATCATAATTGATGATCTGCACAGAAGCTTCCTATTGCGAACTGGTAGTAAAGGTAAGTAGAACACACCCTGGTCCAAATGTAAGTCACATGACCAGGGGGATGCGGCAACAGTCATAAGTGTGAAAAATGGCCATCAGTCCCTTTTTTCTGTGCCGTTGTAACTTTGAATGGTCACTAAATGAAATTGTCAACCCTGAAGCTGGCCTGGTTGAAGCCATCTTGGGGCGTGAGTGGACGAGGGACAGGGAGGGGGGATTAGAGATAGCGGGGGTTTTGCAGCCAAAATAAAATGCTTTCTCTTGGGAACCAAGGACGTTCTTACACCTGGCCAGAGGAAGGAGGAGTGATGTTACCAAGGCAACCAGACAGTGCCTTGATTGGACCATGTGACTGATTGTTTGGGAATGAGAGGGAAACTTTTGCTTTTAATTAGGTGAAAAACTGCAGGAACCTTCAGAGTCGGTTTTCACCAGATTTGTGCCAATATGATATATCCAGTAAAGCTATTCTTTGAGGAACTCTCACCCTAACCCTGACAGAAATGTTGTAAGCTGAGGACTACCTGTAATGAATGCCAACGGAATTAGAACTCATTCAAATAGGGCAGAAACTGGCAGCGTGGACTTCTGGGCACCAATGAATCAGTGGACACATCTTCTTTGTTGCCTTGTAGGCTCCATGCTGTACCCGATCTTATAATTAGACAATAAAATTGGCAAATTGTTCCAACACAGAGAAAATTGTTTGAAAGCGTGCCCAGAAGGCCAAATTCTTGAGAAGCTCTTGAGAAGCAGCCTCAACATTTTGCCTCTTGGAAACGGGGGCCCGTTGGCATCAAAAAGAAGACTCTCCTTCTCACAACAGCGCAACAATTTTGAGAGAGCGCCTCCAACTTCTTCCAAAAATTCCAAATTTGTTCCAAGGGCCCCAATGTTGGAGGGTTCCTAAACAGAGTTTAATCAATACATGTTTTATCAATAGCTTACCTCTCAGAGTTGTGGTTACGCCATCATGGGAGGTTTAAAAAAAAAACAACCATTTGACTGCAATGGTATATCAGGCCTTGAGCAGGGGGCTGGATAAAAAGACCTCCAAAGACGCTTCCAACCTTATAATTCTACGTTTGGCCATGGTTTTTCTCAGAAAAACAGAGTTGGAAGGTATGGTGGAGATCTTCTAGTAGTATAACCCCTTGCTCAAGCAGGAGACCTATACCATTTCAGACAAATAGCTATCCAATTATTTCATGAAAACCTCCAGAGATGGAGTACCCACAACCTCTGGGAGCAAGCTGTGCCACTGGTTATTTATTATTTTTATTATTATTTTTATTAATCATATTTCTATGCCGTCCACTCTCCGAGGACTCTGGGCAGCTTACAACAATCGACAGTATACTAAGTAGCACATTGCCTCCAACAATCTGGGTCTTCATTTTACCCACCTCAGAAGGATGGAAGGCTGAGTCCAGCTTGAGCCGGTGAGATTTGATCTGCGGATCTGCTGAACTAGCAGTCAGCTGAAGTAGCTGCAGTACAGCACTCTAACCACTGCTCCACCTCGGCTCTAGGTTAGAGTAGGGTAGGGTAGGGTAGGGTAGGGTAGGGTAGGGTAGGGTAGGGTAGGGTAGGGTAGGGTAGGGTAGAATAGAATAGAATAGAATAGAATAGAATAGAATAGAATAGAATAGAATAGAATAGAATAGAATAGAATAGGACTTGATTGTCACTTTGAATGTATACTAATTGGCATACATTAAAAATGAAATTTTGTTGCATATAGCTCTCAAAGGGTCACCACCTCCAATTTTTCACAATATAAACATGACAAAATGAATAAATAAATAAATACAAAATTACGTATATATACTCACATACAGTAGTGACCAAAATTGTGGAAACCTTTTGGGAAAAGTCTATTTTCTCAAACTAGCTAATAACACCACTTTTATATATAAAAGTATATATATCAATTTATATATAAAAGTATATATATCAATGGAAAGATAATTGAATCAAGAATGTCATGCAATATATTTTATACAAAAATGATCACCATAGAAAAAAATGAGATATACAAAAATGATCACCGTGGCATTTACCCAATATTTAGTTGGGTAACCTTTAGCATGAATTACGACCTTACAACGTCTTCCCATGGAGTAAACCAAGTCTTTTAGCTCTGCAGCTGTTATAATGTGAAACCAAGGTGGGATGACTGGGTTTTATTGCTGGGTCACTTCTAACTAACAAGTTTTTTTAGCCAGCTCCATAGAGTTTCAATTGGGTTAAGGTCTGGGCTATTCCCAGGCCATTCCAGCAGTGGAATAGGATTATCTTGAAACTCCCTCCCCCCCACCCCCCCACAAAAGTAGTGTTATTAGCCATCAAACTTCAAATATACACTTTTCCAAAAAGGTTTCCACAATTTTGGTCATTACTGTATATCGTATGACACAGAGAAACAACACAGTCGAGTTCGGATGTATACATTTTTTTGGTGAGAAAAACGAATCTTGTGAGTTTACCAGACGAATGGCATAGGGGAACAAAGCTGTTCCAGAATCTGGTAAGTTGGATCTCTCCTTGATAAGTTTCCATCCATTGTTTCTTGCTCTGCTTCTTCTTCGTTTGCAGACCCTTAAATATTGGAAGACTGCTATCCTGTCACCCCCAATCCTTCTTTTCATTAGACTAGACCAGGGGTGTGCAACCTTAAACACTCAAAGAGGCATTTGGACCCATTTCCCACAGAAAAGAAAACACCGGGAGCCACAAATCCCTTCCCGTGCCTGACTATTTCCTGAGCAGCCACAAAACTAGCATATGTAGTTGAATTAAACGTTCTGTTTTCTTCTGAAACTTTTCTTTCCTTGGATATCCATGGTTGGCCAACCGGGGGTTGAAAAACTGAATAAATCACGTGCCAGATGGTTTGCGCACTGATGGTTGTGATATTTTGAATGACAGGGAGCCGCAGCAGAGGGATGAAAGAGCCACATGCCGCTCCCGAGCCACGGTTGCTGACCCCTGGACTAGACATACCCAATTTCTGCAACTGTATTTCGTATGTTTTTAGCTCCTGGGAAGAACGTTATTCCTGGGAAGAGTCGGTGAAGCAACACATAGCTCTCTCAGAACTTCCATCTTGGTGTTAAGGTCCTTGTGGTTTTATGAGCCATTTCTTTGAGATGAGGCTCTCTGTCAGGTGAGGAGTACCGAAACCCGCAAAACCTCCTTCTTCTGAGTAATATCTGCCCCGAGGTTGCCAAACCTTGCAGAACAGGAGATTGAGATTACATTTTTTTGCTGCTTGGTAATTTTCTGAATTAGAGACAAGCTTTTGAGAGCCAGCAAAATAAAAATCTCCTAATGCTAAGCAGATGCTTGTCTGTGCTTGTAAAATTCAGACAATTGTTTCAAGAAGAAAACACTCAGGATACAGTGTGGACTAAACCATGTAAGGGACACCGTTTCAGAACACACAGAACTTGGTTACTGCATCCATTGACTCATTTTCTTACAAGCCAGGGAAACCTAAAATAACCAAACAAATGGAGATTACCCACCATGCTGTATCACAGTAATCTTAACTGAGATTAAACATAATCAAGTTGAGCTTGTTATGTGCAAATGCAGCCACCTAGATCTTTAACTAACTGGGTTAAACTCGTTGGGCCACTCTATGGATAACACAAATAAGGAGAAAGTTTTGTTAAAACTTAGTTTATCGAAGTATAAAATACAAAAGGAAAAAAACATGGAAAAGTAAGTAGAGGGGAAGGGGAAAAGAGGGGATATAGTGTAATGGGAGAAAAAAAAGAGGAAAAAGGCACAGTCAAAGGTAACAACATTACAACTACAACTTTTTGCTTTTACACAACAGTATGAACAAGTTTCGTTTTTTTTTTCCCTCATTGCAAACACAAAATCCGGAGGCAGTTTCAAACTAAAGACAAAATTAAATAAAATCTCTTATTTGGATAAAAGAAAAATTTTAACCATCTCAGCTTCCCTTGCTAAATGTATCATTCATTCTCATATTTTCAAATCTAATCCATAATGTTTTACTGACTTTAAGATACTGTTCAGCATTAAGGTGAAGGTGAAGGTTTTGACATAGAATCATCTTTTCACAAAACACCAGTTCTAGCACAGTGCATTATTTCCTTCCATAATTAGATCTTCCTTTTCTTTTAAAGAGTCGGAAAGAAAAACGATCACTTTAAAAGAAAAGTTTCTTAATCTTGGCAACTTTTAGTAGGATGGATTTCAACTCCCAACTTCTTCAGTAGGTACCTGCTGGCTGGAGAATTCTGGGAACTGAAGTTGCTGTTAACTGGAGGCTGCCCTGTTTGGGATAACACTACTGGTAGTCATCGTCTTGTGACCACAATTGAGCCCAAAATTTATGTTGCTCAGTGAGAAATTTGTTAAGTGAGTTTTGTCCCATTTTATGACTTTTCTTTTCTTGTTAAAGTGAACCACAGCAGTAATTAAATTAGTGACACGGTTAAGTGAATTGCTTGTCAGAATGTATCAGAAAAGTGGATTAGGTGATCCTGGGACACTGCAACCGTCATAAATATGAGTCAGTTGCCAAGTGTCTGAATTTTGATCACGTGCCCAAGGGGATGCTGCAATGGTTGTAAGTGTGAAAAACGGTCATAAGTCACTTTTTTCAGTGCTGTTATAACTTTGAATGGTAAACGAATTGTTGTAAATCAGGGACTATCTCTACTTTAGTCAGTTCTACACATGTACACTGACACCAAGATTAATTCCAATGGGCATCCACCATATTTGTGTGTCCCCATTTTGCATCAGTAAGGTAAAGTAAGGTAAAAGTAAAGTTAAAGGTTCCCCTTGCACATATGTGCTAGTTGTTCCCAACTCTAGGGGGCGGTGCTCATCTCTGTTTCAAATCTGAAGAGCCAGCGCTGTCCGAAGATGTCTCTGTGGTCATGAGACCGGCATGACTCAACGCCAAAGGTGCACGGAACACTGTTACCTTCCCACCAAAGGTGGTCCCTATTTTTCTACTTGCATTTTTTACGTGCTTTCAAACTTCTAGGTCGGCAGAAGCTGGGACAAGTCACGGGAGCTCACCCCGTTACACGGCGCTAGGGATTCGAACTGCCGACCTTTCGATCGACAAGCTCAGCATCTTAGCCACTGAGCCACCACGTATCTACCAATTCAGGGACTGAATGAATGGAGATGCTTGTTTTAGTCCAAAAACTTTCCCAAGTGGTTCAGTTTTCTGGGTCTGTACAAGATATGGAGACACGCCTTAAGTCAGGGGTGCGTGTCTGTGTCTGTGTGAGAGACAGATTAAAGCACTAAAGGAAATTATGAAGCTTAGCATCTAATATGAATGCAACCACAAGGTTTATAACTTATCTGTCTGAGCATGGCATACGATCACGTAGGCAATAGTCACTCCCTATTTGCAATATTGGCACTGTGCTTTTTGTAAGAATTAAGTCTATCACATCTGAGGAGGATTAGCAAGATACAAGTTTCTCATGTCATTTATGTCAGTCCATCCTGCCCCCCACCTCCCCCAACATGGAGGATTGATGTCTGGTAACTGGAAGATTAATGTTTTATGACGCTATGATTTTATAAGCTTCTGCAAATGCAGCTCCGTTCAAATCTCCATCTTATTTATTTATTTATTTATTTTATTCAATTTATATACCGCCCTTTTCCTGCTGGATTCAGGACGGTGAACAGCCAAGACTAAAAATATACCAATGCAAAATCTAAAAAATTATTAAAAGAATTACACAACGTTGGCCCAAAAATTTAAAACATCCCAACCTAAAACCCATTGACACTTTAAAAGCTAAAACGGTTAAAAAAGGTTTAAAAGTGTGTGTGTGTGGGGGGGGGGTTATGCCAGCCCTGCTTGATGGAAAAGGCCTGAAGATCTGATATCCTTCATATCTCCAGGGGCAGATCGTTCCAGAGGGCAGGTGCTGCCACAGAGAAGGCCCTCCCCCTGGGGTCGCCAGCCGACAGTGCCTGGCTGATGGCACCCTGAGGAATCCCTCTCTGTGGGAGCGTACTGGCCGGTGGGAGGCTATCGGCGGCAGCAGGCAGTCCCGCAAATACCCAGGTCCTATGCCATGGAGCGCTTTAAAGGTGGTAACCAACACCTTGAAGCGCACCCGGAAGACCACCGGAAGCCAATGCAGCTCACGCAGGAGAGGCATCACATGGGAGCTCCCCCTCACTCCCATAATTCCCCGCGCGGCCGCATTCTGCACCAGTTGGAGCCTCCAGGTGCTCCTCAAGGGGAGCCCCATGTAGAGAATCTTGCTTTTTATTTGTGCAGTCTCTTCTTCCAAGTGTGGGTTGAGAGGAAAAACACGTTATTTCTGTTTTGGGTATGTAATTTTTCATTTCTTAGATGGCTTTCAACTCCGAGCTGCTGCAGGACAGAGGCTGAACAGCGTCAGGATATGGCCTGACTTCACATTTTCACAGAGATTGAAAATCTCAACATCAATTCTGTTTTAAGTACCACAAACGAGCATCTCTTATCTGGTATCTCTAGAAGCATCTGTGATGATACATCAACTACAGCAGTGGTGAGTTGCCTCCAGTTTGGACCGGTTCTATAGAACAGGTAGTAAAACCGGTGGGAGGCTCCACCCACCGACCCCGACGTCATCAGAAGCACACCCCGACTTCTGTGCAGAAGCACACACGCACATGTGGCCCCATTGCAAACTGGTAGTAAAAGTATGACCCACCCCTGAGCTACAGGTAGTCCTCGACTTCGTAACATCTTAGTGACTGTTCAAAGCAGTGGTGGGTTTCAAAATTTTTTACTACTGGTTCTGTGGGTGTGGTTTGGTGGGCATAGTAGGGGAAGGATACTGTAAAATCTCCATTCCCTCCTGATCAGCTGGGACTTGGGAGGCAGAGAATAGATGGGGGCGGGGCTGGTCAGAATTTTTACTACTGGTTCTCCGAATTGCTCAAAATTTCCACTACTGGTTCTCCAGAACTGGTCAGAACCTGCTGAAACCCACCTCTGGTTCAAAGTAACAATGGCACTGAAAAAGGTGATTTATGAGCGTTTTTCAATTATGACCTTTGCAGCATTCCCATGGCCATGTCATCAAAATTCAGACGCTTCGCAACAGACTCATATCTATGATGATTGCATTGTCCTGGAGTCATGCCTTTTGAGACCTTATGACAAGCAAAGTCAATTGGGGGGAGTCAGATTTTGCTTCACAACTGTGTTATTAACTTACCAACTTCAATGATTTACTTAACGATTGTGGCACAAAAGGTCATAAAATGGGTCAAGATTCACTTCACAAATGTTTCACTTAGCAACAAATTTTGGGGGTTTGTGGACGTTGAGGACTGCCTGTTCTTTGTGGATCTGGCCAAGAAGGGAAAACAGGAATACTAATCCGAGTATATTGTATTGTCCTCTAGAGTTGCATCCCGACCCTGGAGGTCTAAAATTACTTTCTCTAGAAATGGACCAAAAGCTTTTGCATGAAAAGCTGCCTGAGCACAAAATGAACTTCTACAGAGTATTGGGTGGCTTTTAAATCCGTGATCATTTTTTATTAATCCTTTGGCTGGGTTTGGAAATCTGTTTAGTAAAGGAACCAAATGCTAGTAAACATGTGAGTAATGGCAGAAAAGTTTTCCTTTTTAATGGGGAAACTACAATGTTGTGTTGTAGACATTGTGATTTCATCATGTCCGAATCAGACACCACATTGGGAAGGCAGATTTACAAGAGCACTGGACATCACACACAACAGAATAACACAGGTGGAAGGAGGTCTTAGCAGGAGTCCCTAAGTGGCTATCCAATCTCTTCTTAAAAGGATCCAGTGATAGAGCACCCACAACTTCTGAAGGCAAGTTGTTCCAATGATCAATTGTTCAATTGTTCTCACTGTCAGGAAATTTCTCCTTAGGTTGCTTCGCTCCTTGCTTAATTTCCATCCATTGCTTCTTGTCCTGCCTTCTGGTCCTTTTATGTTGCAATTTAACAGTAAATTGTATTATTATTATTACTTCATTTTAGCTTCTGCAGCCTTTGAGGAGACCTCATATTCTTTGATTACTCTTCAAAGGGGGTCAGCTTTATACTTTTTAATTCTGATATACGTTCATGTGTCTATATGTGAAAAGACACACACATTTAATACACCCACCCACACATGCTATAAGACTGTCACATACAGATTATACCAAAATATTAGGACAATCATGACAATTACAGATTACAGAGCCCAGAGAAAGCAGCATCTAAATTATACAATATTAATAATAATTTTTACTACGGTCACAGATCGTATGTGTCGAGTGTCAAAAGCCCCTCGACAACACATCGTCCTTGTGGATGGTATTGCCTGTGATGGTATGTTTGAGTACAAAAATGGATTTATTTTTTTTTGGCAGAGGAATGGAATATTTTATCATTTTGGGAGGGAAGGAACCCTTACAGGTATATTACTGTACTTTCTGTAGGAATTGTTGCAGACAAGCAGAACAAGAAATGTGACTATCCCAAAGGTAGTGAAACTAGCTGCTGTGTTGGTTGGTTTCCTGAGCAATCTCTTATCATCTGGGAAAGAAAAGATGATGAAGAGGCTTTTCCAAAGTAATCAAACTGAATTAAGTTTGAGGAAAAGTACCCATTGAAGATCCTGAATAGGGCGAATGGAGCAAGCCTTCCCTGCAGTGACTTTAGAATATAGAATAACAGAGTTGGAAGGGGCTTTGGAGGTCTTCTAGTCCAACCCCCTGCTTAGGTAGGAAAGCCTACACCACTTCAGGCAAATGGTTATCCAACATCTTCTTAAAAACTTCCAGTGTTGGAGAATTCACAACTTCTGGAGGCAAGTTGTTCCACTGATTTATTGTTCTAACTGTCAGGAAATTCCTCCTTAGTTCTAAGTTGCTTCTCTCCTTGATTAGTTTCCACCCATTGCTTCTTGTCCTGCCCTTGGGTGCTTTGGAGAATAGCTTGACTCCCTCTTCTTTGGGGCAGCCCCTGAGATACTGGAAGACTGCTATCATATCTCCCCTAGTCCTTCTCTTCATCAAACTAGACATACCCACTCCCTGCAACTGTTCTTCTTATGTTTTAGCCTTCAGTCCCTTAATCCTCTTTGTTGCTCTTCTCTGCACTCTTTCTAGAATCTCCACATCTTTTTTACATCGTGGCCTTCACATAGGATCCAGTATGTGTCGGTCACTGGGACCGGAGGTTTAGTCTTCTGAGCTTTCAGACTCGTGATAGATCTAATTCTCAGGGAGCTTCTCTCTACCACATTCTGGTAAAGAGAACGTTCCCCAAGGATGAACTCCAGCACAAGTCCAAAAGCTCAGAAGATAAACCTCTCGTCCTGGTGACCAATTTGCAAAATTGAAGGTACTACTACCCTAATGGTATCACACTGTTGTAAGCCCTGTGGAGTGATGCATGGGGTGGAGGGGAATAGCTCAGGAATATCCACACTCTGCAAGCTGAAAATTGCTACCACGAGAAACTTTTCTCTTTCATACATGTTTAATTAATTAATCAATTGATAATTTCTTAGAAACCAGGAGCTAAGACCGGTAAGATTGCTGGTGAAGACTATAGCACAGGGGTGTGTAGCGGGAATAATACTATTTTCATCCTACCCCCAGAATATTTTATTGGTGATTCTGGGTGGGGCTGCTGAGAGTAGCAGTTCAAAAGTATCTGATAATGGGTGCTGTATTCTTTTTTGGGTGATGTACAATTGTTTTTTTTTTATTGTCACATACCCAGAGTCACCTTCAGTGAGATGGGTGGCGATATAAATTTGGTTAACAAATAAATAATGAATTCCCTTTCCCCCCTCTAGAGCTATATTTCTCAATCATGGCAATTTTAAGAAGTGTGGATTTCAGCTCCCAGAATTCCCCAACTAACATGGCTGACTGAAGAATTCTGGGAATCTAGGCTGATCTCAGACCTGTTTAGCACTTAGATGGGAGACTATAATCCAGTGTTCCTCAAATTTCGCCACTTTAAGATGTGTAACTTTTAACTCCCAGAATTCCTCAGCCAGGAACATTGGCTGGGGAATTCTGGGAGTTGAAGTCCACACATCTTAAAATACCCAAGACTGAGAAACATTGCCCCAGATACTGCCAACCAAAAGAAAACAATGCTAGTATAGGGTTAGCCTTTAGCTGTAGGACTTCATGTGGTCTCCCATCCACTTACTCATCACCCTGATGCTGCTATTCCCATCTGCTGAATCTTTTGATACCCTTGAGTTGCACATAGACATGCCAGTAGTATAGCTTTTGAAAGTAAGATGCCACGATTGGCCATGTTTGCTTTTCTTAATCTGTTTTACAGCCCTTCCATCCAAGCATCCTGTACACTCTAAATCAAGGCTAGTTGAATCCGGTGGAGGGTATCTTGCAGGTCTTCGTGCATGCAAAAACACACTTTTCAAGGCAGCAGCACTCAAATAGTTTGCCACTGTCTTCTTCTGGGAGATTTCTCCCAGTGCACCCTGACCTGTAGGATTTCCTGGTGGTGCTCCATCCAAGCTCAAACCAGATCTAGCCCTGCTCAGCAATTTCAAACTCAGCTGCAGGCTGCCCTCTGCTGAGGACGGCACAAAAGCTCTGCCTTGGTTGTGTGTCCTCATTTTGGGGTAGGATTTTTGCATGGTCTTCCATCCCAGTGGCTCCCAGGCTGGGCGCTGCCAATCATGACGTTGTTGCTGCTCCCTGTAGAGAAAACAACCCCAATCGGTGCTTTCCAAAACAGCGAATCCAAACCAGGCCCAACTAACTTTCTCCACCCTAGGAATCCTGAACTCTTTCAAAATGGGAGAGCAGAAGGGGCTGAATCCACTTCCATCTTCTCCGGGGTGCGATGCAGGCGCCGGTTTGGCCGTTCCTGGACTACAACTCCCATCTTCCTCGACCGGTTGGGGGGGTGATGGAAGTAGTATTTCGGGAGGGGATGCGTGTATTACTTTAGCGCCCGCGCGAGAGAGGCTGCTTTCCCTCCGCCTCTTCCTCGCAGGCCCGGCTTGCGGCCTGCTGCGGTTTCCATAGCAACGGATCCTTCCCTCGCTTCGCGGGCCGCCCGGAGAGGCCCAGGCCGGCCTCCCACGACGACGAAGACTTTGCTGCCGCCATGCTCGTGCCGGTCTTCAGCCTGAAGCTCAACCACAAAATCCTGCCCCGCGGCGTGGCGCTGGGCAGGTACGACGGCACCCACCCGTGTCTGACGGCGGCCACACAGGCCGGCAAGGTAGCCCGACCGACTCCACCCCCGGGGGACCTGGAGAGCGCACGGGAGCGGGGAGGCCCCGGCTTTGCACGGGCGCCCTCCGCCCCACGCCTCACCTTGCGGCCCCGCCGACGCTCCCTGGGCGGGGAGTGGGGAGGCAATTTCATGTCGGTGGTAATTCCTCCGCCTGCGTTTGTATTGACCTGTTTATTCCCGACTCAAAATAAATATAAATCCTAGGTTTATGCAGATTACAGTGCACATTTTATTAAAAAACCCCGAACCGAACAGAAAATATGCAATAGAATAGAATAGAATAGAAAATAGGGAAGGGAAGGGAAGAATAGAACAGAACAGAACAGAACAGAACAGAACAGAATAGAATTCTTTATTGGCCAAGTGTGATTGGATACACAAGGAATTTGTCTTGGTGCATACGCTCTCAGTGTGCATTAAAAGAAAAGAGATAGATAGATAGATAGATAGATAGATAGATAGATAGATAGATAGATAGATAGATAGATAGATAGATGATAGATAGATAGATAGATAGATAGATAGATAGATAGTTATGGATAATAGATAGGATAGGACAGGACAAGACAGAATTCTTTATTGGGTGTAATTGGACACAAGGAATTTGTCTTTGGTGCATACGCTCTCAGTGTGCATAAAAAGAAAAGATAGATAGATAGTTATGGATAATAGATAGGATAGGATAGGATAGACAGGACAAGACAATTCTTTATTGTGTGTGATTGGGCACAAGGAATTTGTCTTTGGTGCGTACGCTCTCAGTGTGCATAAAAAGAAAAGATACATTTATCAAGAATCATAAGGTACGACGCTTAATGATGGTCATAGGGTACAAATAAGCAATCAAAACATAGTAGGAAACAATATAAATTGCAAGGATACCAGCAACAAGGTTACAGTCATGCAGTCATAAGTGGGAGGAGATGGGTGATGGGAACAATGAGAAGATTAATAGTAGTGCAGATTTAGTGAATAGTTTGACAGTGTTGAGGGAATTATTTGTTAAGCAGAGTGATGGTGTTTTGGAAAAAACTGTTCTTGTGCCTAGTTGTTCTGGTGTGCAGTGCTCAATTGTGTCGTTTTGAGGGTAGGAGTTGAAACAGTTTATGTCCAGGATGTGAGGGGTCTGTAAATATTTTCACAGCCTTCTTTTTGACTTGTGCTGTATAGAGGTCCTCCATGGAAGGCAGGTTGGTAGCCGTTGTTTTTTCTGCAGTTCTGATTATCCTCTGAAGTCTGTGTCTGTCTTGTTGGGTTGCAGAACCAAACGAGACAGTTATGGAGGTGCAGGTGACAGACTCAAATTCCTCTGTAGAACTGAATCAGCAGCTCTTTGGGCAGTTTGAGCTTTCTGAGTTGGCGCAGAAAGAACTTTCTTTGTTGTGCTTTTTTGATGACGTTTTTGATATTAGCTGTCCATATTTGCATTTTATAATTTGCAGGCCAAAACAATTGGACATAAAGACAGCCCCCCCCCCCCCCCGAATGCTATCACTGTTAAACAACTAATTCCCATAAGACTGTCTGGCCATGCCCTGGGATGTCCAACCACCTAGTAGGGCTATTATTACTTATTATCCTTCTCATCTGCCCTATTATCTATTTCCCTAGATTCTTAATGACTATAACTTCTTGTTGTATCTTGTGATTTATATTGATTGCTTTTATTTGGTATCCTGTTATGATTTCTGTGGATTGGTTTAGTATCCTAAACCAATCACTGACAATCACTGAGTGTGGTATCTGTGGTTTATGATGTCACTTGTTGCTGTATATACAGTGAGAGCTTGTGCACCGGAGACAAATTCCTTTTGGGTGTCCAATCACACTTGGTCAATAAAGAATATTCCTATTCTATTCTATTCTATTCTATTCTATTCTATTCTATTCTATTCTATTCTATTCTATTCTATTCTATTCTATTCTATTCCATTCCATTCCATTCCATTCCATTCCATTCCATTCCATTCCATTCCATCCCATCCCATCCCATCCCATCCCATCCCATCCCATCCCAATCCCAATCCCAATCCCAATCCCAATCCCAATCCCATTCTATTCTATCCCATCCCATCCCACCCCATCCCATCCCATTTTACCCAGAGTTGGTAAAAAAATCTTAATGTGTGCCGAGATGAATAAATTAACAAAAGAGTTTAAGGAAAAAGAGGATATGGAATATTATATAATCTGGCACAAATGGTATAAATGGCTGGAGAATAGGAATAACAGAGAAGAAAAATAGGGGTGAAATGTAAAAAAGGAAAGAATAAATATGTCAATGTATAGAAAATATAAAATTAATAGGGGTCTTAATAAATACACTGTAATTAAAAGAGAGGGGACAAAAAGAAACTGGAATAATATAAAGGGAAAAGGGAGAAAATATAAATATTAGAAATAGCTGTTAAGAGAGTATATATATAAATGTATGTCTTCTAATGTCATTTTATGATATAATAATAATAATAATAATAATAATAATAATAATAATAATAATAATAATATAGAAGGCCTTCAAGATCTCTTCCCACTCTGTGGAACTGTGTATCTACTATGGAGCTGATGCCCATAGAGATGGACACTATTCCTCAAAGAGAAGTTATCTACTGAGTTCTCCTTTGACCTGCAACCAAATCTTTGCTCCCTGAGAATGAAGCCTTTGGTTTCTGGCTGTCCTCCTTCAGAGGACTTCTCCTATCTCTCAAGGATAAGCAGGTTGCTACCTAGACTCTATCGATTGGGGATTCTTGATATATAGGAATACAGTGGAGTTTTACATCATTTTGGAATTATTGTGACTTGTGGAACTGATCAGGAAAGGATTTGTATTTGCTGCTAATGCTTTGCTTAATACCAACAGGTTTTTATTCACAATCCTCATGGACGTGGTCAGCACACAAATACAAACCGCTTGGCACTAAGTAACCAGGATGCTGATATTTCTTTGCTGAACATCAATGAAGCCGTCAGTTGTTTGACTGCAGGATTGTTGAACCCTGATCTTGGCTGTGATTCCCTCCTAGTTGGCACGCGGACTAGTTTGTTGGCATATGATGTACACAACAATGCTGATTTGTTTTATGCTGGGGTGAGTTCATTTTTGTTTCCCCCCCAGGATTACACATCAAGAGCTGAATTTTTAAATTGTTACGGTGCTGGAATACACCATCACTGAATTTAACTTTAAATTTACCTTCTTTCCATTTCACATATTTTGTATATGGGGAAAAAAATGATAAACTGCAGAAAATGTGGAGGCTTCCTAGAGGCTTCCATCACTAATTATTGGTGAAAGGATATCTGGATGATGTCATTTGAATCAATGAAATCATTAATACGCTTTCGTTGTCTCACCTAACATCCTCCTGAAATCCTTTCACCAATGTCGGGAGACGTTTCTAAACATAGATTTTGTTCTTGAAAGCTACCTTCTTCAACGAGAACACATCTTTGCCTCAAAGATTCATCACTGTTCATTAAAGGAAAGCAGTAAGTCAAGGGCAGACTAAATTAAAGAAGACATCCAGCATTATTGGTTGTTCTACTGAAAAACTTCTGAGAAGTTTCAGAATATTATTCAGTCTCTCGCCGGTCAAGCTAGCTTACATTCTCTCTTTCAAAATATACAACTCTCAGGGATGCTTGGTGCTGTCTGAGCTTAATTTTTTGTTGCAAATGTTTCAAAAGCCAACTATGTAACATCATTAGTGTGAGTATGGCATTTACTCCAGAGGTGAAATGCTACCGGTTCGGGCCGATTTGTCCGAATCTGTAGTAAAAAATGCTACTGGTTGGTCTAACCTGTAGTAAAAAATGTAAAAAAAAAAGTTCTGACGATCAGCTGAGCTGCACGATTGTTGGAGCCTTTTTTTTTTTTTTACATTTTTAAAGCATTTTTTTACTACCTATTCACCCAAACCGGTAGTAAAAAATGCTTTTAAAAGGTAAAAAAGATTCTGACGATCACGTGGCACAGCTGTGATCGTCGGAGCCTTTTTTTTTAAAGCTTTTAAAAGCATTTTGTACTACCTATTCACCCAAGCTGGTAGTAAAAAATGCTTTTAAAAAGGTTCCCATGATCACGCACCACAGCTGATTACCCCTCTCACGCTGTTCTACTTACCTTCCCAAGCCTCCTTTTGGCGCGCACTGCGTGTACTCAGCTCACATTTGGCGCACGGCGCGCATGCGTAGCCAGCAAACTGATAGTAAACTGGTTCACTACTGGCTTACTCCCTATTTATATAAAAATAGTTAGCTCTGCCAATGTTGATGTGAGTTTGGTTTTCTCCTTGGTAGTTCATTGATTAGAGTATTGTTTTCTGTTTGTTTTCCAGTTAATTCCTATTTATCTGGATGTTGGCTCTTTGATATGTCCAGGTCGTTTTGTTTCCTTCTTAGCTTGTTTTATTGTCTTGAATGGTGTGTAAATATGATTTATTTCTGTTTCTATTGATAGGTGCTTTGAATGCCAAACTTCCAGGAATTTCCTAGTGGTTCCTAGTGGTCTGGCAGGGCAAGCCACTGTATATGAACAGGGAGCGAACCCCACCCTCACTTGCACTGATAATGTTGCCTAGTTGGGTAGTGAAATGTCTGGAAGCAGACAACCAAACTCAGACTGCCCAGTTCAACTCTGAGCTACACATATTCTTTCCTGTGAAATAAATGTACTTTGCAGGAAATGCAAAGTGAGTCCATCGCTTACTCATTGCTTGGATATTATCATGAAACGGCTAAATTCTCCAACTTCAATAAAATAGAATTTTGTATCAGAATTAGAACCTCTATAATGCATGGCCTCTTTGCCAGCTTGGAGATGCCCTGTGACTAGCAGGAAACTCCTGGTGAGTGAATTTGGGTTCTCTTTTAGCGATGTGAAATAGATTTTGAGGGATTTTGGAGAACTAAAGACTGACACACGAATTACAATGGATTATAGCTCCATCCGCAACGTATTTGGAAATGTAAGCTTTTCAAATAGAAGTTTCATTTCCCTCAACTCAGTAATATTCCTCCCCAAATGAAACATGGCAACATAGGCAGTCCTCGGCTTACAGCAATTCAGTTAACGACCGTTCGAAGTTAGAACAGCACTGAAAAAAGTGACTTATGATCGTTTCACACCATTGTAGCATCCCCATGGTTACATCACCACAATTTGGCTGCTTGGCAGCTGGCCTGTGTTTATGTCAGTTAAACATAGTTTAACTGTGTTTAACAGTTAAGTGCCAGATTCACTTAACAGTCGTGTTATTAGCTTAACAACTGCACTGATTCACTTAACAGCTATGGCAAGAAAGCTCCTCAAATGGGGCAAAATTCACTCAACAAATGTCTCGTTCAGCAGTGGAAATTTTGGGCTCAATTGGTCATAGGTCAAGGACAATCTGTAGCTGTGTTTTCAACTAGCCTGAATATAGTAGAGAGATCAGGAATGACGGCGGATTTACATAGTGAAAAGTTGATGACAGTTTTCCGCTGTTTTGGGATGGGGGAGGGGAAGCAGGTACTATTGTTGTTTCCTTGACTTAAGGAAGTCATCTTTTTTTGGAGAGGGTGGGTGTTGAAGTAGGAAACAACTAATATGCCTCAAGATCCTGCAGATTCAGCTTTTATTATAGGTGGCTAACTATAATCTAGATGTTAATTATTTTCTTTGAAATTGATTATTTCCTTGTTCTAGAGCAGTGATGGCTAGCCTTTTTGCCATCGCGTGCCAAAAGCGGGGGGAGCACAGGGGGGTCGCATGCACACATGCCCGCACCCATAATTCAGTGCGCCCCCCCCACATGTGAGTGCGACCCCCCCACTCCCCCTCTTATTGGCATGTGATGGCACAGTGGGACCGGAAGGCCCGGTTTTTACCTTCCCCAGGCTCCAGAGCCTTTTTAGGAGCCTGGGGAGGATGAAAACAGCCTTCCCCATCCCCCCCAGAGGCCCTCAGCGGCCCGTTTCCTGACCTGTGGTGGGCCCGGAAGGCCCGAAAATCAGCTGGCCGGCATGCACATGTGCACTGGAGCTAAAGGAACACTCCTGTGCCCGCAGATATGGCTACGTGTGCCACAGGTTTGGCATCGGTTCTAGAGGAAGGTTTTATCTGTGTTTGGAGTAACTAGCAGTTTATCTTTTTGGTGTATTTATTATACCATATTTAGTATGCCCTAATACGGTATTATTTTACGGGACCAAATCCGAAGTGAATAGTCCCAGGTTGTTACTAGGATGCACGTTTTATGTCTCTAAAGGCGTTCCAAATTACTTTGTTTGGAATCAGGGAATTAGAATTTGTTTTTGTTTTTCCAATTCATAATTTAATGGTACACACCAGCTGGCTTTTGGCATCATTAGTGGATGACAACGTTAGATCAGTGTGGAGTAAGTCACCGGAACTGTCTTTGTTTTGTGTTTCAGGCTTTGCCTCGCTCAAAGAGTCATTCAACATTTGATCCAGGATTGTTTCTTCAAAGGGACAACAGTAATTTTCTAGCCCCTTCTATGAAAGAAGCATTAATGATAGTTTTGTTCTTGTCGATTTCCTCTCTGTATGGCAATGGCAAAATACCGTTTATTTTGGCTTGATTAAATGCCTTACCATCAGCCTTGCCAACGGGCAATTATCAAACTTTTGACCAGTTTTGTAAGATAGTGAAGGTAGAAGTGATACGTTACAGTTCCCCCCTTTCCTATTTTACAATATTTTTGCCTTTTAAAAGAAATCTTCCAGAATTATACTGTGTTTTGCTGAAAATAAGACCTCCCCTGATAATAAGCCCAATTGGGTTTTTGAGCCCATGTGCTAAAATAAGCCCTCCCCAAAAATATTTAAACGCATGCACAACTGGTCCCCACCATTTCCTCTGGTTAGGGTTAGGGAGACAGAGCTGGAAATCAGGCAAGCTGGCAAGAGGACCCCGTCTTGCTCCATGCGCCCCAAAATAATAAGATCTCCCCGAAAATAAGTCCAAGCGCTTATTTCGGGGTTCAAAAAAATATAAGACAGGGTCTTATTTTTGGGAAAACACGGTATAGAATATTGCATGTTTAACTTTGCAGATCCGACCCTGAGCATTTCCAGGAGCAGAGACTTAACTTCCATCCAGAGACTGACTGACTGTAAGCAATAAGATATTCACATAATCCTCAATTTACAATCACAATTGAGCCCAAAGTTTCTGTTGCTAAGGGAGACATTTGTAAAATGAATTTTGCCCCATTTTTACAGCCTTCCTTGTCATAATTCTTAAGCGAATCACTGCAGCTATCACTGCAGTAACACGGTTGTTAAGTGAATCTGTCTTCCCTTTTGAGTTTGCTGGTCAGAAGGTCACGATCACGTGACCCCAGGACACTACCGCCGTCATAAATATGAGTCCGTTGCCAAGTATCCAAATTTTGATCACGTGATTGTGATGGGGATGTTGCAGCAGTCGTAAGTGCAAAAAACGGTCATAAGTTACTTTTTTTTCAGTGCCGTTGTAACTTTGAAGAATCACTAAATGAACTGTTGTAAGTCAAGAACTACCTGTACTGTGCTAGGTGGAAGGCTTTGGGAAGGTGAACATGCTTGTTTACTTGCTGCACTGATGACATTGTGATCCATTCAGTTGTGTCTGACTCTTGGCAATTCAATGGCCCAGGTGGTCTCTCCACATCTTCCAATCTTGTCCTACTTTTCTGAGTTGCTCTGGCTGGTGTCAGCTTTGATGATGTCCACCCATCAGCCAGTGGAACTGGCGGCAGACTCGGACAGTGAGGAGGTTGGGGAGGAACCTGGGCCAGTCCTGGAGTCTGGGGAAGGCTCTGATGAGTGCTCTGCGTCGGAGGCAGAGTGGGGGCCAGGGCCGTCTGACAGTTGTCAACTGCCTTCGGAGTTGGAGATGAGTGGGGCAGAAGAACAGCTGGAGCCTGTTCCCAGTATGTGCATGCGCAGAGCTGCCAGATGAAGGGAACAGCTAAGTCCGTAAGGAGAAGGGCGGTATATAAGTCTAATTAAAGAAAGAAAGAAAGAAAGAAAGAAAGAAAGAACAAGGGTCGACTTGGGAGGAAGGCCACAGGTGGACGATGAACCGAAAGGGGAGGAGAGTTTGCAGGAGACAATTAGTTCAATTGATTAGAGTGAAGATCTGTTTGTGACTCTCAGAGACTCCTTGCCCAGCCTTTTCTTGCACAGCATTGCATTTGGAAGATAACGGCTTGGCTGCTCTCCAAGCCTGATAAGGTCTGTGGTTGTAAATTCACCCTGGAAAGACTGTTTGCCGGGACTTGCTGGATGTGAGTGAGAGGAATTCACATTAGCTTAATAAAAAGGGGTTTTGTCGGGATAATGAGTCTGCTTCGTGCTTTTGTAAAGCCTAGGTCAGAACAATTATATTCTTTGGCGACCTGATTTCCTTTTATTGCAAACTCTTCCAAGCATAATTGCTTTCTCCATTGAAGTCCCCCGCATGACACAGGCAAAGTAAGTGAGATGCAGTTTCGTGAATTTGCCTCCAGTGACATCTCTGGTGTTACGTGCTCGAGTCCATGCTCGTTGGTCACCTTTGCTACCCAAGGAATACGCAGGCACCATAGCTTAAACGAGTCAATTTTCTTCCTGTCTTGCTTTTTTAAAGTCCAGCTTTCATAGTGTAGCAAATACACAGTGTTACGTTTTTGCTAAACATAACAAAAGCTAGCAAAAGCTTAGCTCAGTGGCTAAGACGCTGAGTTTGTCAATCGAAAGATCGGCAGTTCAGCTGTTTGAATCCCTAGTGCCGCGTAATGGGATGAGCTTCTGTTTTTTGTCCCAGTTTCTGCCAACCTAGCAGTTCGAAAGCACTTAAAAAACGCAAGTAGAAAAATAGGGACCACCTTTGGCGGGAAGGTAACAGCAATCCATGCACCTTTGGCGTTGAGTCATGCCAGCCACATGACCACGGAGACTTCTTCGGACAGTGTTGGCTCTTCGGCTTTGAAACAGAGATGACTCTCCCTAGAGTTGGGAATGACTAGCACATATGTGCAAAGGGAACTTTTACCTTTACCTTTTTATTAGGTTTATCTTTAAAAACATTCTCTGAATTGCTCTAGCTCTAGAAATTTTGGGAGAAATGTCTGAATGCTCCAATTTATCTCACTTTTTTTTTCTTGGTACCTTTATTTCCAGGTAAATTGATTTCTCTGTTGTTTCCCCGCAGGTTCCTGATGGAGCAAACTCTATAGTCGTAGGAACATTGGGAGACATTTCTTCCCCCTTAGCAGTTATTGGAGGAAACTGTTCCTTGCAAGGCTTTAATTATGAAGGGAAAGATCTGTTCTGGACGGTGAGTATGCATATATTATAGGGTTTTATTTATCTTCCCAACAACAAAAACTATTATTATTTCCGTTTTATAAAGGGAGCCCACTGATCATTTCAAGATTAGTGTTGTGGCTGAAATAATGTGCCAAGGCTTGTGGGATTTTATAGCCAGGCATGGTCGAGGGAAAGGTTGCGTTGAGTCTTTTCCCATCTACTGCTCCTGATTTTTGGAGTCTTAGTCTTGTGAAGGCAGTTTTTCTTGGGGATTTCTCTGCAGAGCAAGGAGATGAGGGAAAAGTTCTTCAAGATGCTTTGAGAAGTTCAGTGTTACGTGAGCCACTAGACTTTTTCTGAATGGATGGCATTTTGAAGAAGAGACAGATAAAAAGAATATTAAATACAGGTGGTCCTCGACTTACAACCACAATTGAGCCCAACATTTCTGTTGCTAAATGAAACATTTATTCATCCCACCAACATTGACCAGGCAAGCCACTAGAACTGTGATGGCGAACCTATGGCACGCGTGCCACCTGTGCCACGCAGAGCCATATCTGTGGGCACGCAAGTGTTGCCCTAGCTCAGCTCCAGCGTATATGCGCGCGCTGGTCAGTTGAATTTCGGGCCTTCTGGGCCCACTGGAAGTCGGGAAACGAGCCATTTCCGGCCTCCAGAAGACCTCCGGGGTGTGTGTGAGGGAGGCTGTTTTCGCCCTCCCCAGGCTCCTAGAAAGCCTCTGGAGCCTGGGGAGGGCAAAAAATGGGCCTACCAGGCCCACTGGTAACCTTTTCGCCATCGTTTGCCAAAAGAGGGGGAGCACGGGGGGGGGTTGCGCGTGCATGTGTAGGGGGCAGGGCGGGGCATGGGAGGGTCATTGAATTATGGCTATGGGCATGCATGCGCACGACCCCCTCTGTGCTCCCCCCGCTTTTGGCATGCGACAGCAAAAAGGTTAGCCATCACTGCATTAGAATATATAGTGAAAGCAAAGGTCATCCTTTACTAGCGCTGATGATGTTACCAAGTTTGGTAATGAAACGTCTGGAAGAAAACCACCAAGCATGCTAAAGATCCCTCAGATTTTGACACTGTATGACGAAATACCGAGCATCTTTTAATGTTTTTTTTCTGATGTTACTTTTCTTTTGTCAGATTAAACTAAGAAATACTTTTTAAAAAATATATATAATTATAGGTCACCGGTGACAATGTTCGCGCTCTAGCCTTCTGTGATTTCGACGGTGATGGGAAAAAAGAGGTATGTTTCTTGCGGGTGGTATGTGCATGAACTTACATTTCCATTGTACTACCAGCACAGCTAGTCCTCAACTTGCAACCACAATTGGGCTCAAGATTTCTGTTGCAAAGTAAGACATTTGCTAAGGCAAATTTGCCTCAATTTACAATCTTTCTTGCCAGAGTTGTTAAGTGAATCACTGCAGTTGGTAAGCTAGTAACACGGTTGCTAAGTGAATCCGGCTTCCCCCTTGACTTTGCTGGTCAGAAGGTTGCAAAAGGGGATCCCGTGACCCCATGGGCCCTGCGACCGTCATTAATACGAGTCAGGCATCTAATTTCGATCATGTGACCATGCGGATGTTGCAGAGCGAGTGAAAAGCGGTCATAAGTCACATTTCTCAGTGCCGTGGTAACTTGGAATGGTCACTAAACCGAACTGTAAGTTGAAGTCTATCTGTAGTTCGTATTGCATTTGTCGTATCATGTGGCATTTGTTGGGGTTGAAGACAGATTTGAAAACTATAATCACCTGTGCTCTACATGGGGCTGTCCTCGAAGAGCATCCAGAAGCTCCAATTGGTCCAAAATGCAGCATCAGGCGCAGGGGTGGCTTCTAAATTTTTTTACTACTGATTCTGTGGCCATGGCTTATTTTGTGGATGTGGCTTGGTGGGTGGGTAATGTGATGGTGGGCATAGCCAACTTTTTTTAAAAAAAAAAACTTTTAAAAGCATTTTTTCTACAGCCTTAAGAGGTTGCAGAAAAAAATGCTTTGAAAAACCTCTGCCGATCAGGCAACTCAGCTGGGATCGTTAGAGGCTTTTCAAAGCATTGTTTTTACCACCTCTTCGGCTGAAGAGGTTGTAGAAAAAATGCTTTGAAAAGCCTCTGACGTTCCCAGTTGAGCCACACAATCATCAGAGGCTTTTTTTTTTTTAACTTATAAAAGCATTTTTTCGGCCGAAGAGGTTGTCGAAAATAATGCTTTTAAAAGTTAAAAAAAAAAGCCTCTGATGAGGTGGGCGGGGTAAACGAGCAGCGACTGGGCCAGGGACCCATTCGGAAGCGTCACCAGCCAATGTTATTACCTGTTCTTGGAACTACTATAAATTTTTACTACTGGTGCGAACCGGGAGCAACCCACCACTGGTCCTGCGTAGTTTTGTGCAGACCCCGGTGTGCACATGTATTGCCTCTCTTGCGGGAGCTGCATTGGTTGCTGATTTGCTTCTGGGTGCAATTCAAGGTGCTGGTTGTCATCTTTAAAGCCCTTCTTGGTTTGGGACCTTCTTGGTTTGGGACTGTCTCTTGCCGGTGACATCTACCCAACCCACCAGAGTGGGGAGGCAGGGAATGCTGCGGATCCCATCCCTGAGGGAGATACACCTGGTAGGACCCAGAAGAAGGGCCTTCTCCGTGGTGGCTCCCTCTCTCGAGAACATCCTTCACCCAGAGATTAGAAAGGCCCCCACTCTAATTCTCTTCCAGAAGGTTCTTCCAGCGGGCCTGGAGAACCCAGAGTGGGATAGAACCCATTCAATGGCTCGTGTGATCAGATGTTGCTGTTGCTGGGGCGGTAGGTGGGCGGTGATTTTATTACATTAATTAATTTGATTTTGTTTTTTAGTTTTTACTACTTTTAAATGTGGTTTTTATATTCTGTAAGCCGGCTTGAGTCGCTATGGGCGAATAGGCGGCAATATAAATTTAATAAATTTAATAAATAATTTAATCAATTTAATCAATTGATCAATCAATCAATGAATGAATCAATGAATGAGCAGATGGATTTTTGAAGAATATCTTGATTACTGCTTTTGCGTTTTCAATGGAAGAAAATATCCAAGTCTAGTCCCGTAATGGCAAACCTATGGCACGGGTGCCACAGGTGGCACGTGGAGCCATATTGGTGGGCACGCGAGCTCAGCTCCGGCACACATGCGTGCGCCAGCCAGTTGATTTTTGGGCCTTTTGGGCCCATCAGAAATCAGGAAACACGCTGTTTCCAGCCTCCGGAGGGCCTCTGGGGGGGGTGGGGAAGGCCTCGGGAGCCTGGGGAGAGCGAAAAATGGGCCTACCGGGCCCACGTGCCATCGCGTGCCAAAAGCAGGAGGAGCAATGGGGGGGGGGCGCATAGAATTATGGATGTGGGCATACGTGCGTGTGACCCACTCCACGTTCCCCTCGCTTTTGGCACGTGATGGCAAAAAGGTTAGTCATCACTGGTCTAGTCTTTAGAAGAAGCTCCCTAAATGGAAACCCACGAGGTCTTCTAAGTTCAGTCCGAGCACACAGCTTCCTTGGCTGCAGCACGTGCATTACATCCCTCCTTACTTTTAAGAGCCAGGGTTAATTCTCTTGGTTCCCCTTTCATGTATGTCCCGGGAGACATTCCTTGTCTGGCTACTTGGGATGACATGTCCTAAGGGCTTTCCCAGCCCGGCCGCCTCCCAAAGCAAGAATGCAAGACGATTTGCTGGAAGGGCCATGCGTGTAAGAACAAAGAACTGCTCTCCTGGGGCCCCAGGCGAGGGGAGTCGATCCTTCTAAATCCCAAACCATATTTTGCATGCCCCAGGTCGGTGTTCCTCAACGCTGACAACTATAAGACGTGTAGATTTGAACTCTCAGAATTCCCCAACGAGGATGCAGACTAGGGAATTCTGGGAGTCGAAGTCCACACATCTTAAATTTTCCAGAATTGAGCAGTACTGCCCTCAGTTATATTTACTCTTGGGATGATGTGCAGCTCAGTGGTAAAAACTGAAGTTTGATCTAGGACCGTGATGACGAACCTATGGCACGCGTGCAACAGATGGCATGCGGAGCCATATCTGTGGGCACGCAAGCTTTGCCCTAGCTCAGCTCCTGAGCACATGCGTGCGCCGGCCAGCTGATTTTCAGTCTTCCAGGTTCACCAGAAGTTGGGAAATGGGCTGTTTCCAGCCTCCAGGGGGCCTCCAGGGAGGTGGGGCAGGCAGTTTTCGCCCTCCCCAGGCTCCAAGAAAGCCTCTGGAACCCGGGGAGGGTTCCAGAGGCGAAAAACAGGTCTACCGGGCCGACCGGGCCATCACGTGTCAAAAGCAGGGGGAGGTTGGAGGGGTCACATGCGCATGCGTGGGGGGTGGGGCACATTGAACTATGGGTGTGGGCATGCGCGTGCAACCCCTCGTGGCACACGACAGCAAAAAGGTTAGCTATCATAGATCTAGGATATACTTCAGCAATAACTGTGAGACTTGAAAAATACGTTAACCAAGACAGTTTTTCCTGATTTCCCTACATCATAAATTGGAGTGTTCATCTAATCATGAGATAATTTCCTGATATTATCAGCAGCACTTTCTAGAATATGTCCGGGGAGATTCTCAGTCATCCAGGTCATAGTTGTCTCAAAGGTGCTTTTTCAAGAGACGTCCGTTTTTCCTTGAAGATATTTCGCTTCTCATCCAAGAAGCTTCTTCAGGCTCCTGAATGGAAGAAGCTTCTTGGATGAATGTCTTCAAGGAAAAAACAAATGCCTCTTGAAAAAGCACCTTTGGGACTTTCTGGAATATATTTTAGCATGTTGTATTGAAGCTGAGAGGGATGTGGTGGCTCAGTGGCTAAGATGCTGAGCTTGTCAATTGAAAGGTCGGCAGTTCAGTGGTTCGAATCCCTAGTGCCTTGTAACGGGGTGAGCTCCTGTGACTTGTCTCAGCTTCTGCCAACCTAGCAGTTCGAAAGCACATAAAAAATGCAAGAAGAAAAACGGACCACTTTTGGTGGGAAGGTAACAGTGTTCCGTGTGCCTTTGGTGTTGAGTCATGCCGGCCACATTTCCACGGAGACATTTTTGGACAGCGCTGGCTCTTCGGCTTTGAAACAGAAATGAACACTGCCCCCTAGAGTCGGGAACGACTAACACGTATGTGCGAGGGGAACCTTTTTTCCTTTACCTTATTGAAGCTGTGAGTTAGCCTTCCTGTGCTGATGCTCTTATATGTTTTTTGGCTTCAGCTGTCATCATTCCCAACCATAAATCACCAAGATGTCTAGAAATCAACAAGCCAGATCATGTTAACGTTTTCCTGTTTTGGCAGCTAGAAGAGCAAATTAATGGAAATAAAATATGTTCTGTTAAATGCTTCATGGGTTTTTTTTTTCCTCTCTCTTTTTCTCCCTCTCTCGCCCTCTGCCCCCAAATAGCTTCTCGTTGGATCTGAGGATTTTGATATTAGGGTTTTTAAAGAAGATGAAATTGTGGCGGAAATGTCTGAGACTGAGGTAAGTGGGGAGAAATTAAATATTAAAATTATGTGGTTATTCAGTTTAGTGTGGTGATTCAATTTAGATAAAAAGATTGGAGAAACATAAAGTTTTGGAATCTTTTTGACCATATAGCAGCCTTCAAATAGATGAAAACCTCATTTTATCACTCGGCATATTCAAAAGTTTCCTCTAGGCCTGCTATGCTGTTCTCTTTTTATCCCCCTGGTAGCTGAACTCCTTTTGACAGGTTAATGGAAATGGGACATGAATCAAATAATTCCATTCAATACCAAATGAAAGACGTGGCAAAGTGGATTCAGGAGAAAGAGATAATAATGGCAGCAGTAATTTTTTATTATTATTATTATACACATGAGTGCATCGATGTTGCCTTTTCCAGAAGATTCTCTGCCTTCCGCCAGCCTGTTAAGGCTCATTCAAAAGGAAATCTGAAACGGGAATACAGGTAATCCTCAATTTATAACAATTCATTTAGTGACTGCTCAAAGTTACAACGGCACTGGGAAAAAAATGACCAACCATTTTTCACCCAAACGTTGCAGCATCTCCATAGTCATGTGATCAGAATCACGTGATCTCCTTTTACGACCTGACAAGCAAAGTCAATGTGGAAGATTCACTTAACAACCACGTTACCAACTTAACAATTGCAGGGAATTCACTTAGTAACTGTGGCAATAAAGGTCTTAAAATGAGGCAAAGTTCACTTAAGCACTGCCGCACTTAGCAACAGAAATTTTGGGCTCAGTTATGGTCGTACGTCGAGGGCTACCTGTCGCTTTACTTTTACAGAGGAAACTTGAGAACAACTTCAAACGGAGCAGAGTAAAATTCAGGGAGAAAAATGTCCGGAGTTTGCTTTCTTTGTTGTGACAACTAAGGGAATATAGAAACAATTGTTCTAGGACAGTGATGGCTAACCTTTTTGGTGTCGTGTGCCAAAAGCCCATAAAGCAATGTGCGTGTGACTCCCCCTGGGGGCCCCCCTGCTCATGCGCGCCCGACCCCCCGCGCTCCCCCTGCCCCTGTGCATGTGACCCCCCCACACACACTCTCCCATGCCCCATGTTTGGCCTAGTAAGCCTCCCTGCAGCCTCCTGGGAGCAAAAATGAGCTGCGGGTGGGCTGCGCTGCCATCCCGGTGTCCCGTTTTGGGCCTATGAGACCACTCTGCACTTGTAACCCATAATGCAATGCATGCATGACTCCCCCTGTGCCCCGCCCACCCGTGCATGCGTGTACGACCCTCCTGTGCTGCCCCGCCTCCACGCAGGTGCACTCGCCTCCCGCATACGCCCCACGGCAGAGACCTGAAAATCAGCTGGCTAGTGGGTGGCACGCACACATACGCAGTGGAGCTGAGCTGGGGCCCACAGAGAGGGCTCTGCGTGCGAGCTTTGGCACAGGTGCCATAGGTTCACCATCTCTGTTCTAGGAGGAACAAAATGGTCGTCCTTGTTTTAGTGATGAGTCATTATTAATATTTAGATTTAACCACAGTCGCCCACTCCAGTGAGCTCTGAGCAGTTTACAGAAATCTAATGAATGATTAAAAGTATTAAAAATATAAATAAGACAGTCCAGACCAAAAACTATCATTAAAACCGAGCCTCCCCTCCCCAAAGCATTAACCCCAAGCCTGGTACCAAAACTAATCTAGTTTAGGGGTATTAAGTGTAACGCAGCTCCTGGGATTGCCATAGCTGTCTCAGTGTCCTTCAAGTTTGGTGTGAAGGGAAGGTGTTGACCAGAGACATGAACTACTAGAGGTCCAAAATGTGAAGCTTCTTTTTTTTTTTTAAATTTAATTTATATGCCGCCCTTCTCCAGAGACTCAGGGCAGCTTACAAGGTGTTAAGCAATAGTCTTCATACTTTTCTATATACCTGCTTAGTAGGGCTTTTGCCCCCCCACCAAGCGGTGTTCCTTTTTTGTACAAAGTCAGCTTATTGCCCCCACTATCCGGCTCCTCATTTTACCTAATTCGGAAGGATGGAAGGCTGAGTCAACCGTGAGCCTGGTGAGATTTGAACTTGCAGTAATTGCAGGCAGCTGGTGTCACTTGAACACCACTTTAAGCTGCTGCGCCACCAAGGCTCTTCTTAGTGTATAGATGCCCCCCGAGTCACAAAGATTGAGAATTAGTTCCTTACCCAAGACTTGCCACTCTGAATTATCTCTGTTGTTTCATTAATGCAAAAGACACCAGTGGGTCAAAAACAAAGAATACGACACTACTCTGTTAAATGTTACCTTCTTTGGTGGCTGAAACCAAGATCATTTCTAAGAATGCAGAAAAGCCTCACATCAAGAGCTGCTCAAACCCTTCCCCCTTCCCTTCCCTATTATTCCTTTGACCTTTTTCTCATTCACTTTTCCTCTTGCTCTCCATCTCTGCCTTGTAGAGTCCCTTCTTGGTCTTTTGCCATGCAAAACGATTGGAGTCCTTGCTTGTTCGCTGCCTCCCCTAAACCGTGCCTTGCAGAGAGACCCTCACAGGGGGATGGCCAGACTCCGCTGTCTTCCTCAGCTGCCCTTTTTTCCTCCACTTTTAGACAACCCAAATCTTCTGCCACCTCCTGCCAGGCAGCATTCTTAGCATTTGCAACAGGAAACATTTTGGCAACTGCAAGCTGGAGAAATCCTGATTTAGAATGACAGAGTTCAGTATTTTGGGAGTTGAGGCAGTGGTGAAATCCAATTTTTTTTTTTACTACCGGTTCTGTGGGCGTGGCTTGGTGGGCATGGGTGTGGCTTGGTGGGCGTGGCAGGGGAAGGATACTGCAAAATCCCATTCCCACCCCACTCCAGGGGAAGGATACTGCAAAATCTCCATTCCCACCCCTCTCCAGGGGAAGGATACTGCAAAATCTCCACGCTTACCCCACTCCCCACAGGGGCCTGGTGGCTCAGCATTGTGATTAACATCAGCTGTCTGCAGTTACTGTAAGTTTGAATCTCACCAGGCTCCAGGTTGACTCAGCCTTCCCTCCTTTCTAAGGTAGGTAAATTGAGGACCCAGTTTGTGGGGGCAATAAGCTGACTTTGTATAAATATACAAAAGTATGAAGGCTATTGGTTAACGCATTGTAAGCTGCCCTGAGTCTCCGGAGAAGGGCAACATATAAATCAAATTAAAAAAAAAAACTCGAGGGGAAGGATACTGCAAAATCTCCATTTCCACCCCACCCCACCCCGCCAGAGGTGCTATTTGCTGGTTTTCCGAACTTCGAAATTTCCGCTACCAGTTCTTCAGAACCTGTCAGAACCTGCTGGATTTCATCCCTGAGTTGAGGGCTACGCTGGGCTTTCCATAGCAAGATGGGAAGCATACTCCAAAGAGAAGCAGGGCCAGATCAGCCATTAATTCAGATTTAACTTAAATGCGTTTACGTTTAATTAAAACTAATTGAGATGAATTATGACTGCCAGTGTGATTATTCATTTCCTTTGTCTTTGGCATTCAGATTTAGTTTGGTAGCTACTTTGGAGAGCCTCTGAGGGCAGCACTAAGGGCTTTTAAGAGCTATGTATATATAACCTGGGGCTCCAGGTTGTGCATTCTAGGTTTAGGGCAGGGGTCAGCAACCTGCGGCTCTGGAGCTGCATGTGGCTCTTTCATCCTTCTGCTATGGCTCCCTGTCGCTCAAAATATGTCACAACCACCAATGTGTGACACCTGCCGGTATGTGATTTATTGAGCTTTTCGACCCCCCCTTTTTTTTTGGATTTCAAAATGTTTTTGTTGGATGCAGAAATAAAACTCTGTAGCAGTTCATTGATTTCATAAATGCAACACACTATAGCTTTTTTAATACATAGCATAAAGGTTAAAAAGAACGGCATATGCAGTGTTATCTTCATTTTAGATGTCAAAAGGGTTTTGTGGCTCCCGGTGTTTTCTTTTCTGTGGGAAATGGGTCCAAATGGCTCTTTGAGCATTTAAAGTTGCTGACCCCTGGTTTAGGGACACAAACAGGTATTCATATTCCGCAGCAGAATATTATTAGATCGGACAGTGATGTAGCAACACGCTATTCCTCAGACTTAAGTTGCTGCCCGAAAAGCTAATGCAGTAATTTCAAGATCATGTGAAGTGTTAGTACCACTGAGGAGACCACATTTGAAATACCGTGTCCAGCTTTGGTCACCGTGATACAGAAAAGATGTTGAGATTCTAGAAAGAGTGCAGTGAAGAGCAACAAAGATAATAAAGGATTTGGAGGCTAAATCATGATGGAGGATTAAGGGACTGGAGGTTAAACCATATGATGAACAGTTAAGGGAACTAGGTATCCTGTTTCCCCCAAAATAAGATATCCCCTGGTAATAAGCCCAATTGTGCTTTTGAGCGCATGGCAATAAGGCCAAGCGCTTATTTCAGGGTTCAAAAAAATATAAGACAGGGTCTTATTTTCGGGGAAACATGGTATGTCTAGGCCAGTGATGGTTAACCTTTTTGGCACTGAGTGTTGAAACTGAAGTGCGCGCACCAGAATCCGGAAGAAAGAAGCTAGCCAGTGCGCATGCCCACAGAGAGGGCTTTGCGTGCCACCTCTGGCACTCATGCTACAGGTTCGCCATCATGGGTCTAGCCTAACGGACTAGGGGTGACAAGTACTCTAGGCCTTCTAGTACTTGAGGAGCTACCACAGAGAAGAGGAAGTCGGGCTACTTGCCAAAGCACCTGAGGGCAGGACAAAAATTAAAGGATGGAAGCTTATCAAGGAGAGAGCCAACCAGGGGTGAAATCCATAAGGTTCTGACAGGTTCTGGGGAACCGGTAGTGGAAATTCTGAGTAGTTCAGAGAACCGGCAAATACCACCTCTGGCAGATCCCAGAATGGGGTGGGAAATGGAGATTTTGCAGTATCCTTCCCCTGCCACGCCCATCAAGCCATGCCCACCACACCACGCCCACCAAGCCACGCCCACAGAACCGGTAGTAAAAAAAAAATTGATTTCACCACTGGATCCAACTTAGAAGCAAGGAGAAATTTCCTGACAGGGAGAGCAATTAATCAGTGGAACAGCTTGCCTGCAGTGGTGCTCCCATCATTGGAGGTTTTAAGAAGAGATTGGACCATCATTTGCCTGAAATAGAGGCAAAAAAGAGAGAGGGAGAGAGAGAGATTGCAAGACAGCTTTTACTGTAATGGCAAATTGAAAACGGTTCTTATTCTGTCACAAAGTACTGGGATAAAATATTTTAACTCCAAAGCAATTTTATTTATTTTATTTATTTATTTTGTCAAGCACGTATTAGATAGATATAGGTATAAACATGGTTATTAATACATGAAATGGATACGAATAAAAGGGGACATTAGGACAGGGACGGAAGGCATGTTGGTGCTCTTATGCACGCCCCTTACAGATCTCTTAGGAATGGGGTGAGGTCAACAGTAGACAGTCTAAGGTTAAAGTTTTGGGGGTTTGGTGAAGAAATCACAGAGTCAGGTAGTGCATTCCAGTGCACTGACCACTCTGTTGCTGAAGTCGTATTTTCTGCAATCGAGTTTGGAACGGTTTACCTTGAGTTTGTATGTATTGTGTGCTTGTGTATTGTGGTTGAAGCTGAAGTAGTCATTGATAGGAAGGACGTTGTAGCAGATAATTTTATGTACTAAGCTTAGGTCTGACCAAAGGCGGCGTAGTTCTAAATTGTCTAATCCCAAAATTTCAAGCCTGGTGGCATAAGGGATTCTGTTGCGAGCAGAGAAGTGGAGGACTTTTCTCGTGAAAAATCTCTAGACTCGTTCAGTTGTATTAATGTCCAATATGCAGTGCGGGTTCCAGATGAACTGTATTCAAGAATTGGTCTAGCAAATGTCTAGCAAAAACTTTAAAAGCAGTTAGGAAAATTCTAAGAGATAACATTGCTGTATCATGGTGGGAAAAACATGTCCTAATTTCTACCCAGTGTAACGGTTAGTAACAATGACTGTTTGGGCAGGAGAAGGCCAAATGCTCAGAGGCTGTGAAAGAATTCCTTGTCTGTAGGCCTGGACTGGAGAAGGGCCAGATGGCTTCTGTCCAGCGTCCTTGGCAGAGTAAAAGACTTCCATTATTTATTGATGGGCCAGCCTGTACTAATAGTCCTCTGTACAAATTACATGTAAAATCTGAAAAGCATATATTATGAAAATAATATGTTAAGGTCCACAGCAAAAAGGAATCCTGATGTATCTAAAGAGTACTAAATAGGTAGAAAAAAAATGGGAAACAAGTTTTAATGTTTAATGTTGGAAAGAACATAACAGGGGCATTGATGAGTTTCTTTGAGCTGCAATCAAAATTCCTGTTCTTGAAAGATGCTCTCTTGGACCTTTTGGGGCCAGACTTGGCAAAGGCCCCAAGAAATAAGAATGGGAACCTGGAGACATGTTTTAGTCTGCACAAGGAGAACAGGCAGCCTTCAAAATAAATATAGGTAGTCCTTGGGCACACAGCCATTTGTTCAGTGACTATTCCAAGTTTACAAGGGCACTGAAAAAAAGTGAATTGTCCTTGGCTTTGCGACCATTGCAGCCCCCATGTAGTCACGTGATCAAAATTGGGGTGTTCAGCAGCTGGCACGTACCATATTTTTCGGACTATAAAACGCACCTTCCCCCCCCCCCAAAAGTGGGTGTAAATGTTGGTGTGTTTTATACACCAAATACAGCCATTTTTGGCCTCCCGAACTCCCGCCCTGCTCGTTCCATTTTTGCGAAAAACAGGCCTGTTTTTTGCAGAAATGGGGGTGTTTTTGCCCTCCCCCCAACCCCCAGGAGCACTCTGCAGGCCTCCCAATCCCTCTGCGCAAAAATGGGCCTGTTTTTTTCCCATTTTTTGCAAAAACAGCGTTTTTGCCCTCCCCCAACCCCCAAGAGCACTCTGCAGGCTTCCCAAACACTTTGTGCACCTCATTTTTTTGCAAAAACAGGCCGTTTTTCATTTTTGCAAAAAAACGGGGCGCGCAGAGTGCTTGGGAGGCCTGCAGAGTGCTCCTGATGGCCATGGAGGGCAAAAACCTTTTTTTTCTTACTTACCTCTTCAAAATCTTGGTGCGTCTTACATACCGGTGCGTCTTATAGTCTGAAAAATACGGTATTTACCATGGCTGCAACTTCCCAGCATCCTGTGAGCGCCACTTGGGACTTTTCTCAGTCAGCTTCCAAAAAGCAAAGTAAGTGGGGAATCTGGATTCACTTAACAACGGTGTGAGTCACTTAGCAACCTCAGCGATTCACTGTCTGTCTCTCCATCTCTGTCTGTCTGTCTCTCTCTCTCTCTCTCTCTCTCTCTCTGTGTCTCTGTCTTTCTCTGTCTCTGTCTTTCTCTGTCTCTGTCTTTCTGTGTGTGTGTGTCTCTGTCTCTGTCAATCTTTCTATCTAGCGCTCTGTCTCTCAGTTTCTGGTATCTCTGTCTCTGCAACGTCTGTTTCCCAAGGTGACTGCCTGTTCCAAGACCAAGAGAAATAGACGGAGAGTCAGTTTTATCCAATATTGTTTAAGGGGGCACGATGGCTCAGCAGTTAAAGACGCTGTGCTTCTCAGCTGGAAAGCTGACAGCCCTGGTTCAAAATCCAAGCGCAGCGTGACTGGATGAGCTCCTGTTCCTTGCCTCAGCTGCTGCCCACCTAGCAGTTCAAAAGCATGCAGATGCTAGTAGAAAAATAGGTACCACTTCAGCGTTCCTTGAGCTTCAGCATATAGACAGTACTTGCTGCTTCAGCTAAGAAATGGACAAGTATCACCCCTTAGAATTGAACACGACTGGACGAGGAAACAGTTACCTTTAACATTAAGAGTCTGGTGGCGCAGCAGCTTTAAGTGGTGTTAAAGTGACACCAGCTGCCTGCAATTACTGTGAGTTCAAATCTCACTAGGCTCAAGGTTGACTCAACCTTCCATCCTTCCGAGGTAGGTAAAATGAGGACTCGGATTGTGGGGGCAATAAGCTGACTTTGTATAAAATAGAACACCACTGGGGGGGGGGGGGGGGCGAAAGCCCTACTAAGCAGGTACATACAAAAGTATGAAGGCTATTGCTTAATGCATTGTAAGCCGCCCTGAGTCTCTGGAGAAGGGCGGCATATAAATCTAACTAATAAATAAATAAACGTTGTTTAGAGTGGTTCTGTTGAGGGTTTATTGATGTGCTAACTCTACAGTGCCATGCAAAAGTAGGATAAGGTAGACCTCTTGGGCAGTTCTTTGCTGAACTGTTTGCTTCAAATGGTCGCGTGGGATTACAGCACCCATCATCCTCACTCACTTGGTCAAGGGTACTTACATGACAAAGCTAATCAGAAACAGGTGGGGTGCATGTAGTTTTTGGCATCCACGTGCTCTAATCTTACCCTCCTATATTTTCCACTTTTTTTAAAAAACGGTATTTAGTTTTCTAGAAATGTTGGTATGGTACTTGGTGACTTATTTAGCCCTGTATGTGAATAGAAAATGAGGTGGTATCTCTGTTTGGACATTGCCTGAAGTTCTGAATGAGTTTCCTTTTACTCACTACTTTTACTTTTTACCCCATTCTCAGCCACAAAACGTTGCGGCCAGTATGAATGAATGAATGAATGAATGAATTTATTTGTTTGTTTGTTTGTTTGTTAAATTTCTATACCGCCCTTCTCCCGAGGGACTCAGGGCGGTGCACAACATATACCATATAACCATATAACATATGATGAAAACAACATATACCACAAAATTTAAAAATAGTTTAAAACATATTCAGTAGTTTGGCTCTATTTTTAAAAACTCCAAGACTAAAACACCCATTTAACGACAGAAATTGGCCAAAAATATAGCTTGCTCTGTGCCTCACATGCATTTGAATTACTGTGTTTCCCTGAAAATAAGACCCTGCCTTATGTTTTTTTGAACCCCGAAATAACCACTTGGCCTTATTTTCGGAGAGGTCTTATTATTTTGGGGCGCGTGGAACGAGACGGGGATCCTCTTGCGGTCTTACCTGATTTCCAGCTCTGTTTCCCAGTCCTAGCCAGAGGAAATGGCGGGGACCAGCTGTGCATGCGGTTAAATATTTTTTGGGGAGGGCTTATTTTCTGGGGAAACACACGATAGTAGAGGTGACTCTTAGAAGAGCAAGAAAGGAAGAAACCTGGGGTAGTTGGTGCTTTCTGAGCTCGGTGCTTTTCTTGCAGAAGTTTCATTACCAAACGAGGTAACATCATCAGTGCATAGATAAAATTAGTGATGATGTTCCTCCTCCTCCTCTGCAAACCCTTCTAGCACTGATGATGTTACCTAGCTGGGTCATGAAATGTCTGCAAGAAAGCCAAGCTCAAAGAGGACCAAGGACCCCATAGTTTATTTATTTATTTATTTATTTATTGAATTTCTATACCGCCCTTCTCCCAAAGGACTCAGGGCGGTGAACAGATTAAGATTTCATGTACATGTTATATAGGTGTTTGTATGTAGGTCTTTGGTTATTCGGGTCTTCTCCCGCGTAGAATTGGAAGTATCTTGGCGACGTTTCGACCAAGTCTCATTCGTCATCTTCAGGCTAGTGTTCTCGGCTTCGTGCTTCCAGGATACTTCCAATTCTACGCGGGAGAAGACCCGAATAACCAAAGACCTACATATATATATTATATATATATATATATTATAAACAGTAAATAATAAATTGAGTCAACTTGGTGTATCTACTAAGACCTTGGCATAGAATTTAGATGTTTATGCTAGCCCTGCTTGTTGAAACAGAAAGGTCTTCAGGGCACGTCGGAAAGTGCGAAGATCTGGGATTATTCGTATTCCAGGTGGTATTTTGTTCCAAAGAGTAGGTGCTCCCACAGAGAAGGCTCTCTCCCTTGGAACTACTAGACGACATTGTTTTAATGATGGTACTATGAGTAGGCCTACTCTGTGAGAGCGTATTAGTTGGTGGGAGGTTATCGGTTGCAGCAGGTGGTCTCGTAAGCACTCAGGTCCTAAGCCATGGAGCACTTTAAAGGTAAGAACCAACACCTTGAAGCGCACTCGGAAGGCCACCGGAAGCCAGTGCAGCTCGCGTAGTTCAACCCTGAGCTACAAATGTTCTCTTTTAAGGAAGGACATCCTACTAAAAGCTTTCCCACCTGATACTATGACCCACAGACATATTTTGTTGGCACGTAAAAAGGTCTCTACTAGCTTGACATTTCCGAGATGTTATGGGCCTTCAACTCCTTGGATGTGACTGAAGTAGAGAAGAGAACAAACACCGTTCATGGATGCAATTTTAGCCTTAAACACACCAAGATAGAAATAGGTTCCCCCTTCCTGGGAATAATTTGGCTCTGTTAAGATTTAATTATGACATGGAATATCATTCCTGCTCCAACAAGCTCTTTTGATGCTAACTCCAGTCACTTTGCCAAAGGTATTTTTTTCCAGCGGGAAAAAAAGTTTTTTGGTGGGGGGGGGGTGTTATCCCCATTTCTTTCATTGGTTCCAGTTTGAGTTTTTTAGTAATTCTTGTAATATTCGTTCTTACATCTTAAGTTGTAATATTTGTTCTTACATCTTAAGTTCACAGGGCTTGGCACAAGTTATTTATTTTGCATTCGACGATCCACCCATTGGTGCCTCGTGCAAAAAGTATATTCCCAAGAGACATAAATTAAACAGTACTGAGGCTGGGAATTAATTCCAAACATCAGATCTAAATAGTGTTCGCGGTCTTTCTCAATAATCTACTCCAGTGACCCTCAACATAGATCTGTAATATATTTTAGGACACAAAAGTTGACTTGTTTTTACACAGTCGAGGATTTGGGCTGCTTTGTTTCAAAGCCAGGAGATTAAGATTAGTCTTTAAAAAAAAAAAAGATTAGTCTTTTTATGTCTTATAAAGAAAAAGATTGACTGCATTACAGGTCGTCTTACAATCACAACTGAGTCCAAAATTTCTGTTATTAAGTGAGGCATTTGTTAAGTGAGTTTTGCCCCCTTTTACAATCTTTCTTGCCATAGTTGTTAAGTGAATCACTGCAGTTGTTAAGTTAGTAACACAGTTGTTATATGAATCTGGCTTCCCCATTGACTTTGCATGTCAGAAGGTCACAGAAGTGATCCCATGACCCTGGAACACAGCAACCGTCCGAAGTACATGCCAGTTGCCAAGCGTCTTGACTTTTTAATCACATGACCATGGAGATGCTACAAAGGTTGTAAGTGTGAAAAACAATCATGTCACTTTTTTTCAGTGCCGTTGTAACTTTGAATGGTCTCTAAATAGACTGCTGTAACTTGAGGATTACCTGTATTGTATTTTCTTTCCAGGAAAATCATACAATTCAGAAGCCATATAGGGTTTGTTTGGCTTTTTAATGAAAATAGATCTCAGACTTCTCCGTGTTTCATAAGTGAGAGCAGGCAGAGAGCTGCAATTGGCCCACTGCTCTCCTCTGCCCCATAGAAATTACCCCTCTTCTGGGCTGCCCCTCCTCAGCTGTTCTCCCTTGCACTGGTTCTACAGTAGAGGCCAAAATTGTGGAAAGCTTTTGGGAAAAGTGTATTTTCTAAAACTAGCTAATAACACCACTTTTTTTTTTGGAATAGTACCATAAAATTATATATCAGTGGAGAGATAATTTGAAGAAAAGTGAAACACATAGAAAAAACGAGATATACAAAAGTGATCACCATGTCGGTTAATCCTTAGTTGGGTAACCTTTAGCCTGAATTATGGCCTTACAACGTCTTCCCATGGAGTGAACCAAGTCTTTTAGTTCTGCAGCTGCTATAATGTGAAACCAAGATTGAATGATGGCTTCTATTAACTGGGTTTTATTGTTTCTGACTAACAAGTTTTTTTAGTCAGCTCCATAGATTTTCAATTGGATTAAGATCCGGGCTATTCCCAGGCCATTCTAGCAGTTGAATAGGATTATCTTGAAAGTCCCAAAAAAGTGGTGCTATTAGCCATCAAACCTCAAAAAGACACTTTTCCCCAAAAGGTTTCCACAATTTTGGCCACTATTGTAGTACAGCAACTTCAAGCCAATTTGAAATGTGGAAGAAAAACTTTGGCTGCTTCCAGATTAAGGGTTTATAGTGCTAACAGAAATGATTAGGGAACATTCGTATTTCCCCATCCACCTACTCCCTCTTTCTATGCAGTTTTGACAATAAGAACAGACAGGGAAGAAAGCAGTGGGGGAAAAAAAAACCCTTGGTGCATAATAGATGTAAATCATAACATCTGGAGTCCTTGTAAAGTTTTGTGAACGATGGCAAATGAATAAAATATGAAATAGAATAAACCACATCTCAAAGCCTTCCACATCAACAGCTGGATACAGCACTAGCCAAATCTTTTCAGTGCAGGTGTTGGTACTGATAAGGTGAGTATTATTGAGACTGGGCCCTTGCCAAACCAGGCCTATTTAATAGGCATGAATATTATAACTGCCAATTTCAAAATACCACAACACCGCCAATATCGGTCTGATTTAGCCAAAGGCAGTTTTATTCCATAGAAATAGTTGGCTTAATTATTTAGTTCAACAACAGTTGTTAACCTTTCTTTCTTTATTTTCCAGATCATCACTTCCCTAACTGCGATGAGCCCCACTCGCTTCGGCTATGCACTTGCTAATGGCACGGTGGGCATTTATAACCAGGCAGCACGCTACTGGAGAATTAAAGTTAGTATAATCAAATTGGAGACTTCAGAACAGCTGGAATATCCAGCATTGAGAAATGTATATTTGACTCTGCTGGAAATCTGCAGAGGGAGTCTCAAAAAGGTCCGGATGGCAGCCACTACTATGGAATTGAAGCCCCCTCCTGTCTTTTTATGTGCAACAAGGGCTTTCATTGTAGCTGCTGTCTTCTTTTTTAGTATTGCCACAACATAGATGTTCTCCTTCTCCTTCTTCTCCCTCTCCTCCTCCTCCTCCTCTTCCATTCAGTTTGGATACTGTCCAGTTCTGATTGGGTGATGTAAACAAACACAGAGGCCTAGAACAGATGAGCTGGGAAGGATCTTGTAGTTCATCTGTTACAGCGTTTTATTCAAGGATAATATTAATCAGGCATTGCATTGATGCAGAGGTAGCCCCATGCTCTTTAACTGACTTCGTTAAGTCTGTTGGGTAAACCTGTCAGGTGCAAATAGCCACTTCTGAATTCTGATTTCAAAGTACTGTGAGTGTAAAGTGCAGGAAATCAGGAGTCCAGTCGGTTCAAATTAATATATACTGTATTTTTGGAGTATAAGACGCACCTTAGTTTTGGGGAGGAAAATAAGAAAAAAGCTGATTGGCAGGTGGATCAGCTCCCGGAATACCCCCAATCAGCTGTTCCCAGAGGTAAATTTTAGCAACAGGTTCCTTGGCTGTGAGCTCTGTGACTTGCTTTTTTTTTTTTTGCTTTTTCTTCTGCCTCTGAAACTTTTGAAACTCTGTTTCAGAAAAAACTTCTTTTCCTGCCTCCGAAACAGAGCTTCAGAAAAAAAGCCTCTGAAACTTTGTTTGTGGGCTTCTTTTCTGAAGCTTCTTTTCTGATGCTTTTTTCAGCGCCTAAATCCTCCATTTGAGAAGCTGAGCGGGGCTACATTCAGAGTAAAAGACGCACCCAGATTTTCACCCTCTTTTTTGGGGGAAAAAGGTGTCTTCTACTCCGAAAAATACAGTAGCTAAAGCTCTTTTGTATGCTAAAGCGCTCTACAAAAATCTAAACTAGTAACTGTCAAAACAAATTGCCAGTACATAAGAGTCAGTGGAATTCAAGGAAGGCCGAACTTAGATCTCTTGTGGGCTTGAAGAGACTCAAGTCTGAGGATGCATTTGACCCCTCCCTCAGGTTCAATCTGGTCATCTCCTACAGAAAGGTTTATTAATGCTACCTATACACAAGAATCTGGTCAATTAACTGTTAAAACTAAATTGGTGCTAGATAAGGGTTATCAGAATTCATGGGAGTGGGCTGGACTTGGGTTTCCTGTGGGAACACAATGACTCCAGACAGATGACATATTTAACCCCACCTTCAGGCTCAATCTACTCTTCTTCCTATATCGCCCTAGCCATCGTCATGTTGTAGGTGAGATTCTAAACTTGCTTTGTTGAGAATTTCGAAGTCTTGACAGACACATAACCGAAAGCCATAGAGAAGTTGGAAGGTCCAACTCAGGTGGTATAGGATATCCCTTTGGGACAAAACCCTCTCTATTCAGGGAAAATAATAGCCGCCTTTTCATATGTCCAGGGTCTTTCATTCTTGCTGCAACTCTGTAGGATAGTTACTGTTACAAGGAGAGATTCTTGGACTCGTGCTTAGAGTCAAGATTGAATCTAGAGTCATGGCTATTCATCATCTCATTAAAAGAGCCTTGGTGGCACAGCAGATTAAAGTGCAGTTAAGTAAATACCAGCTGCCTGCAATTACTGCAAGTTCGAATCTTACCAGGCTCAAGGTTGACTCAGCCTTCCATCCTTCCGAGGTAGGTAAAATGAGGACCCGGATTGTGGAGCCAATAAGCTGACTTTGTATAAAAAAGAACATCACTTGGGGGGGCTGAAAGCCCTACTAAGCAGGTATATACTGCTTATATGTTAAGCAGTATGGGTTTTAGGTTGGGATATTTTTAAATTTCGGGCCAAATTTGTGTAATTCTTTTAATAATGTTTAGATTTTGTATGGGTATATTTTTATTCTTGGCTGTTCATCGCCCTGAGTCCAGCAGGAGAAGGGCGATATATAAATTGAATAAAATAAATAAATAAAATAAATAAATAAATATACAAAAGTATGAAGGCTATTGCTTAACACATTGTAAGCCACCCTGAGTCTCCAGAGAAAGGCGGCATATAAATTGAACCAATAAATAAAATAAATAAATAAATCTTGATTGCTCTCCTGCATCAGTATCTCTCCACTAGATGTGGGAAAATATTAGGGTTACTACCAAGGAGTGACCTGCTTGCTACTCACAGATCTATTTTTTTCCCCCTTCAGTCTAAAAATCAGGCGATGTGCATCGATGCTTTTGATATTAATTCTGATGGTGTCTGTGAATTGATAACTGGCTGGTCCAGTGGGAAGGTAAGTATAGAGAAGATTGTATTGAAACTGTTGTGACCAAGGCCCAAGTAGGGATTACCAAACACAAGTCAGTCCTGAACAAACTTATTTTATTAAAACAGCTGAGAATTAGTTCATTCTCAACTTAGTCCAAAACAAAACTCTTAATAACCAGTCCCTCGGCCTGATCACCAACCTTTGATGTCTTTGGCAACCTGCCAAAGGCTTTTCTTGGCAAAACCCCCACAAAGTTCAAGAGACGCTGACAAAAAGCACTGGAATCAACGTTGCTTTTCTACAAAGAACCCAAGGGCTCGTTGCTGCTCTTTTAAGCCTTATGGGAGGGGCCAATCATCTCCTGGCCTTACTCCCGAGTTGCCCTTTTTGCTTCAGCTGCTCTTGCCTTCTGGCAGCTCTTCACATGCATGCACTAGGAACAGGCTCCTCCTGTTCGTCTGCCTCTCTGCTGTCTGCCTCTGGAGGCTCCGGAGTCCGTGCATCACTCCCCGATGGCCTTGGCCCCATCTCTGCCTCTGACGCAGAGCCCTCGTCCGGGCCTTCCCCTGACTCCAGGACTGGCCCATTGTCCTCCCCAGCCTCCTCACTGTCCGACTCCGCTGCCAGGTCCGCAGGCTGCTGGCGGACCGCAACAGAAACTTCTTCCCTGCTACTTTCTGAAAGATTAAACTGTTGGTCTGGTTTAGATTTCTGCTAGCGTTGCTGGAATAAATCAATGACTGCCACGAGAACAAATGGACCATGTTAGACAGATATGAAGAGGTAATGTTTAGTTGGGCTATTTCTTAAATTTGCTTTGCCCCTTTTCAAGGTGTGTGTGCTTGCAGATCACAGAATAACTGCTATGGAACTAAATATACAGAAGGAAAAAGAAGGATTGGGTTGTGAACTAGGGCTTGTTCTGGATTTCTAACATCTGTTTGACTTAGAAGATTTACATAAAGTGTATATGCTTTTAATTATTTTTAAATTGCTCTTTGGTCTTTCCACCTTTTAATGCTGTCCGGGGGAATATCTGTGTTGCAGATTGACGCGCGCAGTGATCGAACTGGAGAAGTCATTTTCAAGGACAACTTTGCTTCTTCCATCGCGGGAATCGTGCAGGGAGATTACAGGATGGATGGAAGTACACAGTTAATCTGCTGCTCGGTTGATGGGGAAGGTAAGATTGCCTCTCAAGTTCAAGACTTTTTTCCCATTTACAATGAGTGGGAACAATGTGAACGGCTGTACTAAAGCAGAAATGTTCTGCTGCCCCAAGAACAAGCCGGATCTTTCAAACCCTAGTTAAGACAAGCATCTGGTCTGTGTGTGTTTGTGTGTGTGTGTGTGTGTGTGTGTATGAGTGAGAAAGAGAGGAGAGAGAAAAGAGAGAGAAAAAGACCCTTTTGGGGGCCGCCTCTCCCTCCTCGCGGGTCCTGTTTTCCTTCCCAGGACTGCATTCTCACGTTCAGGACGCATGGAGATTGAGGAGCTTGGTGTCTGGTAGCTTTTCTCGGCGCTCTTAGCCAAGGGACTTTACTCAGCTCTGAATTCAGATAATGATATCTGGCTCCATCCCAACCTGCTAAAGTAGGCAAGCGTTTTAAATAAGATACCTTACCAAGTTGAGAGTACAGGTAGTCCTCAACTTAATGGCCACAGTGGAGCCCAAAATTTATCCTGCTAAGAGAGACATTTGCTAGGTGAGTTTTGCCCCATGTTACGACCTTGCTGCTCCACTTCTTAGGTCAGGGGTCTGCAACCTTAAACACTAAAAGAGCCATTTGGACCCGTTTCCCACAGAAAAGAAAACACCGGGAGTCACAAAACCCTTCCCGTGCCTGACTATTTCTTGAGCGGCCACAAAACTAGCATATGTCGTTGAATTAAACATTCTGTTTTCTTCCGAAACTTCTTTTCTTGGATTTATTTATGGTTGGCCTACCGGGGGTTGAAAAGCTCAATAAATCACGTGCCGGTTGTCACACATTGGCGGTTGTGACGCATATTTTGAGTGACAGGGAGCCGCAGCAGAGGGATGAAAGAGTCACAGGCGGCTCCAGAGCCACAGGTTGCTGACCCCTGCCTTAGGTGACCACACGACCCTGGGACACTGCAGCCATCATAAATATATGCCAGTTGCCAAGCATCTGAATTTCGATCATGTGACCACAGGGACACTGCAATGGTCATAAGGGTGATAAAGTGTCATAAGTCACCTTTTCAATGCCGTAGTAACTTTGAGTGGTCACCAAGTGAATGATTGTAAGTCAAGGACTACCTGTAACTGATGTGGATTTTGTCTTTTAATTGAGGTCTTTCTGCTTCTCCGTGCCTGTCGGTGTGTACGATTGTTTATTATGTATTAGAAGAGTTTTTGTGGAACTTCAGCACGGTGAATAACAAGTTGGAAGTCAAACTTTTAATCTCATAAAACCAACATTTTACTTTTGTTGGTTTGGATTGGACAGGTTTATCCTACAAACCTGTATTATTCTGTGCTTAGGCCGGACTAACATGTGGTCTATTTTTTCTCTCTTTTGCACACCAGAACAACTAGACACAAGAACAGTTTTTCCCCGAATGCCATCACTCTGCTAAACAAATAATTCCCTCCACACTGTCAAAGTATTGACTAAGTCTACATTACTATTACTATTGATCTTCCCATTGTTCCTATCACCCATCTCCTCCCACTTACGACTGCATGACTGTAACTTGTTGCTGTATCCTTATGATTTATATTGATTGTTTCCAAGTATGATTCGATTGCTTATTTATACCCTATGACTATCATTAAGCGTTGTACCTTATGATTCTTGATGAATGTATCTTTTCTTTTTATGTACACTGAGAGCATACGCACCAAAGACAAATTCCTTGTGTGTCCAATCACACTTGGCCAATAAGGAATTCTGTTCTGTTCTGTTCTGTTCTTTTCTGTTCTGTTCCGTTCCGTTCTGTTCCCTTCCACTCCACTCCACTCCACTCCACATTTTGTTCTATTCTATTCTATTCTATTCTATTCTATTCTATTCTATTCTATTCTATTCTATTCTATTCTATTCTATTCTATTCTATTCCATTCCACTCCACTCCACTCCACTCCACTCCACTCCACTCCACTCCACTCCACTCCATATTCTATTCTATTCTATTCTATTCTATTCTATTCTATTCTATTCTATTCTCTATCCTCTCCTCTCCTCTCCTCTCTTCTAATTCTATTCTATTCTATTCTATTCTATTCTATTCTATTCTATTCTATTCTATTCTATTCTATTCTATTCTATTCTATTCTATTCTATTCTATTCCATTCCATTCCATTCCATTCCATTCCATTCCATTCCACTCCACTCCACTCCACTCCACTCCACTCCACTCCACTCCACATTCTATCCTATCCTATCCTATCCTATCCTATCCTATCCTATCCTATCCTATCCTATCCTATCCTATCCTATCCTATCCTATCCTATCCTATCCTATCCTATTCTTTATGAATCACTGTTGTGCAATGGCAACTATTTTCCAGCAAGAAGTTCAAGAGGAAGGTGAAGACACTTCTCGACTTTGTTTTTACACAGTGCGAGGATACCTGCCAGGGACTCAAGAGATGAAAGGAAGACTATTGGACACGAGTGTGGAGCAAGATCTGATTCGAGGGCTGAGTCAGAAGAAGCAAAACTTGCTCCTTGAGCTACGAAACTATGAAGAAAATTCAAAGGTAATTTACATAAAGACAGAAAAGCCTGAGTAGCGTAGGGGAGTAATGCCTCCTACAAAGGCAGCATTTAAGATCCAGCTGCCTGCAATTACTTGTGAGTTCAATCCCAGCCAGGCTCAAGGTCGACTCAGCCTTCCATCCTTTATAAGGTGGGTAAATTGAGGACCCAGTTTGTGGGGGCAATAAGCTGATTTTGTATAAATATACAGAAGTATGAAGGCTATTGCTTAACGCCTTGTAAGCCACCCTGAGTCTCCGGAGAAGGGCAGCATATAAATCAAATTTTTTAAAAAACGGTCATAAGTCGAGGACTACCTGTAGTGCAGCTGATTGTATGTATTTCTGTGCATTGTCCAATGTTCTGAATAAGGCCTGCATTTTGTTTTAAAGCAGGTGGAGCTGAACACTCAGGTAAATGAGATGGATGGGCAAAGAGGTGTGATCCCAGCAAATACACAGCTCCAGACAGCGTTGTCCGTCAGTCTGGGATCGGAAACCGAATCCGCTCATGTAGAACTCTGCATATCCACATCCAATGGTAAGTCAGGATTAGCAGCCAACATTCGTTCGTGCAGGGCTCAGTACATACGCGTGATTTCTTGGCTGTGAGCACCTGAGGAAGACGCTTCTTTGATCTGACTCTGACATTTGCGCCTTTCGATGAGCTTTCGGACTGATCTTAAGAATCTGAGCGTCTCCCTGAGACAGAGGAATACACCTACCTGTAGTGGCCAAAATTGTGGAAACCTTTTGGGAAAAGTGTATTTTTGAGGTTTGATGGCTAATGACACCACTTTTTTTGGGTGGGAGTTTCAAGATAATCCTATTCCGCTGCTGGAATAGCCCAGAACTTCACCCAATTGAAAATCTATGGAGCCGACTAAAGAAATTTGTTAGTCAGAAGCGACCCAGCAATAAAACCCAGTTAATAGAAGCCATCATTCAGTCTTGGTTTCACATGATAACAGCTGCAGAACACAAAGACTTGGTTCAGTCCATGGGAAGACATTGTAAGGCAGTAATTCCTGCTAAAGGTTACCCAACTAAGGATTAACTGACATGCTGATCATTTTTGTATATCTTGTTTTTACTATGTGTTTCACTTTTCTTCTTTATACTGTAACTGCTATGCTAATAGCAAATCCTTCATAAAAGTTATTGCATTACATTCTTGATTCAATTGTCTTTCCATCAATATATCATTTTATGGTACTACTACTCAAAATAAAGTGATGTTATTAGCTAGTTTTAGAAAATACACTTTTCCCAAAAGGCTTCCACAATTTTGGCCACTACTGTATTATGGGGTTGTTGTCAGGGTTCTAAGTAATACACCCATAGCAAACAAAACTCGGAGGCAGATACGTTCTTCAAAGAAGAGTTTTATTTGGATATATCATAGCAGTGGTGAAATGTAAATTTTGTTACTACCGGTTCTGTGGGCGTGGCTTGGTGGCGGTGGGGTAATATGACTGAGTGGGCGTGGCCAACTTTTTTTTTTAACTTTTAAAACCATTTTTTCTACAACTTCTTTGGCTGAAGAGGTTGTTAAAAAATGCTTTTAAAGCCTCTGACAATACCAGCTGACTTGCCTGATCGGCAGAGGCTTTGTTTTTACTTTTAAAAGCGTTTTTTCTATAACCTTCAGCCGAAGAGGTTGTAGAAAAAATGCTTTTAAAAATAAAAAAAAAAGCCTCTGATGATTGCGCGGCTCAGCTGGGCAATGGGTGGAGGCAGGGATTTTTGCTACTGGTTCTCCAAACCACCCGCCTCCATCGCTACCGGATCGGGTGGTCCGGTCCAAACCAGGAACATTTCACCCCGTAACATAGGCTGGTGAAAACTGACTCTAAATGTTCCCATGGTTTTCACTTAATTAAAAAGTTTTTCCCCTTCCCCCAAACAGTTAATCCCATGGTCCAATCAAGGTGCTGTCCGGTTGCTTGGTAACTTCACTCCTCCTCTCTTCACTCCTCTCTGTTGGGACGTCCTTGGTTCCCAGGCGAAAGTATTTTATTTTGGCTACGAAACCCCAGTTATCGCTATTCCCCCCTCCCTATCCTTCATCTCCATTGTGGCAACGCTGAAGCCTCAAAGGTGGCCTCAGTCAGGCTAGCTTCAGAGTTGACAATTGTTACGTATGCAGAATAGTCGACACTTACAATTTAAGGGACAGCCTCTAAAGGCAGCAGGTTAACCTGAGCAGATCCATGGGGTCTGAGACCCTAGAAAATATGGAGAGAACTGCAACAAAGGTAATAAAGGGTTTGGAGGCTAAATCCAGTGGTGAAATCCATTTTTTTTTACTACCGGTTCTGTGGGTGTGGCTTAGTGGGTGTGGCTTGGTGGGCATGGCAGGGGAAGGATACTGCAAAATCCCCATTCCCATCCCACTCCAGGGGAAGGATACTGCAAAATCTCCATTCCCACCGCTCTCCAGGGGAAGGATACTGCAAAATCCCCATTCCCACCCCACTCCAGGGGAAGGATACTGCAAAATCCCCATTCCCATCCCACTCCAGGGGAAGGATACTGCAAAATCCCCATTCCCATCCCACTCCAGGGGAAGGATACTGCAAAATCCCCATTCCCATCCCACTCCAGGGGAAGGATACTGCAAAATCCCCATCCCCATCCCACTCCATGGGAAGGATACTGCAAAATCTCCATTCCCGTCCCACTCTGGGGCCAGCCAGAGGTGGTATTTGCCGGTTCTCCTAACAGCTCAAAATTTCCGCTACCAGTTTTCCAGAACCTGTCAGAACCTGCTGGATTTCACCCCTGGCTAAATCATATGGTGAACAGTTTAGGGAGCTACGTATGTCTAGTCTAGCGAAGAGAAGGATTAGAGAGAGACTTGATAGCAGTCTTTCAGTACTTCAGGGGCTGCCACAGAGAAGAGGGGATCGACTTAGTCTCCAAAGCACCTGGAAGGCAGGACAAGAAATCATGGGTGGAAGTTTATCAAGGAGAGATCCAACCTGGAACTAAGGAGAAATTTCCTGACCCTGAGAACAATTAACCAGTGGAACAGCTTGCCTCCTGAAGTTGTGGGTGCTTAATCACTGGATGTTTTCAAGAAGAAACTGGGCAACTATTTGACTTGGATGGAATAAGGTCTTCTTCCTTGAGGAGTGGGGTGGGACTAGAAGACCTCTGAGGTCCCGTCCAGCCTTATGATTCTATGTGCATAGTAAACTTGAGGCCACAAGTAAAACATTTAGTGGGTTGTTTTTGGTGGAGGCGGCAGTGATGATTTTGGCTTCTTTTCTGTCCTGTCTGCCGTCCTGGAGAATATAGTTTTTTAACCTGAATAAATAACTTAGTATTCTTAATCTCACTTAATGACCGCCAGGACATGCGACCATAATGGGCAGGCTCCATTACGGTCGTAGATCGAGGACCACTTCTGTTAGAACCTTCAAAACTCACGAAGAGGGAATGTCTTTGTTTTCATTTAAGACACGATTATCCGAGTGGTGCTGATTTTTGCCGAAGGCATCTTTGAAAATGAGAGCCACGTGATCCACCCCACTCCTCAGAACCTCTCGAGCAACATAAAAATCCCGCTCTGCCCCCCGAAAGATGTCCCGGTGGAGTTGAACATCAAAGCCCTTGTTGGATACAAGAAGAGGTGAGGGCTTGGCAGGTTTTCCATCAACTGCCTTTTTTTTCCCCCAACCCCTTTGATGGACTCAATCCTTTTCGCCCTTGGGCTTTTATTAGAGAAACAGGGACCCTCAATTTTGTGGGAGAGGTTGGGAAAATCCGAATGCAGAGAAAAATATCTCATATTGGATAAAAACCCTCAGGCAGGTTTTCGAGTCAGCAAGTGCCAGCATTTTGCATTCAGCAAAGGTTTTTTTAAAAAATGTTTTGAAGGAACAAATGCTGTGCATTGGTTTATAGATTTTTTGTTTCCTTCTGTTCAGTCATGTCTGACTCTTAAGAGACTGCCTGGACAGGTCCCTGCAGTTTTCTTGGCAAGGTTTTTCAGAAATGGTTTGCCATTGCCTCCTTCCTAGGGCTGGAAGAAAGTGACTGGTTCATAGTTCCAGGGCTGACTTTGTGCCTAAGGCTGGACTAGAACTCCCAGTCCCTGGTTCCTATCCTGATGCCTTAACCACTATACCAGACCTACCTTTCTAACATAGGTTAGGCTTTTGTTCAAATAGATTTGGGCATGGAAGTGCTTCCTTCGTAGGGCTTAAACAGAATGACTGTCTTAAGTCACCCCGTTGGCTTTGTGCCTAAGGCAGGTCTAGAACTCCCAGTCTCCTGGTTTTTAACCTGATGCCTTCACCGCTATACCAAACTTGCTCTTTTATAGATATTACAGAGCTAAAATCTTCAGGCCATTCATGATGTGCAAATGGGTTGAGATTCATATTTGGCTTTTCATGGTAAAGGAAACAAGCACATCTGCGCAAGCAGCTAAATTATGCTACAGGGTATCCTTTCTACATCAGTTCTTGGATCTCCCACCCTCACAGTGGATCTAGTGGTAGTCAGAAAGGCTGGAATTTGGTCAGAAGGATTTTGTAGGGAAATTCTTCATGATCTAGAATATCACACTAGTAAAAATTACTAGGAATAATGGATGGAAACTGACCAAGGAGAGATTCAACCTGAAAATAAGGAGAAATTTTCTGACAGTGAGAGCAATCAACCCATGGAACAGAAGTCGCCTTTGGAAGTTGTGGGAGTGTTTTCGCCCTCCCCAGGCTCTGGAGGCTTTTCTTGAGCCTCCGGGAGGGCGAAAAGACCTCCTCCAGGCTCTGGAGGCCCTCCGGAGGCTGGAAGTGGGCCCTTTTCCCGGACTTCCGGTATTTCCGGTAGGCCCGTTTTTCACCCTCCCAGAGCCTCGTGCAGGCCCTGCACTTACCTGGCATCCAAAATGGGCTTCCTGGAGGCTCTTGGGAGGGGCAGGGTGGGCGGGATCAGCCACTCCTTGCAACTACCAGTTCGGCGAACCAGATTAAAATTAACATCCAGTTTTCCTGAACCAGCTAAATCCCACCCCTAAATAAAGGGGCTGCGAAATAATAATAATAATAATAATAATAATAATAATAATAATAATAATAGGATTCAGACTAACAGGCACTTGGTCCACAACACACCTGTCATAACGGTAGTTGAAGAGAAAAAAATATGGCTCATTGACATTGCAATACCTGGTGATGCACGGATTGAAGATAAACAGCAAGAAAAAAATCACAAAGTACCGGGACTTGCAAATTGAAGTTGAGCGACTATGGAAAAATAAATCATTTGTTGTTCCGATTGTAATTGGAGCCCTTAGAGCAATACCCAAAGGGCTACCCCGCTATTTAGAAATTCTAAATTTACCGGACTTGAACATTTTGACTCTACAAAAAACCACCTTACTCGGAACAGCTTACATCCTCCGACGATACCTTAACAGTTCCTAGGTCCTTGGTTAGGACTCGAGCTGCTGAGCTATTAACCAGCCTCAAAGGCTGTGAATCTCACCACAGATTAAATAATAATAATAATAATAATAATAATAATAATAATAATAATAATAATAATAATAATAATAATTTATTTCTCTACTGCCCTTCTCCCAAAGGACTCAGGGCGGTGTACAGCCTGGTTAAAAGCACAAGGACAGACAAAATTTAAAAATAATTAAAATTATTAAATAGTTTGGCTAATGAAACTACACCTCTCATTTGCAACTGAAAATCTCTAGCTGTCCCTGGGCCTTGAATATACTTCTTTTTCTTTTAAGCACCTACATTTACTCATGAGATCCAGAAACTTTTTAAACAAGAGCTTAAGAGTCCCAGAAACATCATGTTATTCCAGAAAAAATTACTTGATTAACATCCTTAAGCTATCTATGGTAGTGAGGACATGAGTGACGTTTTACATAATAGCACAAAGAGGACTGCAGCACTAAAAAAAGAGAAAATAAAATGGAGGTGATCATTGGTGTTCATTTCCTCCCTCCTCCCCCCCACTCTGTGAACGTGAAAGGAGTGTCAGGATCAGGGCACCCTAGAAAGAGCCAAGGCTTGCCTCGATGGCCTTCACCAGAAAGCAAATGATGATGAGTCCATTTGTTCAGCTGCCTTGATGACTTTTTGTGTCATGCTTTCCCAGCACCCAGTTCCATGTTTTTGAGCTGTCTCGACAGCTCCCTCGCTTCTCGATGTATTTGCTCTGCAGTCCGGACCCTGCAACCAGGCCTCTGAGCTTCGTAAAATTCACTCTGGGTGAGAAGGTGCAGATGGTAAGTCTTCTTTCTTTCTTTTTTTGACAACCCATCTGGGTTGTGTTGTTGTTGTTAGTTGTGAAGTTGTGTCCGACCCATTGTGACCCCATGGACAACGTTCCTCCAGGCCTTCCTGTCCTCTACCATCCTCTGGAGTCCATTTAAGCTCAAGCCTACTGCTTCAGTGACTCCATCCAGCCACCTCGTTCTCTGCCGTCCCCTTCTTCTTCTGCCCTCAATTATTCCCAGCATTAGGCTCTTCTCCAGGGAGTCCTTCCTTCTCATTAGGTGGCCAAAGTATTTGAGTTTCCTCTTCAGGATCTGGCCTTCTAAAGAGCAGTCAGGTTGATCTCCTCTAGGACTGACCGGTTGGATCGCCTTGCAGTCTAAGGGACTCGCAGGAGTCTTCTCCAGCACCAGAGTTCAAAGGCCTTCATTCTTTGGCGCTCAGCCTTCCTTATGGTCCAACTTTCACAGCCATACATTGCAACTGGGAAAACCATAGCCTTGACTATACGCACTTTTGTTGGCAGGGTGATGTCTCTGCTTTTTAGTATGCTGTCCAGATTTGCCATAGCAACTGGGTTGTAGGAAACGCTTCTGTATAGTAGTTCAATTCAGCTTAATTCAGTTTAATACTCACTTTCTAAGGTAAGGGCTACAATGATGTGCCTGGTGCCTCCATTACCCAAGTGCTATTGCAGAGAATTGATAGATGCTTCTACTGCTTGTTAAGCAAGGCTTTTAGCTGAAGTGGGGACAAAGAGACACACCGGACTAAGGAGAAGGATCTGACGTGGAGTGGAGGTGAATCTAAATATGATAAAAGAAAGCAGTAAATGCAAGGTAGTCCTTGACTTACAACTATAACTGAACCCAGAATTGCTGTTGCCAAGTGAGACATTCGTTAAGTGAATTCTGCCTCTTGTTAGGCTCTTTCTTGCCACAGTTGTTAACTGAATCCCTGCAGTGGTTAAGTTAGTAAAAGTTAAGTGAATCTGGCTTCCCTATTGACTTTGCTCAGCAGAAGGTCACAAAAGATGATCGATCGTATGACCCCCGGGATATATGATACGTCATTGCAACCGTCATAAATGTGAGTCAGTTGCCAAGCGGGTGAATTTTGATCATGCGACCATGATCAAAATATACAAAATATACATCTATACAAAATTTAAAAACCCAGATGAAATCGAATTAAATAGTTTGCAGGAAACCACAATGTTGCTTCCTGGAAAGTGCCTATGTGCCTTTGCTCCTCTTATAAGCCGTATGGGAGGGGCCAATCATCTCCAAGCTTTACTCCAGAGTCGTCCCTTTTGTTTTAACTGTTCTTGCCTTCTGGCAGCTCTGCACATGCACACACTGGGAGTTCCCCCTGTTCCTCTGCTTCTCTGATGTCCGACTCTGGAGGCTCCGGAGTCTGCACATAACTCCCAGATGGCCCTGGCCCCATCTCTGCCTCTGACACAGAGCCCTTGTCCGAGCCTTCCCCAGACTCCAGGATTGGCCCATCTTCCTCCCCAACCTCCTCACTGTCCGATTCTGCTGCCAGCTCCGTAGGCTGCTGGCGGACCACAACAATCTTCTTATTCCTGAGACTTCTTGATAACTACAGGTGTGTCTCTTACATATCTAGGGCAGGGGTCTCCAACCGTGGCAACTTTAAGGCAAGGTTGGAGACCCTTGGTCTAGGGCAGTAACCTTTTTGCCATCGCATGCCAAAAGCGGGGGGAGTGCGGGGTGGTCACAAATGTGCATGCCCACACCCATAATTCCATGTGCCCTCCCCCCCCGCATGCATGTGTGACCCCCCCTTTGCTCCTCCCGCTTTTCGCATGTGATGGCACAGTTGACCCTGTAAGCCCGTTTTTTGCCCTCCCCAGGCTCCAGAGGCTTTCTAGGAGCCTGGGGAGGGCAAAAACAGCCTCCCCCCACCTCGTCAGAGACTGGAAACCACCAGAAGTTTGCTGACTTCTGGTGGGCCCAGAAGGCCCGAAAATCAGCTGGCCAGTGCATGCATGCATGCTGGAGCTGAGCTAGGGCAACACTTGCGTGCCCACCAATATGGCTCCGCGTGCCACCTGTGCCATAGGTTCGCCATCACGGGTCTAGGGCATCAGCTGCAAATCCCCAGCATCTTATCAGGACGTTGCAACCTGTTTTCCACCCACTCTTGTTCTCAAAACTCACCCCTGTGAATTTATGCTTCAAGGGCGTCATGTGGATAAAACAGAATTTCCTGCTACCAGAGGATGTGGAGATGCGGCATGAGTCGCTGGAAGTCTGCTTCACCTCCTTACGTGACGCAGGACAGCTGTGCATCCGAATGAATTCCAGCGGAGAGGTTATTCTTTTGCTTGCCTTGTTTACGTTGCAGTTAGCCTGGGAAAGAAGCAAGCCCTTCCCTGGTCTCTGGTTTTCATTTTTTGGAGACTGATTTGTCGGAAACAATGAGGGCAGGTACTGGTGGATTTGCAGAGTATTGCAGTTCTTTTGAGTAAGGTGTTAACTGTATTTTGGAGGTATGGATGTCTATAGAGATCCTGAATCACCCAGGTCATGGTGGCCCCAAAAGTTGCTTTTCACCTGAGTCAAGAGAACAGGTGGGGTGTGGAACTTTCTTGAGATTGCTCAAAGGACCATGAAATAGGTGGTATGGTATCCTATCCCCTCTGTTGAGAGGCCGTTCAGTTTTAACACAGACGATCCAGTTGCCTTTTGGAGGCATGGACTTACCGTACTTTTCGGAGTATAAGACATCCCCCCCCTCCACATAAAAGAGCGTGGAAATGTTGGTGTGTCGTATACACCGAATACAATCATTTTTGGCCTCCTGAAACCATGCCCCATGTGTCCTGTTTTTGCCAAAAACAGACCCATTTTTCGCAAAAATGGGGCACGCAGAGTGTTTGGGAGGCCTGCAGAGTGCTCCTGGGGGATCTGGGAGGCGTTTTTGCCCTCCCCAGCCCCCAGGAGCACTCTACAGGCCTCCCAAACCCTCTGCACATCCTATTTTTGGCCTCCCAAATCCCCCACCCGTCGTGTTTTTGCCCTCCCTGGCCCCGGGAGCACTCTGCAGGCCTCTCAAACCCTCTGTGCATCCCGTTTTTGCAAAAAAATGGGTCTGGGAGGCCTGCAGAGTGCTCCTGGGGGCCGGGAAGGGCAAAAACTTTTTTTTTCTTGTTTACCTCTTTGAAATCTTGGTGCGTCTTATACTCTGGTGCGTCTTATAGTCCGAAAAATACGGTATATATAATGTTATTGGCTATGGTCTCTTCCTCTTGTTTAAACATTGGGATTTTTGAAGTGTGTATTACTTAAATAAGGCAACAAGGATTTAAGTTTGAAGCATGTTTGTTCTCATGCAAGATGATCTTCAATGGACGAATTGCCATGATCGTGAAAACAACTAGCCGTTTTCCCTCTGTCCTTGAAACTCTTTATTACATCATGATTATATTTAAGTAATTTACTGCATATCCAAGTCTCTTGATTCTAAACGAAGCTTACATGTAACCTGTCCGTACTTAGTCTTCTATCTGTGACAGGTAGGCCACAGTCAGTAAGGATGGGATCTCACCATTCCTCTACTCTGATATTAAGCACAGGAGCCCCCCAGAGTTGTGTGCTAGGCCCTTTCCTTTATTCCTTGTACATGCATGACTGCACCCCACTGTATAACACCAACGCAATTATTAAATTTGCGGATGACACAACAGTTGTGGGGCTCATTAATAAGAACAATGAGTCTGCTTACAGGAAGGAAGTACAAGGGCTGACATTGTGGTGTAATGAAAATAATCTCACACTTAACACCACAAAAACTAAAGAACTTATAATTGACTTCAGGAGGAAGAGAGATGTACATCTACCTCTGTACATAAATGGTGAGGAGGTGGAGAGGGTAGGTAGTTTTAAATTTCTGGGCATTTATATCTCGGAGGACCTCTCATGGACTATGAATGCTAACATGCTTGTGAAGAAGGCACAGAAGAGGCTGTACTTCCTGAGAATGCTCAGGAAGATAAATCTAGCTCAGCATCTACTTCTATCCTACTATCACAGCACCATTGAGAGTGTCCCGACATACGGCATTCTTGCATGGTATGGGAGCAGCTCTGTAGCAGACAAAAAGGCTCTACAGAGAATCATTAAAACTGCCCAGAATATCATTGGACTCCAGCTACCAGCCCTGGATGACATCTTCGAATCTCACTGTTTGAGGAAGTTGCAAAACATTCTCAGAGACTCTTCCCATCCTGTTTACCATCTTTTTGGACTGTTGCCTTTTAGCAGAAGATACAGAACAATTAAAACTCGGACCACACGTTTTCTGAAGTTTTTATCCCAGAGCTATAATTGCACTCAACAATGAACTAAAGGGCCACCATCAGTGAACTGTTGGACAGCATTACTTAGTCTGTTGTGTGGATGTTTGGATGGTTTAGGGGTGGGGAATTGTGGTGGGTGGGAGTGTGTGTGGGGATTATGTGTGTGGGACCTGGTCTTTGGGTGTTAAGTAAATTTCGTTGTATGTGTATACTGTGTATGCACATACAATGACAATAAAGTTTATTTATTTATTCTTCAGAAACAGAGTATGTTTTTCTTAGAGCAGGGGTGTCCACAACCTTGGCAATTTTAAGACTTGGGGAATTTTGGGAGCTGAAGTCCACAAGTCTAAGGTTGGACATTTCTGTCTTTAGAGTAAAGAAGTTGTTCTCCATTGCACTCAATGGTGTGGTTATTACTCACTAGCTGGATGCCCGGGTTTCACTACGAAACTACGTATCAGCCTTGATAAATAGACACTTACAGCTTGAAAATTAATGAGTAGTTACGATCGTCCTCTCCCCTTCTCTCCTTCAGCCTTGCCCCACAGAACCCTATCCTATCCACTTCTCTCCCTCAGGCTTGCCCCATAGAAGCCTCCCCTATCCTATCCCCTGGTTGCTGCTGTGAAAGTAAAACTGAAAGTGAAACCCCTCTCCTCTGCTTGTGTTTTGCATTTGGAACAGATTTCTTTTCAGGTGGGGAGGGGGAGTAGATCTCCTTAGCATCAGAGCATGTTACTCATAATATAGGAAATACTAATGCTCTGATGGTCATTTCGAAAAATCCTTTCTTAGTGAGCACCTAGAAGCCAAGAGGAACATACGTGGCAAATTTCAAATTTGTAGGCTTTACGGTTCTGAAGATTTCATGGTTACGGTATGAGTGGTTTTTGCTTTTACAGTGGGGCAAAAAAGTATTTAGTCAGCCACCAATTGTGCAAGTTCTCCCACTTAAAAAGATGAGAGAGGCTGTAATTGTCATCATAGGTAGACCTCAACTATGAGACAAAATGAGCAAACAAATCCAGACAATCACATTGTCTGATTTGGAAAGAATTTATTTGCAAATTATGGTGGAAAATAAGTATTTGATCACCTACAAACAAGCAAGATTTCTGGCTCTCACGGACCTGTAACTTCTTCTTTAAGAGGCTCCTCTGTCCTCCACTCATTACCTGTATTAATGGCACCTGTTTGAACTTGTTATCAGTATAAAAGACACCCGTCCACAACCTCAGACAGTCACACTCCAAACTCCACTATGGTGAAGACCAAAGAGCTGTCGAAGGACACCAGAAAGAAAATTGTAGACCTGCACCAGGCTAGGAAGACTGAATCTGCAATAGGCAAGCAGCTTGGTGTGAAGAAATCAACTGTGGGAGCAATAATTAGAAAATGGAAGACATACAAGACCACTGATAACCTTCCTCGATCTGGGGCTCCACACAAGATCTCATCCCGTGGGGTCAAAATGATCACAAGAACGGTGAGCAAAAATCCCAGAACCACACGGGGGGACCTAGTGAATGACCTGCAGGGAGCTGGGACCAACGTAACAAAGTCTACCATCAGTAACACACTACGCCGTCAGGGACTCAGATCCTGCAGTGCCAGACGTGTCCCCCTGCTTAAGCAAGTACATGTCTGGGCCCGTCTGAAGTTTGCTAGAGAGCATTTGGATGATCCAGAAGAGGAGTGGGAGAATGTCATATGGTCAGATGAAACCAAAGTAGAACTGTTTGGTAGAAACACAACTCGTCGTGTTTGGAGGAGAGAGAACGCTGAGTTGCATCCAAAGAACACCATACCTACTGTGAAGCATGGGGGTGGCAACATCATGCTTCGGGGCTGTTTCTCTGCAAAGGATGACTGATCCGTGTACAGGAAAGAATGAATGGGGCCATGTATTGTGAGATTTTGAGTGCAAACCTCCTTCCATCAGCAAGGGCATTGAAGATGAAACCTGGCTGGGTCTTTCAGCATGACAACAATCCCAAACACACCGCCTGGGCAACGAAGGAGTGGCTTTGTAAGAAGCATTTCAAGGTCCTGGAGTGGTCTAGCTGGTCTCCAGATCTCAAACCCATAGAAAACCTTTGGAGGGAATTGAAAGTCCGTGTTGCCCAGCAACAGCTCCAAAACATCACTGCTCTAGAGGAGATCTGCATGGAGGAATGGGCCAACAAACCAGCAGCAGTGTGTGCCAACCTTGTGAAGACTTACAGAAAACGTTTGACCTCTGTCATTGCCAACAAAGGTTATATAGCAAAGCATTGAGATGGACTTTTGATATTGACCAAATACTTATTTTCCACCATAATTTGCAAATAAATTCTTTCCAAATCAGACAATGTGATTGTCTGGATTTGTTTTCTCATTTTGTCTCATAGTTGAGGTCTACCTATGATGCCAGTTACAGGCTTCTCTCATCCTTTTAAGTGGGAGAACTTGCACAATTGGTGGCTGACTAAATACTTTTTTGCCCCACTGTAGATCAACAGTCTGTTTCTCATCAGCTTTGTAGATCCAGGGCAACTGCCGTAAGCTATTCCATGTTAGTTTCCTCACAAAACATTTGCATTCAAGGTTAGCACTTGGGTTATCCTAGTTTAGCTTCAGATGTGATGAGGCTCTTTAAGCATCAACTTCTGCCATTGGAATGAGCGTGCCTGGGGCCAATCTGAGTTACTGTTTTTTCCTTCGGTTAATAGATCTCCATTAACACCGATAACATTGATCTGGCTGGTGACATCATCCAATCGATGGCCTCCTTTTGGGCAATTGAGGACTTGCAGGTTGAAGCCGACTTCCCTGTGTATTTTGATGAGGTGCACAAAGCTTTTGTTGGGGTAAGCGAGCAAGGCTTCCTAAACGTATCTGGGGTACCAGTAGAAGAGAACATCTGTAGCTCAGGGTTGAATCATGGGGTCCTTGGAGCTCTCTGAGCTCAGATGTTTTCTTACAGACATTTGATGACCCAACTAGGTAACCTCATCAGTGCTGGAAGGGAATGGGGTTTGTGAAGTGGAGGAGGAGGGAAAGGGCTGTGGGAACCTTGGTGCTCTCTGAGCTTGGTTGTTTTCTTACAGATGTTTCATGACCCAACTAGGTAACATCATCAGTGCCAGAAGGGAGTTGAGTGCAGAGGAGAAGGCAAGGAGGACAACTGTGGGGTCCTTAATACACTTTGAACTTGCTTGCTTGCAGATGTTTATGATGTCAAGCTGCATTTACTCTAGTGCTGACATAAGGAGAAGCGGAGGCGTCTGAAAAGGGACGGTTGACTTTTCCCCTATTTATTTTCCCTGGAGATAATATCCCCTAGGAGATGGGAGGGGAGGGGGGAATTCCTTTGAGCTGGAGCAGTAGATTAGGGGTAGAGTGACTTGGAAGATGGCCAATGAGTGCAGAGGACTGGGGGAAGAAAAGGGAGGGTTTTTGGGTTGGAAGTCAGTGTTGGCTACGATGAGCCGGAGTTAGAATGTCGTGCTTAATAAATGAGAGTTTTTTCATCAAAGACTTTGTTTGAAATGCAATTTATTTGAGACGACCTCGAAACCTGACATATATACTATACAAGCAGCAAAACCTATACATTCACTCACACTGATGAGATTGCCTAGTTGGGCAATGAAGCATCTGCATGCAATCAAAAAACCCAGAAAGCACCAAGATATGTGAGATACCTCATTGTGATGGATTGGCATGGCTTAAATAAATTGGAATAGGCAGGAGCTAAAGAAATCCGTGGATTTGGTGGGCCACAAGCAAGAGGTTTTTCTCAAGGGCTTTAAAATAGCGAACAACACTAACTGGTCTATCTAGAACTTTCCTAAAGCAGCACCAGACTCTTAATTATTTACTTTCCAGCAGATCAGACCATTTTTGCCTTAGAAAAGATTGCCTCTTTCATGGCAGCACAGGCCGTCTCGTCGTTTTTCCGGCTGATGGAATTTATGCTCCATTTCCAGACAAAACTTGCAACGGGAGAATTGAATTGTCAACAGCTTTGCTTTTAGGCTGGAGATTCATTCAACAAAATTACTTGCTTTGTCTGAATCTGAATTAGCCATCTGGGAGGTTTGGAATGCTAATGATTTTGCAAGCAGAGATCTGTGGTGACAGGTGGAGTCCCAGAACCCTAAAATCTCAAGGAAGTATTAGACCAGGAGGTACTTTGAACGTCTGCCTCAAGGAAGTGGCTCCATAACCCGAAGACTTCAGGGATCCTAGGCAGTGCAGAGCTGCCCTGTTTCCAGAAAGCAAACATCTAATTGTCTTGTCTGGCAAACAGATAAGATAGTTAGACAATTATATTATGGGTGTGCAATAATGGCAAATATCTGTAGCTCAGGTCAGTGGTGGGTTTCAAATTTTTTTACTACCAGTTCTGTGGGCGTGGCTTGGTGGGTGTGGCAGGGGAAGGATACTGTAAATCTCCATTCCCACTCCACTCCAGGGCAGTGCTGTGGAGTCGGAGTCGGAGGAAATTTTGGGTAACTGGAGTCGGAGTTGGAGTCGGAGTCGGAACATTTATCTCCCAACTCCACAGCCCTGCTCCAGGGGAAGAATATTGTAAAATCTCCAATCCGTCCCCAGTCCAGGAGAAGTTACTGCAAAATACCCATTTCCTCTTGATCAACTGGGACCAGGGAGAAAGAGAATAGATAGGGGCGGGGCCAGTAAGAATTTTTACTACCGGTTCTCAGAACTACTCAGAATTTCCACTACTGGTTCTCCAGAATTGGTCAGAACCTGCTGAAACCCACCTCTGGCTCAGGTGTAGGATGAAAGTGAAGGTTCGTTCTTCAAGCTTGTGGGTTGTTTTCCAAAAGTTTCATTACCAGGCTAGGTAACATCTTCAGCAGAGTTTAGGGGATTTCAGTGTTCTTCTGTTTATAAGGGCTTCAGGTGTGGGTGGGTCATGTGAGGGTCTTGTGATGGGTCAGCTGTGAGTCATCAGTGAGAGTCTTGTGAAGGGTCTTGTGATAAGGAGATTACATCAAGTCAGGGCCATTGGGAGGTGAACTGCTGGTGGTGCGGGATTGTGTGGGTTGGTTGAGGGTCGGTGCTGTCTCTGGTTGGCTGTGCGGTTGATTTGGATTCTGAGGGGTTCGTAGGCTGGCTGTAGGTCAGTGTGTCAGTGGATGGAATTGCTTGTGGAACGCCAGGCTTCGATGAACCAATGAGTGTGGCAGTTGTGGCCTGCTGGCTGCTGGCCCCTCCAGTACTGGAATCAGAGGAGGAGTGTTGTGGCTCCGTTGCCTGAGCCTGTGTCATCAGCAGGAGAGGACTCTGAGAGTGAGAGAGAGGAGTTGGCAAGGCCTCCTTCTCCAGGACCCTCCTCTCTGGCAATGCCTCCGGAGGACACCAAAGGGCAAGAGATAGGCCCAGAGCCAAGCTCGTCCCCGCAGCCACAGGTGGACAGTGATGAGGGTAAAGAGTTTTGGCTGGACCCTCGCCAGCGTCGCAGAGATAGGCGTGAGCAGCAGAAGAAAAGGCGTGCCCGTGATTAGCTGACTCACTGGACCACACCCCACAGGCTATAAAAGGGAGTGAGTTAAGCCTTCAACTCTGTGATGGACAAAACTAGTAAATCCCTTGGAGTCTTCAGATTTATTCCTGCATTTCGGCTTCAGCTATTATTTCTGGACAATTGTGGTGTGTATTTTCTGCTAAGTTGATAAAGGTCTTGGCAAGCAGCTGCTGGGATTGCTGCCAAGCGTCTTATCGGACTAATTGGTTGCCTGCCAGTTTATTTAACCCCCGACTGTCTGAGTGTGTGTCTGTTTGTGTGGCGTGGACAGAACGAGGAGGAGGCATATGGGAGTCAGGGCCAGCATCAAGGCAACTTGAGAGCTCTGAGAGGGAAGAGGGAATGGAGCTGTCAGAGAGAGAGAGAGACAGAGAGAGAGAGACAGAGGCAGAGCCTGGGCCATCTGTCAGCCCTCAGATGGAGAGTCAACAGCCCTCAGGCCTGGAGGTGGCTGATGACAAAGAGGAGGAACAGCTGGGTCCAGTGCCTGACATGTGGATGCGCAGAAGGCAGAGGAGAGGAGAGCAGTGGAAATCTATGGGCCGGTCCTTGGGACGGAAGAGCCACCGCTGCTAGCGAAGCCCCACCCTAGCTTGGGGGATAAAAGGCAGGGGGCGGAGATGAATAGATGTGGCAGACAACTATACATCACCCTGATGGACGGACCTGTTAGCCTGCAGTGTGAGAAACTTCTTTGCTGGGCTGCCGGCGCTCCTAATTAAAGGAATCTTTGAGTTCACCTCGGAGGGTTTGTCGTGTTTGGGGGAGCTGGGTCAGAACAGTGGCGGGTTGTAACACACCCACACCTGAAGTCCTTATAAAGAGAACACTGACACCGGCATCCCCTAAACTCCACTGAAAATGTTACCTAGTGTGGTAATGAAAAGTTTGGAAACCAACCCAAAAGCTCAGAGAACGAACTTTCATCCTTTTGTTATCTGTATTAAGTTGTGGGTGGTTCTTCTCCACAGGTGGACAGTTCTCATACTGTTTGTCAGAAGCTCACAGCCAACATGGCTGACAGCTCCAACTCCATCCGCAGCATGCTGGTTCGAGCTGAAGATTCCCGCCTCATGGGAGACTGGTGAGTGAGCAACACCGATTGATCAAAACATTTGACTGATAGAACATGGATTGAATCAGTGAGTATTGCGGGCCCAACAGGCGAAGGAAAGTAGGGTAGACTGTATCGGTTGGAAACATGCAGAAGAGGTCTTCATCCCAAAATGGCTAGACAATGACTAGAACAGGGGTCTGCAACCTTAAGGGCTCAAGGAGCCATTTGGACCCGTTTCCCACAGAAAAGGAAACACTGGGAGCCACAAAACCTGGGTGGGCATGGCCAACTTGATGTCACTCACTTCCACATGAACTCCCCCTCCTAGCCACGGTTACCCAGCCGGTCATTAGGGCAGAGAACCAGTTGTTAAAAAACACCAGGAACCACAAAATCCTTTTGACAACTCTCCCCTCCCTCCCTCTCCCCCCCACTCTCCCTCCCTCTCTGTATCTCTTTATGTCAGTCTCTCTGTCTCTCTCTCTCTCTCTGCCCTGGCCACTTCTCCATCTCCTGCCATCGTCCTTACCTTCTCAGGCCAGGTGAGGAGTGACTGGGAGGGGAGGACGAGGGGCCAGCCAGTGATGGGGTCATCCGACAGGGAGCCACAGCAGAGGGCCCAAAGAGCTGCATGGGGCTCTGGAGCCACAGGTTGCTGACTCCTGGGCAAGAATCATGATGATGATGATGATGATCAAAGCAAAACTGCTACTTGAGTAAAACAAAAGGGAGATTGGAAGTCAAAATTCAGATGCTCTATGGCAGAGATGGCGAACCTATGGCACGCATGCCTCAAGTGGCACACACACAGCCCTCTATGTGGGCACGCATGCTGTCACCAGCTGCTCTTCTGGTTTCCGGCCAGCTGGTCTTTGTGGACGCCGGAGCACCGGAAAACGGCCTGAAAAGAGCCCGGAAAACAGCCAAAAAGGCCATTTTCCAAGCCTTTTTCCAGGCTGTTTTTTGGGCTGTTTTCTGGGCCATTTTTAGGCTATATGTCAACCTCGCTAGCTTTGGCTTGCTTGCTTCAGCTGTCATAGAAACGGAGGGAGGGGGGTTTAGACTACGGGCTTTGTATGAATCTGAGAAACGAAACCAATTCCTAAGCTGTTATCAGACCAACGGACACTGCATTCCTGGATGCTGACACGGCCAGACGTCTGCTCCCACCTGACCTCTGGGAGACCTTTGGATTGGATGATTTATGGTGGACAATGGGAGGGGATGCTTTCTATATGTAACTTTTGCGCTTTTTGCCTCAGAATCCTGCTTTCCATGGTTGCGTTCATTTCATGTCTAGTAAAAGTACCAGTTTTTAACCTATGATGAAGTCTGGGTTTTCTTTTCCTGGATACTGAAGGAAGCATACCCGACACTGTTTTTCAGGCCATTTTCAGGGCTATTTTCAGGCCATTTTTAGGGCTGTTTTCAGGTTGTTTTTCAGGTCGATTTTTGGTCCAAAAATGGTCAACCCCCCCCCCCCCCCCATTCAATTTTGGAACCAACCGGTAAGTCCGGTTCCCCCACCATAGAGTCTCCTCCTAAAGCGGTGTTCTTTTTCCTCTACCAGTCCTAACCGAAAATCCTATCAATTCTGGAGCTGACTGGAAAACCCACCCCTTGCTATAGAGTCTCCTCCTGGCATGCCCTGCTCCGCCCCCCAGCTGGGAGCTTCTCTCAAAATTGTGGTGCCGACTGGTGACAGGGAGCCACAGCAGAGGGATGAAAGGAGGCTCCAGAGCCACAGGCTGGCTCCAGAGCCACAGGCTGCTGACCCCTGTCTTAGGAGGTCTCTTTCCTCCAGAAACCCCAAACTGAAGCCCATAGAGGGGTGGGGGTAGGGGATACGAAGATGCAGGACCCAGGAAGTTGCCAGGAGCATCACATAACCAAAATGCCAAGAGATGCACCTGTCCCAGAGCAGGCTACGTTGTCTTTTCACCTCTGTCTCCAGCAGATCCAACATGGGCACTAACAAAAGTTTCAGGAAAGCTTCCCTTGGATTCATTGCATCCCAAATCCCAACAACTAAAATAAGCTTTCAACATTATTTGCTGATATTTTTGTTTACCCTTGCAGGAAAAACATGAAGAGACGGTATAATGAACTGTATGACCTCAACAAGGATTTACTGTCTCAGTACAAGATTCGTTGCACCAATCACTCAGAGCTTTTGAATAACCTCAAAGCAATAAATCAGGCCATCCAACGAGCAGGAAATCTCCGAGGTAGGTTCTGAGAGAGGATTACTTCTCATTTACATGTCACGTCACTTGAAAAAGAAGCTTGAAAAGAAAAGAGCATGCGTAAGTGAATTTTAACCTGGAAAGAAATGGGTGTGAATTTTGAAGGGGGGGGGGCATCGATACTTGAATTTCTGGAGGCGTCCAGCTGAATTCAGGGAAATCTTTAAATCGGATGAAAAAAATATAGTCTTGCAGACATTTACCATATTTTTCGGAGTATAAGATGCTCTCCCCCCCGCCCCCCGAAAGAGGCTGAAAATTTGGGTGCATCTTATACTCCGAATGTAGCCCGGCCCACCCACCGTCCCCCACCCTTTGGCCTCTGCACATCCTCTTCCTGGCTGCAGATTGCCACAGACAATGGCTTGTGTTTTTGGGCTCTGCGCCTCGTGTTTTCAGCCTCCAAACGCTCCGTTTGAGAGCCGTTCAAGGCTGTGCATTGCGTTTTAGGCCTCCGCGTGCCCCATTCTTGGCCTTTGCACATCACGTTTTTGGGCAGCAATCGGCAGCGATGTGCTTTGCCGATTCCCGCAGCCTCGGAACAGCTCTCAAACGGAGTGTTTGGAGGCTGAAAATGTGAGGCGTGGAGCCCAAAATGGCAACCCGGAACAGCTGCTGCCTTGTCTTACCGCTTCCGTGCTTTGCCTGCTTTACTCACTGGAGCTCCTTCCGATGATCAGCTGTGCTATTGAAGCTGCTGATCAGCCCCAACGAGGCACGTCTGCGCTCACAACCAGCGAACGAATGTGCTGGCTAAGAACACTAGCCGGATAACTACCTGGTAGTCAGAGGCAGAATTTTATTTCCCCTATTTTCCTCCCCAAAAACTAAGGTGCGTCATATACCCTGAAAAATAGGGTATACATTGGGCTGGAGGATTCAAGGGAGCTAGTCCTGCATTTGAACTTGGGGAAACCTTTACTTGTGATCCGGTTCTCAATTAAAACAGTGTAGTTGTTTGGAGAGCTGTACTCACAGGCTTAGGTTTAAACACAAGAGGAGGTACCTGTTCTGTCCCCGTCTCACACACGCACCCCCACAGACAGCCAAGAGTTAAATAAGCCAGCACACAAGAGTTTCTTTGATAACAGAGTTGGTAGAAACCCAGTGGCTGGCTGCCAATAGTCTTTTACTTACAAAGGAAGGGTTTTTCCCTCCGTCCGGAACATCAAAACAAAATCACAGAAGCTAAGAGATTAGTCAGAATTCAGTCCGATAAATCAGTCCAGGCAAGGCAAATACAAAGTTCCAGCAACGCAGAGAGGCTTGTTAATTTTCAGTTTTTGTTCGTCACAAAGCTGACCGGCCACCACACCTTTTATACCGTGTGGGGTGTGGTCCAGTGACTCAGCCTAATCCCTGGCACGCCTCTTCCTCTGCTGCGCGCGCTTATCTCTGCGACCCTGTCGAGGGTCCAGCCAAGACTCATCATCATCATTACTGTCCACCTGCGGCTGCTCGGAAGTGCTTGGCCCCGGGCCTATCTCTTGGCCTTCGGAGGACACCGGAGGCATTGCCAGAGAGGAGGTTCCTGGAGAGGGAGGCCTTGCCAACTCCTCTCCTTCACTTTTGGAGTCCTCTCCTGCTGATAATACAGGCTCGGGGATCGGAGCCACAACAGTACCAATGAAAGAGAACATTCGTAGCTCACTGTGGAATCCTTGGTGCTCTCTTGAGTTTGGCTGATCCCCTGTAGACCTTTCACGATCCGGTTGGGTAACCTCTTCAGTGCCCCATCAGTGCATCGATGGATGATGGCCCAGTTGGGTCATAAAACATCAAGCAAACCACCACCGTCAGAAAGTACCGACGACCATATCCCAACAGAAGAGAACTTGTAGCTCAGGGTTGAAGTGCGGAGTCCTTCATGCTCACTTGAGCTTGGCTGTTTTCTTGTAGACATTTCATTGCCCAAACTAGGTAACACCATCAGTGCTAGAAGAGAGGGGGGATTGCAGAGGGGAGGAGGGGAAAGACTGTGAGGTCCTTGGTGCTCTCTGAACTTGCTTCTTGCCTTGCAGACATTTCATTACCAGACTAGGTAACTTCATCAGCGCTCTGCAGGAAAGCAACCAAGATCAGGGAACACCAAAGATCTCACAGGAGGAGGTGCTTCCTGGGTTATTGAAATGTAACGGGGGACTGAAGATGTGATGGCAGTTCAGATTATTTATAATTGAAGTGGGGCGGGGGGGGTGGGGAGCCGAAAGCCATCGATAAAACCATTGCTTTGCTTTTGGAAACCGTTACATCAACATGTGTTTGGTAATATAGGAGCCTGAGTAGCGTAGGGGAGTAATGCCTCCTACAAAGGCAGCATTTAAGATCCAGCTGCTGCAATTACTGGCGAGTTCAATCCCAGGCAGGCTCAAGGTCGACTCAGCCTTCCATTCTTTATAAGGTGGGTACATTGAGGACCCAGTTTGTTGGGGGCAATAAGCTGACTTTGTATAAATATAAATATACCAAAGTATGAAGGCTATTGCTTAATGCATTGTAAGCCGCCCTGAGTCTCAGGAGAAGTGTGGCGTATAAATCAAATTTAAATAAATAAATAAATAAATAAAATATTTCAAAAAGTAATATTTTGGAGAGCATGAGCTTTTCTCCTAAGGCACAACAACCCTCTAAGAAAATCACAAACGGTCACTGGTAGGAAATTGCTTTTTTTTTTAAAAAAGTGACACTCGACAAGAGGCACTTTGGGGATTATGGTGTCAAGAAAGGCCTTAATTGGCATTCGTATTACATGCTGCTATTTGCAATCTAGATTGTTTTTTTATCAAACTTAGCAACTTTAAAGATGTGTGGGCTTTAACTGTCAGAATCCCCCAGCCAGCTATGTTGAGAAACAACCAAGGGGTTTTTTTCCCCCCTTTAATCCTATCTGGAAAAGGACTGGCCCTTTTCTTCTTCCTTGATGCTTCCTTTTGTATAAACTCCAGCCTCAGATCCCCAATTTGTTTTCCTCTCACACAAGTTTCCAGAGGGCCCTTGAGTCTCCTCTTAAAGACTGCTGGGCTACGAGATGCTGGCAGGTGATTCCTAGCGTGCCTTTCCTACAGATTAAAAAACGGGCCACAGAAGGCCCATCCACCTTCCGGTGGAAGTGAGCAGCAAGAATAGCTGTGTCCTGCACAGGCTGTTCCCCTCTCAGCCCTCAGCTGATTTGGGGTGGGGGGCGGGAAAAGAACACTTTCCCCTTCTGAACTGCAAAAGAGTTCATTTGCATTTTTGGAAAAGAAGAGATTCCACTAACTCTTTTCTTTTCTCCTCCAGTTGGTAAACACAAAATGCAAGTGATTGCTGCTTGCCGGGATGCTATTAAGAACAACAGCGTTAATATGCTCATCAAAATCATGCGTCTGGGGACATCGTGCTCTTGATCCGGACTGAAGATTGGAAGGCGAAAAACTAGCCAAGAGAGACGAGCAGAAAGATCTAGTGGCAGATAAGACGGTTAGATGCTGCTGTCAGATTAGTGCCCAATGAAGTGCAGTATGAAGACGTTACTATAGGCCTGAACGTTTGGCTGCCTGCGGTAGGGGAAGAGAAGGCCAGGAATATTGGTACTTTATAAATATCATGCTAAGCAGAGAGTTGGCCAAGCTTTTATGGACGTTATACAGACCAAAATCTGAGAATTTCAGAAGCCAAAAACCGCCCTGGAGGCCGTTGATTAAAATAGCGATGTTTGATTCTTCAATAAAACTGACAGACCTCAGTCTATCTGTATGATTTAGTTCATTTAGATCAGAGGTGTGTCCAATCTTAGCCACTTTAAAACCTGTGGACTTCAATTCCCAGAATTCCCCAGCCTTCCTCTTGAGAACAGTTAATCAGCAGAACAGCTTTCCTTCAGAAGTCGTGGGTGCTCCATCATTGGAAGTTTTCAAGGAGAGATTGTACAGCCATTTGTCCAAAATCCTGGTATATGATCTCTTGCTTGAGCAGGAGGTTGGTTTAGAACAGAGGTCTTCAGACTTCGCAGCTTTAAGACTTGTGGACTTCAACTCCCAGAATTCTCCAGCCAGCTATGCTATGCTGGCTGGGGAATTCTGGGAATTGAAGTCTACAAGTCTTAAAATGGCCAAGGTTGGACATCCATGAGCCAGACGAGGAGAAACTAGTTTTGTACGAAGCAAGGAAAGCTTAAAGTAACACCAAATCTTTTTTATTATTATAAATTAATGTGAGGTCTTGATTAAGAATAAAGTTTGAAAAGGGCCACTGCTTTTTAAGCTGGTTGCAACTATTCTAATTGACTTAGGATTCTCCCTTTGGTACAGCTGACAGTAATCCGTCTAGGTTTACACATTTCAAAGGCCGGCTTGATTTACGGTTTAACAACCTCCATGAATCCCAACTGGTAAAGGCTTACTCAACAAACCATAACCATCTTCCACAATTATTAATCCAAGCTGCAAAATGCCACATAATTAGACAAATAGGAAACACCCTTCTTTGGCAGTCTGTTGAGAAGTGATGGTGTTTTGGGGAACACAGCAAATCTTGGCTTCTTCCAGGCTACTGTGCTGTGTTTTTCTGAGGCTGGAAAAGGTAAAGGTTCCCCTTGCACATACGTGCTAGTCGTTCCTGACTCTAGGGGGCGGTGCTCATTTGTTTCAAAGTCGAAGAGCCAGCGCTGTCCGAAGACGTCTCCGTGATCATGTGGCCGGCATGACAACACCAAAGGCGCACGGAACGCTGTTCCCTTCCCCACCAAAGGTGGTCCCTATTTTTCTACTTGCATTTTTTTTCGTGCTTTCGAACTGCTAGGTTGGCAGAAGCCGGGACAAGGAACGGGAGCTCACCCTGTTACGTGGCACTAGGAATTCGAACCGCTGAACTGCCAACCTTTTGATCGACAAGCTCAAAGCATCTTAGCCACTGAGCCGCCGCGTCCCCTAAGGCTGGTTAGGATGAGCCATAACCAAAGTTCTGACCTCAGTCCAAACGACGTGGTATTCGCATTGCTAACATGCGGAAGCTTTGTGCCCCTCACCCCCGAAGTTCAGACATTGGTTAAATTTCCAAAAGGGCCCCAGAAAAAGAAGTGGTGTTTTGCAGGAGCATCAGAGTAAAAGCAGATTGTGCAACAGGATCTTTCTTTGTAAGAAACCCCCCCTCCTGTCCTTTTGAGTATTTAACTAAGAGAAATGGCTCGCCGTCACTGGCTGGCACCATCTCTCATTCATAGTAAACAAAGGAGAAGTCCCAGAATTCTTTTGGATCAGGCGTCTGCTCCAAACTCCTCTGATTAATGTACTTCACAAATTTCAGTGTCTCTCGGTCTCTGTAAACTAAAGCCAAGCAATTGGCCTCTGGATTAACAGTCAGCAGCTGGAAAAGAGAATAAAACAAGGGCGCTTAAGTAAAACAACCTGTGCTTACTACTTCCAAGGAGCGTGCAAGAAAACCTCACTTTCACGAACACACCTGTGCAGACCTGTCTAAATGATGAGTTTCAATAAAAACCCTACTTCCTCTGCTGGAAACACTCAGGCCGCATGCACAGAAGAATAGGATGTAAGTAACTATAATTTCCCATAAAATAAACATTAAGGTAGCTTCACCGCAGCGTGGAAAACAGGATTCTCAGTGGCTACTCATTACAAGATGCTACATTCATTAGGTTCTTGTTCAAATTCACAGAGGCATCTCAAGCGGCTACTGTGGGAACAAAATGTCCCTCTATTCAGCCAGCTCCAGTCCTTTTGAAACTGCACAAAAAAGGCAAATTCTTTGCTTGAAACAATTAGGGAAATTGAAAGTAGAACTTGGCAGTAACTTAATAGTATTCGCAATGCTCTTATGACGACGGAGTATTCTGTTCAGTTTTGTTAATGCACCTTAAAAAAAAATACGGGGTTTAAAACAAAAAAACAAAAAAAGGGAGGATACCAAAGTGATTACTGGATTGAAACAGATCCCCTGCAGGGTGAAACAAACAATTGAGGTACAGTATGTGATGGGGGAATAAAGTTGAGCAAGGGAAGAAATAATATAAATAAGAACAAGCATACAGGTAAAAAGTCTGTAGAGATTCTCAGTCATCCAGGCCATGGTTGTCCCAAAGGTGCTTTTTTCAGGAGGCAACTGGACTTCCTGGTTTTTCTTAGAAGACGTTTCGCTTCTCCTCCAAGAAGCTTCTTCAGTTCTGACAGGATAGTGGGGAATGGAAGGATTCCCCACTATTCTTTGCGGACAGCTGGTCATTTGCATCCTCCAAACTCAAGGCCAAGGGGCTGGATCCGGCCCACGGGGTGCTTAGATCTGGCCCGTGGGGCCACCCTGGAAACAGTGAACAACTTGCCCTCTATGTCTCTGCCAGCTGAAAACTGAGCTCGCAAGGGCTGCGAGTGGCTTTCCCGAGCTCCGTTTTTGCTGGCAGAGGGTTGCAGAAGGCCGTCACAGGCAAAAATGGAGCTTGGGAACTCGTTTTCACTGGCAGAGTGCTCGGCCTGCCACAGGCACGAGTGATGTTGAGCTGACCATGCCCCCACTGGCCCCCACCGCCGTCAAATACAACCCTGATGCAGCCCTCAATGAAATCGATTTTGACACCCCTGTTTTAGAGGGTCACTGAAAGATGCAAATGACCAGATGTCTGCCAGGAATATAAATCCTTCCATTCCCCACTATCCTATCAGAGCTGGAGAAGCTTCTTGGAGGAGAAGCGAAACATGTTCAAAAGAAAAAAAACCCCAAGAATGTCCAGTTGCCTCCTGAAAAAGTTGGCACTGCGTTTTTTGTATTTGCCAGCTGAGCTTCCATTCTGAACATTACAGTAGCTTGCCAGAGAACCTTATCACATAGATAAGGCTGTCTTGTGATTTTCTGAGCTACTGCGCATGTCTCCTTCCTTCCTTCCTTCCTTCCTTCCTGATTATTATTTTTTTTTGTCCGTCTGCTGATAAACTGCTGGTAAGATGTAGTTAGCTAGGTTTTTTACTTTTATAATAAAAATGTTTTCTTAGTATATATATATACTTCGGGTTTTCTTTCTTTGAGAGTATACACCATGAAAAACAAGATCCATCCACCTCTAATTAATTACAGTTTCCCCAGGGGGGAATGAGGCTGATTCACGCTTTGACAAAAGCACCTTTGGGACATGTCTACAGGTAGCTGGACATCTGGAAAGGGAGGGATAGGAAGAGCTTATGGTCAGTTTCAAAACGACCTATGGACTGAGCAAGTTCATCTGTGCCCCTGAAAATGGGGGGGAAAAAAACATGTTTACCTCTTCATCTTCACCTTTTGCAATGTATGAAGTGAAGCCTCCCGATTCGACGTCCCAATCTTAAAAGGAATGAACATCCACATTTTAAATTTTAAAATTGTGAGCAGCCACGAACAAATCCATTTGCCCAAACACAATAGTACAGTTGATTGATATTTGTTGATTTATGTGCCCGCCCATCTCAGCACTAAGAAGATTTTAAATTTTTTTCTAAGAGGAGGGTTGGCCAACTCAATTGCACAAAAATAATTTTAAAAAAATCGAGTGATGGCTTTGGATTGTGAAGACGGGTATATAACACCTGCAAGGCTAAAAATATAAGCAATTTCCAGGGATGTTTATGGAGATTCTCAGTCATCCAAAAGTGCTTTTTCAAGAGGTAACTAGACTTTCTGTTTTATCTTTGAAGACGTTTCGCTTCTCATCCAAGAAGCTTCTTCAACTCTGACTGGAGGGTGGGGAATAGAAGAATGGAAATCCAGTCAGAGCTGAAGAAACTTCTTGGATGAGAAGCGAAACTCATCCGAAGAAAACCTAGAAAAAGTCCAGTTGCCTCTGGAAAAAGCACCTTCAGGACAGTTTCCAGGGAGATACTATATTTTGTCATTTAGGCATAAAGGAATTGTTCCCTTCCGTGGTTAATTCTGGATGATCTTTTTGCATTCATGGATAAAAGAGACTCCAAGCCTAGCTGGTGCCGGGTGAGTTTGAAGATCACTGAGCGGATAACCTGTTGCTTGGGAGTGGCCGAATTTAATCCCTTTTGTGGTGCTTCAACAACAGCTCCTTGGCCTGCCTCCTTCTTTGATGGAAGGTGGAGCAGGAAAAGCTCTTCCCCCATGAACAGGTTTTCAGACAAGCTTCAAAATGAAACCAACCTTCAGCCCCGCAGAAGAACAGCAGATCCAGGGCAAACTCTGCTCTTTGGGCATCATGGATCAATGTGTAGCATCCTTTTTTCCAGCGTCTCAGTTCTCCAGCGCAAAGAGGGACGCCTGAGGGAGAAAAGATCAGATGTTCTCGGCTTTCAGGATGGCTACATACCATTTTAAAGAATTGGGTGAGGGAGGGAAAAGTCCCAGACTAGATGACCTACAAGGTCCTTTACAGCTCTGTTAATCTGTTAAATCAGTGTTTCTCAACCTTGGTAGCTTGAAGATGGGTGGACTTCAACTCCCAGAATCCCCAAACTTGGTAGCTTGAAGATGGGTGGACTTCCAACTCCCAGAATCCCCAACCTTGGTAGCTTGAAGATGGGTGGACTTCCAACTCCCAGAATCCCCCAGCCAGCGCTGCTGGCTGGGGGATTCTGGGTGTTGAAGTCCACCCATCTTCAAGCTACCAAGGTTAAGAAACACTGTGTTAAATAGATGTTTACTCCTGAGGGAGGAAGGGATGAAAAGGCCTCTGTTTCCACCTCAACTTGTGTGGGGAGGAAGCGACCAAAAGAAACACAATTTGTACACACGAAGCCCAATCAACAAACAGCCACAGCGACGGGAGGACGGGAGATCTGGCGCTCCCTTTCTAATGGTAAACAGTGCTGACGTTGTGTCTTGGCAGGGCAAGTGGGTGACCAGAGAGAGTGGAATTCCACAACATTCTGAGAATAGGCCCTCTTTGACATGCCCGGCCGCCCTCATTCAGAATCATTCTGGACAGAATTAAATGGGGCGCTTGGCTCTTGGACTTGGCAGATTACAGAAAGGGCTGCTCAGATCCTTTTCAAATTTCATTCGCCCAGGCATGAAAACAAAAACAAAAACAAAAAAATACACAGAAGAAAATGAAACTGCTCCCTATACTCTTCGTGCTCCCGAGGAAGCAAATGTACTGCGGTAATAATTTGAAAAATCCATATTTGGTGAAAAAGAAGAAACAGGTTTAATTTTTAAGATTCTGCCCAATTTCTACCGATCAACCTACTACCTTCATTTGGCTTAGAATCAAGAGTTTAGGTTGAATTGGTAATAAACCTATCTAAAGGTAAAGGTTCCCCTCGGACATACATGCTATTTGTTCCTGACTCTAGGGGGCGGTGCTCCTCTCCGTTTCAAAGCCGAAGAGCCAGCGCTGTCCGAAGACGTCTCTGTGGCCATGTGGCCGGCATGACTCAACGCCAGAGGTGCACAGAATGCTGTTCCCTTCCCACCAAAGGGGGTCCCTATTTTTCTACTTGCATTCTTTACATGCTTTCGAACTGCTAGGTTGGCAGAAGCTGGGACAAGTTAACGGGAGCTCACCCCGTTACGTGGCGCTAGGGATTCGAACCACTGAACTGCTGACCTTTCGATCAACAAGCTCAGCATCTTAGCCACTGAGCCACCGCGTCCTTATAAACCTATCTAGTGAGTTGTCAAAATGCCCAAATCAAAAGGGTGCTGAAGAGATGTAATAGATACAGATTACTAAGCGACGCTGCCCGACAGACTTGATACTAGATCTGGAAAATTCAGTATACCATTCTCTCGGCTGGCGTCATTATTGGAGATGCTCCCTGGCGTCTCTGTACAGTCTCTGTTGCCAGCTTCCTCTTGACTGCTGGGTCCTTGTGAGCTTTCAGAAGAGTCCCTTCCTCCTTCTTCCTCTTCCGCCTCTGGGGCTAGAAAATGCAGTTTCAGGCCCGTGAAATTGGAAAGGAGCAAGAAGAAGGCTTCGGACTGGAAGAGCTCCCAACACTCTTTTAAAGTGGCCGGCAAGCTTTTCTCTTCTGCTTTCTCGTAATGCCTAAAAAGACAGTAAGCTTTATTAGTTTTTTCCTGAACGCCATCACTCTGCTAAACAAATAATTCCCCCAACGATGTCAAACTATTTACTAAGTCTGCACTGTTATTAATCTTCTCATCGTTCCCATCACCCATCTCCTCCCACGTAAGACTGTATGACTGTAACCTTGTTGCTGGTATCCTTAAGATTTATACTGACTGTTGCTTAATATGATTTAATTGCTTATTTGTTCCCTATGACTATCATTAAGTGTTGTACCTTATGATTCTTGACGAATGTATCTTTTCTTTTATGTACTCGGAGAGCATATGCACCAAGACAAATTCCTTGTGTGTTCAATCACACTTGGCCAATAAGGAATTCAATTCAATTCAATTCAATTCGACTTTCCTACATTTGCTTTCTTCAAAATACTTTGCTGAAAGGCTCTGCTAACACAGCACAACTAATGCAGGTGGTCCTGGACTTATGACCACAATTGAGCCCAAACTTTCTGTTGCTAAGTGAGACATAGCAATAGCAATAGCAATAACTATAATAGTGCTTTATAACCCTCTCTAAGTGGTTTACAGAGTTAGCATACGGTCCCCAAACAATCTGGGTCCTTATTTTATCCACCTCGGAAGGATGGAAAGTTAAGTCAACCTTGAGCCTGGTGAGATTCAAATTGCCAAATTCCAGTCAGCAGAAGTCGCTTGCAGTACTGCACTCTAACCTCTGCGCCACCATAAAACTCATAAGTGAGTTTTGCTCCATTTCCCACCTTTCTTGCCACTGTTGTTAAGTGAATCACCAAGGTTATTACATTAGTTACATGGTTGCTAAGTGAATCTGGCTTTCCCATTGACTTTGCTCATGAGGTCACATAAGGGGATCACACGACCCGGGGACTCTGCAACTGTGATAAATACATGCCAGTTGCCAAGCGTCTGAATTTTAATCACCTGACCGTGGGGCATGCTACAATGGTCACAAGTATGAAAACTGGTAATAAAGTCACTTTGTTCAGTGCCGTTGTAACTTCAAGTGGTCACTAAATGAATGGATGTAAGTCGAGGACTACCTATATATGCAGGAAAGAGGAAAACATGCAGAAGGCAGCTTAAAACTGCATACTACATTTTGATTCCATTCTGTTTTCTTCTCACAACAGATCTTTAAAATCTACACTGAATTAAGAGTTGTGATTGGAAAAAGACAAGCAGGGACTGTAATTCAGAACGGCTCGCTCAGCCAAACAGGGTTGTGTAGGATTTGAAATACGGGTGGGTTGTGAAAAGGACACCTGCATTTTTGTGTTTTCCCTCCCATGAGGCTAGCTGTCTTTTTAAAAGCCGGGAAAAAAATAAAATCCTCGCCAACTATAAAAGATCTGTAAACAACCCAGGTTGTTGAACTCTTAGGAAGGTCTGTTGTTTGGAATTTCATATCCTCCCTTCCTTACTAGCATATAAGACAACCGGTCGGATTAACTGAAATTCTCAAGATGATCTGGTTTCATAGAGTTTCTCACATTACGTTCACGGATTATCTTTTCAGCTGGCACAGGTTGGTTGGTGGCTGGAAAAGAACACAACTGTTAAACTGGGAGTGACGCAGCCTGAAGCGGCCTTACCTTTGGTTGGGAGGCCCTCTACTGCTCCAGCTGAGTCCTTCCATCTTCAGAGCTTTACAAACGAGCTGGTACTTGTCTGCCTAGGAACCAAGCAGAGGGAAAGCACATCTGAAGCCAGCCCTTGGAAACAGGGACACTGCAACCATCACAAATATCATTCTGGACAGACACAGACTTCAGAGGATAACTAGAACTACAGAAAAAAACAATGGCTACCAACCTGCCTTCCATTGAGGACCTGTATACTGCACGAGTCAAAAAGAGGGCTGTGAAAATATCTACAGACCCCTCGCATCCTGGACATAAATTGTTTCAACTCCTACCCTCAAAATGAGGCTATAGAGCACTGCACACCAGAACAACTAGACACAAGGAGAGTTTTTTCCAAAACACCATCACTCTGCTTAACAAATAATTCCCTCAACACTGTCAAACTATTCACTAAGTCTGCACTACTATTAATCTTCTCCCACCACCCATCTCCTCATACTATGAGTGCATGACTATAACCTTGTTGCTGGTATCCTTGCAATTTATATTGTTTCCTACTATGATTTGATTGTTTATTTGTACCCTATGACTATCATTAAGTGTTGTTCCTTATGATTCTTGACAAATGTATCTTTTCTTTTTATGTATACTGAGAGTTTATGCACCAAAGACAAATTCTTTGTGTGTCCAATCACACTTGGCCAATAAAGAATTCCATTCCATTCCATTCCATTCCATTCCATTCCTATTCCTATTCCTATTCCTATTCCTATTCCTATTCCTATTCCTATTCGATTCTAAATATGAACTAGTTGCTAAGCATCTGAATTTTATTCACATGACATGTAGATGTTGCACTGGTTGTATGTGCGAAAATCATAAATCGTAAGTCACTTTTTTCAATGCCGTTCTAATTATCTGTACTTGGCACCTCTCAACTTGCCATGTGAAGCTGAAAGAAATATGAGAATTGGGATTGTACCTGTTGCCTTTTCATCTTGCACCCAAGAATGTGCTTGGCCTCACCTTGAGAAAGTCTTTCAGCAAGACCTCAGATTGATCTTCAAATTCTTCCTGGATCTGTGCTTGGGAATTCATGTCCAAATAAACTGGATCGATCCAATCATACAAGATTTCATGCTGGAAAAATGTGGAGGAACGGAAGACAAGGCTAAAATTTATTTTATGGCACTCAAAATCAACTTGTCCCAAAGTAACCACCTTTGTTCTTTGTTGCTGATATTTCCAGAAATTCTGGTATGTCCTTGTCACGTGTAGCCCAGTAGAATGTTTCTCGACTTAAATCAACTTGAAGATGCGTGGACTTCAACTCCCAGAATTCCTCAGCCAACCCAAGCATCTTAAAGTTGACCAGGTCCAGCAAATACCAGTCCAACACGTGTACTTATATTGCTTTGCACTCAGTAGTCAACACATCATCCCCACACCCACACTGAATTGTACACTACCAGTGCAGCATAAAATCAAGAAGTGCAGCTTCTATTTGGAGAAACGACTATTCCCAACTTGGCTCCCTCAAATGTTAGGCTAAAGATGAAACTGTTGTGGCCCGCCAGTGGCCTGTGGAGCTGGCAGCGGAGTCGGACAGTGAGGAGATTGGAGAGGAACATGGGCCAGTCCTGGAGTCTGAGGAAGGCTCGCACGAGGGCTCTGCGTCGGAGGCAGAGAAAGAGCCATCTGGGAGGTATGTGCTGCCTCCAGAACCTCCAGAGTCGGACCTCAGCGAGGCAGAGGAACAGGGGGAGCCTGTTCCCAGTGCGCGCATGCGCAGAGCTGCCAGAAGGCAAGAACAGCTAAAACAAAAGGGACAACTCGTGAGTAGGGCTTGGAGATGATTGGCCCCTCCCATAAGACTTAAAAGAGGAGCAAAGGCACGAGGGCCTTTGCAGGAAGCAACGTTGTTAATTCTGTGCAGTTTAAAGCCTGAAGCTCTATTTGATTCTGGACTGTGTGACTTTGCCAATTAGGTCTTTGGCAGCATTTCAAGAGAGATCAAGATGGGTGATTATCAGCCTTATCCCGAAGGATTCTTGACAACTATTTGGGACAGAATTCACAGCTGTTGCAATAAAAGAGGTTTTTGGGACTACTCGTGTGTTTTACTGACTTAGGAAGCCTAGGTCAGAACAGAAAGATGAAAGCACAGGCAGAAATGGCCTTTCTCCTTGGTAGGCCAGACCAAGAAGCAAAAGTATTGTAGAACAATACCACAATATTGCAGGTAGCAAGCCGCTTACGTCATGAGGAATGTGGGGGCTTCGTGGAACCCGTGGCTCGCTATGACGTGGAGGCCTTGCAACCGAGGGGCCATGAAACCAGCCGCTCACCGACAAGCGGCATTTCTCTTTGGAGACGACTTCAGACACCTGGGATAGAGGAAAAGGCAAAAGAACATGTAAGCACTGACAAAGATGCTGTCAGGAAATTTCTCCTCATTTCTAGGTGAATTCCCTCCTTGATTAGTTTCCATCCGTTGCTTCTTGTCCTGCCCTCAGGTGCTTTGGAGAATAGTTTGACCTCCTCTTCTTTGTGGCAGTCTCTCAAACAGTGGAAGACTGCTCTCCTGTCACCCCTAGTCCTTCTTTTCTCTAGACTAGCCATGCCCAATTCCTGCAACTGTTCTTCATAGGGTTTTTTTTTAAAAAATTAGATTTATATGCCGCCCTTCTCCGGAGACTCAGGGTGGCTTACAATGCGTTAAGCAATAGCCTTCATACTTTTGTATATTTTTTATACAAAGTCAGCTTATTGCCCCCACAAACTGGGTCCTCAATTTACCTACCTTAGAAAGGATGGAAGGCTGAGTTAACCTTGAGCCTCGAACTTGCAATAATTGCAGACAGCTGGATGTTAATAACAGGCTATCTAGCTGTTGAGCTATTTGAGGCTCTTTTTAAATCTCCAGTCCCCAAATTATCCTCATCGTTCTCCTCTGCACTCTTTTAATAGTCTCGGCATAGGAAAAGGAATAATTGCTCACCTGGTGGAAGGAGACTGGTGATACTTCAAAGAAAGCGAGCGAGTTCCAGGAAGGGACCAAAGACTTGACAATCTGCAAAGGCTGGAAATGATCTGCCGGAGACAAGGACACGTGCAAGACTCAGGCCAGTAAGCAGAACTAACTAGAATTCTCCCACTATGTCTACATTTCACCACTTTCTGGCTTCCGAACGAAAGAGAGGAGAAGTGGCCCTTGGAGACGGGTGAAACAGAGGAACCAAGTTTACCAATAAGACTCGATTTACTATCTAGAAGGATACAACTCTCAACCTGGCCCTAATACCTTAAGTATACTGTATAGCAGCCCATTGTGGCAGTAGGAAAGCACCTATCTAAAGATGGGGAGCTTGCAGTGTGTCCCAAAGGAGCTTTTTCAGGAGGCAACTGGATTTCCTGTTTTTTTTCTTTTGAAGACATTTCCCTTCTCATCCAAGAAGCTTCTTCAGCTCTGATAGGACAGGGGGGAATGGAAGGATTTACATTCTTGGCAGACAGAGCTGGTCATTTGCCTCCTTTTGGAGAGTCCTTGAAGTTTCTCTGTGTCCTCAGGGTCATCTGAGTGGTGCACCTGGTTTCTATAGTCCTATAATCCATTCCTACTCCCACACCATTCCAAGGGTGTTCATCCCAAATTGTATAGCTTAAAGTCTGTAGAGATTCTCCGTCATCCAGGTGATGGTTGTCCCAAAAGGTGCTTTTTCAGGAGGCAACTGGACTTTGTTTTTTTTCTTTTGAAGACATTTCGCTTCTCATCCAAGAAGCTTCTTCAGCTCTGACAGGACAGTGGGGAATGGAAAGGTTGATATTCCCTGCCTGCAGGCAGCTCTCCAAGCCTGATAAAGGTTTGTAGTTGTGAAATCTCATGAAAGATGGTTGGCCGGGACTTTTGCTGGAGAGGAATTCCCTTTAATCTAAATAAAAGAGGTTTTATCAGGACGAGGAGTCTGTTTCATGATCTTGGGAGGCCTAGGCCAGATCAGTTATATAGGGCAGTGATGGCTAACCTTTTTGCTGCCATGTGCCAAAAGCGGGGGTCGCGTGGGGGGGTCGCGGGTGCCCACATCCATAATTCAATGTGCCCCGCTCTCCTGCGCATGTGACCCCCCACTTCCCCCTACTTTTGGCATGGTGGGCCCGTTTTTCCCCCTCCCCAGGCTCCAGAGGCTTTCTAGGAGCCTGGGGAGGGCAAAAAACAGCCTTCCCCATCCCCCCCGGAGGCTGGAAACAGCCAGTTTCCCGACTTCCGATGGGACCGGAAGGCCTGAAAATCAGTTGGCTGGTGTGCAACGTGCCCGCTGGAGTTGAGCTAGAGCAACACTTGCATGCCCACCAATATGGCTCTGCGTGCCACCTGTGGCACCCCTGCCGTAGGTTCGCCATCACGGATATAAATGGATGATAGGTAGATACATGGTAGGTAGGTAGGTAAAGAAGGAACCCTGAAGAGCTGGCTTGAGTTCCCGAAGGACAGGTGCGATATAAAATCTACCAACACTGGCAAAATAACAAAATTCTACCTACCGTCTGTACAGAAGAGATCCAAAGTGCCCCCATCGTGCTTATGCCAAGGGGGTACAAGGTAAAGGATGAATGCGATTCGTCGCCCCTCCAGCTCATCATCATGACACAGCAGGGTATCTGGAACAAAACAGGAATTTGGTTGTGTGAGGCACACAATGCGGCTAAAATAAAGCAAGGCAGTCAAGTTGATTGGGTACCACCCGGTCAGTGCTGATTCTTTGCACCCAAGTCCAGATCTATTGTTTGTGTTCCAATTCAACAGTATCTTTCCCATATCTCAGGGGTCTGCAACCTTAAACACACGAAGAGCCATTGGAGCCACAAAACCCTTCCTGTGCCTGAACTATTTCTTGAGCAGCCACAAAACTAACGTATGTAGTTGAATTAAATGTTCTGTTTTCTTCTAAAACTTTTTTCTTTTCTTGGATTTATCCATGGTTGGCCTATCGGGGGTTGAAAAGCTCAAAAAATCGCGTGCTGGTGGGTGTCGCACATTGGTGGTTGTGACACATATTTTGAGCGACAGGGAGCCACAGCAGAGGGGTGAAAGAGCCACATGCAGCTCCGGAGCCACAGGCTGCTGACCCCTGCCACATCTCATAGTATCTCAGGGCTGGAAGAGACCTTGGAGGACTTCAATCCAACCCTCTGCCCAAGGCAGGAGTCCTTATTGCATCTCAGACAAATGGTTGTCCAATCTCTTCTTGAAAACCTTCAGTGATGAAGCACTCACAACTTCTGGAGGCAAGTTGTTCCACTGATGAATTGCTCTCACCATTAGGAAATTTTTCCTTAGTTCTAGGCCGGATTTCTCTTTAATGAACTTCCACCTGTTACTTCGTGTCCTGCCCTCAGGTACTTTGGAGAATAGTTAACCCTCTCTTCTCTGCCACAGCTCCTCAAGTATTGGAAGACAGCTATCATATCACACCTAAGCCTTCTCTTCGTTAGACTAGTCATACCAAGTTCCCTTAATCATTCATTGTACAATTTAGCCCCCAGATCCCTTATAATCTTTGTTGCTCTTCTCTGCACTCTTTCTAGAGCCTCAGCAGGTTTTTTAAAAAGTTTTTTTATTATGAACACATTAAAACAAAAAAAAAAGTGATATCTATAGAAATGTTGTATGTTTGTGTCTTGTTTTAGCAGTTTTTTTAAAATATTGTATTCACCAGAACTGGACGTAGTACTCCATTTGCCCCATGCTGAAGTCTGTCAAGATTAAGGGTGAAATTCAGCAGCTTCTGACAGGTTCTGGAGAACCGGTAGTGGAAATTTTGAGTAGTTCAGAGAACCGGCAAATACCACCTCTGGCTTGTCCCAGAGTGCGGTGAGAATGGAGATTTTGCAGTATCTTTCACCTGCCACGCCCACCAAGCCACGCGCATAGAACCGGTAGTAAAAAAAAAATTGAACTTCACCACTGGTCAAGATCCTTCGGAAACTTGAGCCTATCTTCCAAAGTGTTTGCAATTCACTCCGGCTTGGTATTGTCTGCAAATCTGGTAAGTTCCCCTTCTACAGTACCTCCTCATCTGGATCATTTATGAAGATGTTGAAGAGTACTAGGCCTAAGACAGAATCTCGGGGTACCTCACTGCATGCTTCCCTCCATGAAGATGTAATTCCACTGAGTACCATACGCTGAATGTGGTTATTCAGCAATGACAAATCCATCAGGTGGTGATGCTGCCTATCCCATATTGTTGTATCTTAGCAAGAAGTAGGCTGTGGTCTACTTGGTCAAATGCCTTATTGAAGTCTAAGTAAATTATGTCCACAGCATTTCCTTGATCCACTAACTTAAGTCACTTTCTCAAAAAAGACAATAAGGTTTGTCCAGCATGATGTTTTTAACAAACCCATGTTGGCTTCTAGTAATCGCCATTTATTTTTAGGTGCTCACAATTCTGCTGCTTAATTATCTTTTCCGGATTTTTCAGTACCATACAGTTTCTTCTAGTAACCCAAAAGATTCATACCTTCAGGGTTCTTTTAATTTTTGGCTTACCAGTGTATTCATATTTAGCACAAGACAGATCAATGGTTGGTTCCAGCTCTACCTGGATCACGTCGGATAGCCAAGAACGGAATTCTTCAAAAAGAATTTTTCTAACAGATGAGAGAGAAGACAGGTGAGCTTGCGGCATCTCAGCTTTGCCTATTGTCTAAACAAGGAGGCATTTTGGCATTTGCTGTTACAAAACAGGTAAGCTTTCATAACTACCGTATTTTTTGGAGTATAAGATGCACTCCCTCCCCCCCAAAAAGAGGGTGAAAATTTGGGTGCGTCTTATACACCGAATATAGCCAAAAACGTGAGGCACGGAGGCAGCGATGGTCTGTGGCAATCCCTGCAGCCTGGAACAGCTGATTGGGGGTATTCCAAGAGGGCAATCCACCTGCCAATCAGCTGCTCGTGCTGAATCAGGCTGCAATAATGTGCTGAAGTTGACCTGGCTGTTTGCTATTTGCTGCAAGGACTTGAGTTTGCAGCAGCAATCACATCTAGAAAGTACACACAAGTAACTGATTCAGCAGGATTCAATAACTTCTCTTTATATACAATATAACACATGAAGTAATATACAATATCAAAAGCAGTTTTTCCAACGTGGTAGTAAATACAAGCAAAACACAAGCAGAGGAGAGTTTTCAGTTTCAGTTTTGAGCAGCAGACTAGTTTGGAGCTCAGCACAGACTCAGAGCTGCAGAGTAAGCCACTCCCAGGCTCCTTGCTGTCCCTTTCCTTGTTGCTTACACAGCAAATACTGTTTCAGTTTCCAAACAGCCCTCAACTCTTTCACACACTGACAGGACACTAGCCAGATGAATACCGATGGATGCTGGTAGGCAGAGGCAGACTTCCCCCCCCTTATTTTCCTCCCCAAAAACTAAGATGCATCTTATACTCCGGAGCATCTTATACTCTGAAAAATACGGTAAATAGAGCCCAGTTCCTCATAAAGGGCATGTTCATCGTTCAAGGTGAATAAATGTGGAGAGGGATGGGCTATACATGTAGTTAAATAAATACACACAATTTTCAGGCTGCAATTTCACAGAGCTAAATCTGCATTTGTTAAACCATGATTTGCAGAAGAAACTAAGATAGTTTATTTTGCAAAAAAAAAAAAAGTGTAGATTGCCACTACATCAAGTTAGGAACTAGCATAGTTTTTCTGATCCTAGCTAATGATCAAATCAAAACAACAGGTCTAATTTACCTTAATGCTGCTACGTGGGGCCCTCCTCTCTTCTTTAGGTCATCTGACTTCGCAACAAGAAAGACATATTAGATTATTCAGAGATGGAAGCTTTTGCAGAAGAAAATTATACAGGTACAATCACAGCTGGGGCCAGCAGCTCTGTCATTAAGGAAAGTGAATCCTAAGTGGAAGATCACATGAACAAAAGTGTGCTCTCCTTTTCCGCTGTCCTTTTGAACGCTCATCCCTACACTGTGCTAATTAGCAAGAAGAAAATTCATGTTTGTTTTTACATCCTTTGAAGAGGAAAAGTTCACAAGATACTAAGCAGGCCACAACACAGGTAATGCACATCAAAAACAATACAGTGGTGGTGCCAGTCCCCATATGTTACATGAACAGCCAGCGCATTTTCAATTGCATGCCTGCTTACTCTCTTGTACAATAACCCCTTTCTCTCCAAACTCTCCACTCTGCGTGAGGGAAGAAAAAAAATGGTCAGGCAAAAGGAAACAAATACTGGCTATATCGGTGATCACGTGACTAAGGGACATGATGAATGTAACGGGCATCGATTGTAAAGTTTATTTATTTAGTTTGTCAAGTATGTACAAGATAACAGGTGTAAGTATAAACATGGACACGAGCACAGGTAATGAGTACAAATAAATGGGACAGTGAGACAGGGACAGTAGGCACGCTGGTGCGCTTATGCATGCCCCCTTATTTAAGTTATTTTTTCAGCACTGTCATAACTTCAAAAAGTCACTAAACAATGCAGTCAATAAGCAAGTGTTTGATATATCAGTGCCTTGTGTTAGTCTGGAGCACTCACCTGTTTGAATTTGTATAGATCATTACACTTTTCGTGGAAATCTAGGCTCAGGAGTTCCCTCTGCAGATCCTCCAGGAAGTCCTCGTTGGGGATGAACCCTGGGATAACACAGTGGGGGAAAGGAGCAGGATCCAGAATGACTGCCTCTAGAGGAAACACAACCGATATGGCAGGTTTTAGAGCTGGAGAGCATGATGGAGGTCATGGCAAATAACACCTTATAATAAGTAATACTCTGTCTTAGGCTTTATTTCAGTCTTAAATTTCATTATTAATTAAGCATTTATTTAAAATATAATGATCAAATTATACATTGAATTCCATCCATCCATCCATCCATCCATCCATCCATCCATCCATCCATCCATCCGTCTCTCTCTCTCCATCTCTCTCTAGCTACCTACCTACCATGTATCTACCTATCTTCCATCTATATCTGTGATGGCGAACCATCACAGATATAGATGAACTAGAAAATAAGGAGGCAGGAATATTAGGCACATTGACTAGTATATACCAAGGTATATCAATATCCATATATCTATATTTAAATTTAGCTATAGAATGTCTTTTTTATGTGTGTGTGGGTATAATCTTACAAATTATACAGCTATGTGTTTGTACAGTATGTATATATATAGAGAGAGTTCACACATATAAAAATAATGGCCATGATGAACAAATAATAATAATAATAATAATAATAATAATAATAATAATAATAATAATAATATCAAATGGCATTTTGCAACGCATCTGGAAAATACCGGTGGGTTAAAGCTCAGTTGCACCCCCTACCGATCAATGCCAGCCACAACTGCCCCCCCTCCGGCCTCAATGAGGACTAGCCCCTTGAAACCCGCACCCCCTACCATGCTCAAGCGGCTCCTGGCTGGCCCAAGCGGCGGCCACTTTCTCCTTCAAGGCCGGCTCCTTCAAGGCGGCAGAGAACTCCACGCAGATCTGCCGCTTCAGGCGCTTCTTGGCGGCTTTCCCCGGCAGCGGCGGAGACGAAGACCCGGCCAGGGGCGGCCGCCGCTTCGGCTTCCCGTTCATGCTTTCTCCTTTAGCACGTGTGTCCCAGCGTAGAACTACGACTCCCGACAGGCCCCGCAGGAGGACGTCACGCCGAGAGGCGGGTCTAAAGGGTTGACTTGTCCAATCATCGCGACGGACGCGGGGAAAAAAAAAAAAAAAAAGCTCTTCGGAGCACCCCGGAGACTTCCTGTGAAAGGGAACGGAAGTTCCGCCTCCCGCCCTTCAGATAAATAAACGTTACTGCTGTGAGTCGACAATGTCCGAAGACGGATATGGCACAAGAGGAAGACTGTTGGTCGAATCCACATGGGCGTCCATTGGAGAAAGTGTCCCGTAATAGCGGCAGGAGATTTCCTTTTCTATTCTGTCAGGATAGTCTATGGTCGTTACTAGTGGCATTTGGAACCGCTGAGGGGCGGGCCCTGAGAACAGCCAATGAGCACTCCAAGGCTCATTTGCACTCTGTTCTGACACCCAATAGGCTCAAACTCGTCTCTCCGCTCCTATTGGCCACAAACTCCTCCACTTGCCATTAACAACACAGGGACGCTCTTTTTTTACCCCGGCCTCTCTATGGCAGTCTCTCCGCTCCTATTGGCCCCAAACCCCTCCACTTGCCATTAACGACACAGGGACGCTCTTTTTTTTACCCCGGCCTCTCTATGGCAGTCACTCACAAGCGAAGGCGGCTCAACAAAGCCCCCTCCCAACCCATCCACTCCGCGTGAGGACTCTATGGCTCCCGGAAGTGCGGCCTTGTAGTTTCCGGTGCGCCCTTTGGCGGGGTGTGAGAAGAGCGCGGCGTGAGGGGACGGACGGCTCCTGAGCCGGGGAATGCTGGTGGGCTTGTGAGCCGGGGCCGCTTCCGCCATGTCCGTCGTGCCGCCCAATCGCTCCCAGACCGGCTGGCCTCGCGGGGTCAACCAGTTCGGGAACAAATACATCCAGCAAAGCAAACCCCTCACCCTCGAGCGGACCATCAACCTGTGAGTCGCTTCGGGGAAGAAGTAGTGGGTGGGGGGGGGGGGCGCGGGGGGGGGGTTTATAAAAAAGACCCGGGCGGCGTCTTGTGTGGAAACCACAACACGGGTCGAGTCGGGGGTTCTAAACGGGGCGTCGATAACCCTTAAATCCCTCAGGAGCCCCTTCCCGAAGGAGAATTCCTTCCTCTGACGATGGAGAGACGCCATCCAGGGGCTCCTCCTCCTCCTTTTCCCACCTCGTGGTCCCCCTTTCAGGGAGCCGCCGCCTCGCTTCTTTTGACCCACCTCAGAAGGGCTTTTTGTCACCCCAAACTGACAGTTCTGGTTCTTTCCTGGTGGTCTCCCATCCTGGAAGGTGGGACCTTCTCTTCAGGAGGACTGAAAGGTGTTTTTTTAAAAAATTATTTTGCCCCCCCCTCCTTCCCCCCCCCGCAACACGAGTTTCTTGGGGGGGGTTTTTTCTTCTTCTTTTGAAGACGTTTCGCTTCTCATCCAAGAAGCTTCTTCAGCTCTTGACTGGATGGTGGGGGAATGGAATATATGCAGTATATTGAAGATCTAATTTGTGGAACAGCACACAAGAAAAAAAAATAGTAAAGATCACTTCTGTTAAGAACTCGGATAGGAGACCACAAGGAAATGCCAGCATCGCAAACGTCAGTGATCCTATAACATGTCTGTAGAGATTCTCCAGACATCCAGGTCATGGTTGTCCCAAAGATGCATTTTTCGGGAGGCAACTGGGCTTTCTTGTTTTTTCTTTTGAAGACGTTTCGCTTCTCATCCAAGAAGGTTGTTCAGCTCTTGACTGGATGGTGGGGGAATGGAATATATATGTATATGTATATATATATGTATGTATGTAGGTCTTTGGTTATTCGGGTCTTCTCCCGCGTAAAATTGGAAGTATCTTGGTGACGTTTCGACGAAGTCTCATTCGTCATCTTCAGGCTGGTGTTCTCGGCTTTGTGCTTCCAGGAGCAATGTGAGATCGCAGCTGTCTCTTCCTTTTAACTGCTAGTGTGGGTGTGAGCTGATTGGGTGGGAGCTTGGCTGTGTTCTGATTGGGTGCTCCTGGAAGCACGAAGCCGAGAACACCAACCTGAAGATGATGAATGAGACTTCGTCGAAATGTCGCCAAGACACTTCCAATTTTACGCGGGAGAAGACCCGAATAACCAAAGACCTACATACAAACACCCGCAAAAACCTCAGAAAACAGACATACATACATACATACATGATATATATAAGGTCTAATTCGTGGAGCAGCACACAAGTAAAAAAATATTAAAGAGCTGTTAAGAACGAAGACTCTGTTAAGAACTTGGATGGGAGACCACAAGGAAATGCCAGCATTGCAAACTTCAGTCCTCCTAAAATGTCCTTAGAGATTCTCTGTCATCCAGGTTATGGTTGTCCCAAGGTGGTTTTTTTTTCAGGAGGCAACTGGACTTTGTTTTTTGTTTTTTTCCTTTTGAAGGCGTTTCGCTTCTTATCCAAGAAACTTCATCAGCTCTGACAGGATAGTGGGGAATGGAAGGGTTGATATTCCTGGCAGACAGAGCTGGTCAGTTGCATCCTTTTAGAGGGTTGTTGAGGCCACTTGGAGGTTTATCCACTTTGGAGGTCACCTGAGTGGTGCAAATGGTTCCTGCAGTCTGCAATTTTTTTTCCCCTGGAAATCCATTCCTTATTCCTGCATCCTTCAAAGGGTGTTCATCCCAAATTGTATGGCGAAAAGTCTGTAGAGTTTCTCCGTCATCCAGGCCATGGTTGTCCCAAAGGTGGTTTTTCAAGAAGCAATTGGACTCTCTTGTTTTTTTTTTCTTTTGAAGACGTTTCACTTCTCATCCAAGAAGCTTCTTCAGCTCTGTCTGGATGGTTGGGGAATGGAATATATATTAAAGATCCGTTAAGAACTAAGATCACTCTAAGAACTTGGATGGGAGACCACAAGGAAATCCCAGCATCGCAAACGTCAGTCCTCCTAAGTATGTAGAGATTCTCAGTCATCCAGGTCATGGTTGTCTCAAAGGTGGTTTTTTTTCAGGAGGCAACTGGACTCCCCCCCCCCCCCTTCTTTGAAGATGTTTCGCTTCTCATCCAAGAAGCTTCTTCAGCTCTGACTGGCTGGTGGATATAAATGGAAGGATTTATATTCCCTGCAGACAGCTGGTCATTTGCATCCTTTTAGAGCAGAGGTCTTCAAACTTGGCAGCTTTAAGACCTGTGGACTTCAACTCCCAGAATTCCCCAGCCAGCATAGCATAGCTGGCTGGAGAATTCTGGGAGTTGAGGTCCACAGGTCTTAAAGCTGCCAAGTTTGAAACCCTCTGTTTTAGAGGGCCATTGAGGCCACTTGGAGGTTTATCTGTGTCCTCAGGGTCACCTGAGTGGGGCTCCTGGTTCCTGTAGTCTGCAGTCTTTTCTATAGAATTATAACAGCTATCCAATTTGGGATGGACACCCTTTGAATGGCGTGGGAGTAGGAATGGATTTCCAGAGGAAAAATTGTAGACTACAGGAACCAGGAGCATCACTCAGGTGACCTTGAGGACACAGATAAACCTCCAAGTGGCCCCAAGGACCCTCTAAAAGGATGCAAATGACCAGCTCTGTTTGCAAGGAATATCAATCCTTTCATTCCCCACCATCCTGTCAGAATTGAAGAAGCTTCTTGGATGAGAAGAGAAACGTTGCCTCCTGAAAATGCATCTTTGGGACAACCGAGACTTGTATGACTGAGAATCTCTACAGACTTTTAGGAGGACTGAAGTTTGTGATGCTGGGATTTCCTTGTGGTCTCCCATCCAAGTTCTTAACAGAGTGATCTTAATTCTTAACAGCTGTTCAATATTTTTTCTTGTGTGCTGCTCCACAAATTAGATAGTATATATTTTAGTATATATTTAGTATATATTTTTGTGTGCTGCTCCACAAACTGGACAAAATATGGATTTCTTTCTCCCCAATTTGACTTATACATAGATATAGTAAGAAGTGGATTTTTTGGTCAAGAGTATGGAAGTACTTTTCCATTCTTCTTCCAGGAGTTTTAATTCCTGATCTGCTCTATGACCCCAAATTACCAGGTGGCCTCCTTTAAATAAGACATGATTCAGTGTATTGTGGAGATCATCAGTTGTCCTGGCCATAATTGCCTCAAAGATGCTTTTTCAAAAGGCAACTGCAAAATGCTGCCTTTTTAAGGAACTGAAAAAAATGGCCTTTTGAAAAAGAGCACCTTTTGAGACAATGTATGATTCAGTGTAGTAGGAGACACCCCTATCTTCCCAAGTAGTTACTTTGGTAAACAGTTGAATGCAGATGTTAACTAGATGCCCAGGGGTTTTCTGATTGAGGAACCATACAAATTGAAATTCTGTTTCTGAGGATTCCTGTTCTGGTTGTCTGACTGGGTTTAATATCTTCTGTGCATGCTGTAAACAATGATGAAGGCTTAGCCATACACGTGCTGCTAATTACTTTTGCATGATTTGCACCCAGTTCATATGTTCGACACTTTTTTGAGAGAGCATGTACCTAATCCATGTGTGTACTTTTTTGTGCTTAGACTCCTGACCCAAACCTATAGGCATGCCTCCTTGTTTTGCAGCACATGATTTATGATAAGTATGTATGCAGCATCATGTATTTGGTTTGCATTCATAATTTGTGCTATAGTTTGATAGTAACTTGTAAATAAGTGTATGAATTATTACGATGAAACTTAAGATGATGTGAAAATTTTCTTAAGTGCTGAGACTAACATCTGCCCAATAATTTGGATGCAGAGCAGAAGATTAAACATAATAAAAGCACAATCTTTGATTTGGGAGGTTTGTTTTTTATTAAGCGCTGGAATGGTACAGCTATGATATAAATCAGGGTTTCTCAAATCTTAGCAACTTTAAGATGTGTGGATTTCAATTCCTATTGGCTGGGGTATTCTGGGAATTGAAGCACACACAACTTAAGTGGCTAAGATTGAAAAACATTAATATGCCATATTTTCCGGATTATAAAACGCACTGGTGTATAAGATGCACCAAGATTTTAGAAGAGGTAAGCAAGAAAAAAAGTTCCCAAACCTCCTGTGTGTCCCATTTTTCACAAAAATGGGGTTGGGGAGGCCTGCAGAGTGCTCCTGGAGCCTGGGGAGGGCAAAAACGCAATGTGTGGGGGGTTTGAGAGGCAAAAAATGGGCCTGTTTTTCACAAAAATGGTGTTTTTGCCCTCTCCAGCCCACAGGAGCCTCTGCTCACCCCTTTTTTGTGAAAAACAGGCCCATTTTTTGGAAAAATGGGACGCATGAGGCGGGGCTTCTGGAGACCAAAAATGGCTGTATTATAACTGAATACACCAACAGTTGGTGCGTCTTGGAATAAGACGCACCAACATTTCCACCCTCTTTTAGATGGGGAAAAAGTGCGTCTTATACTCCGAAAAGTATGGTAGATCTTAAAGTGAACCGGCTTTTGAAACTATCCACGAAACTGATTTTCCTAAATCAGCTGACCCTTATCATGAATAACTTCCAGTTTTTAAGAAATACTTTTTTAAAAAAACCTGGAGCTTTAATACCGTAGTCTTATAACTGAAAATAAATTTCCTTCTTCAACTTGACACTTCCTAACGTGTCCGGCACAGCTCAATATATCTTTTAAGTGGATTGTCAGCTGTAAGGCTTGGGTTTTTCATTTCACATTTTGCTCCATCCTCCAGATTAGAGAAAATGTGCTAAAGATGCATTTTGAAATTGGCACAGAGCAGATAATGAATTTATGGCTATCTTTATCAAAAACTATTCCATCTCAAACTATCAATTGAATTACATCAATCTCTTAAGAACCATCAATCTTTTGGGTGTTTTAGAAAAACACTTTCTGTACTCTCCAGAGCTCATGAAAAATACCGTAAATCTTACGCTGCAGTGGTAGTAGAGGCTCCTGTGAGCTGACTGATGCTGATTTGGTGCAGGTAGAAGATTAGAGCTCTGTTCCTTAGCTGCCTGGAAAAGCCATTGATGCTATGATACAATTGCAGATAAATTTATGAAAGACTTAGAACTCCCAACTCTACAGCCCTCCATCCATCCTGTATCTTCATTAAACTGTGCAATGCCACTTTCTCTTAGTATTTGCTTAGTTATATCTTTCTAGCTAAAGCAGTATTTGCTTTAATTATAAACATAAAATTAAATCATATTCCTAACTTGGAGCCAGTTAGAAAGGCTAGAAGAATAATTTGACTCGTTTACTTGCAGTTAGGAAATGTAGAGCTAAAACGGATTCTGGTTTCCATACACAACTGAAACAGAGAACTATTTCCGCATTATAAGCAGCGAGGAGAAATGTTAGAACAGAGGTCTTCAAACTTGGCACTTTAAGACTTGTGGACTTCAATTCCCAGAATTCTCCAGCCAGCTATGCTATGCTATGCTATGCTATGCTATGCTATGCTATGCTATGCTATGCTATGCTATGCTATGCTATGCTATGCTATGCTATGCCATGCCATGCCATGCCATGCTATGCCATGCTATGCTATGCTATGCTGGCTGGAGAATTCTGGGAGTTGAAGTCCACAAGTCTTAAAGCTGCGAAGTTTGAAGACCTCTGCGTTAGACTTTTGAAGTCTGCCTGATTCTCTTGTGACAAGGAAGTGACAGGGGCAACCAAAGCCGCCTCTCAGCTATTTTCTTCTTCATATTACCTGCCTAATAATTGATTATACAGGAGAGTCAGGGGCTGCTGAAATAACTTGCTTTTGTTTTCTCCAAGTAATTTAATTTCAAGATAAGCAATTCATCTTAGATTTAACCATAGAAAGGGAGGTGGATTAATATTTCTGCAATATCTTGTTTTGGAAGGGGAGGTGTCATAAATCCAGGAGTGTCTCCTTTTTGGAAATAAATATACAGTACTAGAGTTACAATTTGTATTACCTTCTAGCAAACTGTGATAAAATCCTAAATAGTTTACATGAAATTGTGTGCTTTAAGATGTCCTTCCTTCCTTCCTTCCTTCCTTCCTTCCTTCCTTCCTTCCTTCCTTCCTTCCTTCCTTCCTTCCTTCCTTCCTCCCTCCCTCCCTCCCTCCCTCCCTCCCTCCCTCCCTCCCTCCTTCTTTCTTTTCTTCCAGGTACCCACTGACAAATTATACCTTTGGGACCAAGGAACCCCTCTATGAGAAGGACAGTTCGGTAGCCGCCCGATTCCAGCGCATGAGGGAAGAATTTGACAAGATTGGGATGAGGCGGACCGTTGAGGGGGTCCTCATTGTGCACGAACATAGATTGCCACACGTGCTGCTCTTGCAGCTGGGCACAACCTTCTTCAAACTGTAAGTCGAACGTTTTTCTTAAGCCGAGTCTGCACTGCTCTTTGTCAAGGACACTTATCAATATCTTGGGTGGCAACACTCACGCTGAGCAGGGAGCTGGACTAGCTGAGCTGCAAGGTTTCCTTATACAGGTAGTCCTTGATTTATGACCACAATTGAGCCCAACCTTTCTGTTGTTGAGTGAGACATTTGTTAAGTTGAGCTTTGCCCCATTTTACAACCATTCTTGCCACAATTGTTAAGCGAATCACCGAAGTTGATTAGTCAGTAATCCGGTTGTTAAGCGCATCTGGCTTCCCCATTGACTTGGCTTGTCAGAAGGTCGCAAAATGGGATGACGTGAACTTGGGACTCAACAACGGTCACAAGTACGAAGGGGTTGCCAGGCGTCTGAATTTTGTTCACACGACCATGGGGGTGCTAAAGGTGGTACCTGAAAAATGGCCGTAAGTCACTTTTTTCAGTGCCGTTGTAACTTTGAACCGTCACTAAGTGAACCATTGTAAGTCGAGGACTACCTGTAGTAGTAGGGCATCTCTGAAGGATAGTAGTGGCAGGTAGGGAAAAATATTTCTCCCAATACCTCTTTTCCTTCCAGGCCTTTGGGGTTTGTCAGGAACCAGTGACTGTTAGGTGCCTCCTTGTCCAGTGCTTTCTTTCTGATTGTTCTGTAGCATTCAGGAAATCACAGGCCGTACAGTTGCTTCTTTTTCTCCTTTCTCTTTTCATCTGCTCTGTGCCCTCCCCCAAGCAGTCACACGATCACATCCCTTTTGGAAAAACTCTAGATAAGAAAGGTATTATTTTTAAAACAACGTTTTAAGTAAAGACTCCTGAGCCATAATGATACCTTAATTTTTTTCGTTGAAAAAGCTTTGGAGTAGTTCAAGAGAACCAGCATTCCCTTGGCAAGTCATCTCAAAAACTGACTCAAAAGAAGTACAAAAACCGAATTAAAACCGAACAATTGACTTTATCTAAGATTGCTTACAGGTGGCTGGCCGTTTTTTAAAAGGAACGCAATACAGACATAATTAGTAATTGTCCTGCTTAAAGTGTGTTAGCACATCCGCTTCATAGCTTAATGTATGATTTCTTTATAATTTAGGGTTACATACTAGTTTTACATTTTTGCCTGTATAAAATAAAGTGACAATATTTAAAACACATCTTTTATGTTTTCAACAGGCCAGGTGGTGAACTTAATCCCGGAGAAGATGAGGTAGAAGGTCTTAAACGTTTAATGACAGAGGTAAGTGCTACATTTATTCAAATGCTTATTATGAGAAATGGTCATTTAGAGAAGGGGCAGCCTGGAAAGATGTTCTCCCTTTTTCTCTGCAAGACATTTTGTATTCCCCCCTCCCCCCTGTAAATATTGGAAAAAACGAACACAGGTTTTGCCTTAGAAATTTGAATAAACTGTTTAAAACAAAACATTCTTTTGCCTCAGGTCTTCACTTTCTCAGAATGACTTAAAAACGGCGTCGTGAAAATGTTTATATAAAATGTTTAATATTGGTTCATTACCCTTCCTGTACTTTGAAGACAACCATATGCCATAATTCTCAAATACGAGACTAGGAATAATTTATTTCCCATGGGCAGAATTGTAGTTAGAAGAGATTCAAAAGAGCAGGAACTATTTTATACATGGTTCCCTCCAAACAGTTTTTAAAAATGGTTAAGTCTGTTTCTGTTCACCCATGCTGGATATTGTGAGGAGTATAATCATTGGCTTTGTTTTAGTGTTGAGAATGTCTTGTGCTTTTCATTTTAATTATTTGCCTGGTTCTCTGGCAGTAATTCAGAAGTGATAATGTTCAGAAGCCGTAGCCCATTTGGAACAAGTTCATCAATAACATTTACATATTAATTCTGTTGGTAAATTTGAATTCAATTGATTTAGATTTCACACACAATCTAGGAATGTTATTTATGCATAAATAAATTAAACTGTAACCGATTTTATGTTCCTAAAGTAATAAAATAATTTTGAATCTGAATAAAGATGACAAATAAAATTGGATGTTTTATTTTTTTTACCCATATACCAATTTTTTCCTAGGGTGGGGAAGGGAGATCTAAAGCACCCCCTTTCACTTCAGATTCAGGATTTGTGTGTGTGTGTGTGTGTGTGTTTGAAGTTACATTATTACACAGGTTTTAAAAAGTGATTTAGAACTAATAAAATCATTCTCAGAAATATGCTTCAGGAAAATCCAGTGGAGATGTAGTTCCAGGCTGTTTCAGTTATTCTTATAAGGATTTACTGGAAGAAGCTGCTTGGGGAAAACACATATGTAGCAGTGAAAAATAACTATCAGATCAGACAGTAGATACATAATGTGCTCTTAATAAACTTAATAAACCGCAACTCTTGGCAAGTCCCTGAATGCTTCTTAATTAATAGTTGATACAAAAAATGCTGACTGCTGGCCTTAATCCTGAGCCCATTATATTCCGTCTCAGTGAATTGCCTGGAAATGCATTAAGATTTCACCTGCAATTTGTATTTTGGCAGATACTAGGGCGTCAAGATGGCGTCCTTCAAGACTGGGTCATTGATGACTGCATTGGTAACTGGTGGAGACCGAATTTTGAGCCCCCACAGGTGAGAATTGAAGCCAACACTTTAATTTAAACCAGTGAGTCTCAAACCTGGCCACCTGGCCAAGATGTGAGGAATTCTGGGAGCTGCAATGCATCTTATCGTGGCCAAGTTTGAGAAACGCTGATTTAAAAGATAATTACATAGCTTGTTCTATTCCAAAAGTGAGTTAATTAATTATTGATCCCAAGATGCCAAGTAAATAACCCTTTTTATTGTTTCCTACAGTACCCATATATTCCAGCTCATATTACGAAACCAAAAGAGCACAAGAAGCTCTTCTTGGTTCAGCTCCAAGAAAAAGGTAAGCGGCTGGTTCTTACGGCTTTCTTTCCTGGAGATGGGGGAGCAGAGTTCAAGGTAAATGTCAAGATAACCAGGATCATGTAGCCCAGCCTATATCCGGTGGATGCTGCCACTGCCAAATGTTTAGATCAAGGGTCTCCAACCTTGGCAACTTTAAGTCTTGTGGACTTCAACTCCCAGAATTTCCCAGCCAGCAAAGCTTTGCTGGCTGAGGAATTCTGGGAGTTGAAGTCCACAAGTCTTAAAGTTGCCAAGATTGGAGACCCCTGGTTTAGATGACATCTTCTCACTCATGGTCAATACCTGTCCTACCTCCAGAAGAAACAGGACCTGATCACTCTTGGCTGCAAGCTTTTTGTGAAACAATTTCTGGAGATTCTCTGCCATCCAGGTAATAGTTGTCTCAAAAGTGCTTTTTTTAAAAACTCCCCCCTGCCCCCCAAAAGGCAACAGAACCGGTTTTTCCTTGCGGAAGAAGATGTTTCGCTTGTCATCCAAGAAGCCATCCCTCCACCATCCAGTCACAACTGATGAAGCTTCTTGGCTATTTGCTATTAGGGCCGCTCTTCTCAGGGTTCCGACGGCGAGCCAATGTCGTCTAGCGGTGCCCAGGGGTAGGGTGTTCTCTCTGGGTGCTCCCACCCTCTGGAATGACTTACCTACCGAGCTCTGGACGGCTCCTGATCTCCACTCCTTCCGTCAGGACCTGAAGACTTGGCTATTCAAGCAAATAGGCTGACTCTGATTCTGGGTTTTATTATTTATCATTAATTAGTTATTTGGTTTAAAATGCGATTTTATTGTACATGTTTCTTAACTTGTGTTTGCTGCTCTGAGTCCTTCGGGAGAAGGGTGGCATATAAATACATGTAATAAATAAATAAATAAAACAACTTCTAGGAAAAAAAATGGGCTAGTTGCCTTTTGAAAGCAAAGGGAAAAAACAGCACCTTTGAGACAATTAATATACAAAGTAGTCCCGGTTTATTTTTTCACAACAACGCATGTGCAGTGGTGGTTACTCTACATTCAGCACCTTTGTGAGATTTTAATCGGTTAGTTTTTCCTTCTGGAAATTCCCAACACCTGCATGCTTTCAGATGCTTGGCTTCAAATGTCAGCCCCATCTTGCTATGCTGTAGGATAGATCATAGATACAGGAAGTCCTAGATTTACATCTGTTCCTTTAGCGACTGTCCAAAGTTATGTCTGTGCTAAAAAAAATCCAAGACTTTAACGACCAGTCCTCGCATGTACAACCGTCATAATATCCCACACAGTCATGTGAGGAGCTTGGCAACTAGCATGCACTTACAATGGCTACAGGTTCATAGTTAGTTAGTTAGTTTATTAAATTTGTATACCGCCCTTCTCCTAGTGGACTCAGGGCGGTGCACAGCCAGGAATAAAAAACACTTCAATACAAAATTTAAAATTTGTAAAAGAATTAAACAGTTTTTGGCCCAGAAAATTTAAAAACCCATAAACAATTTAAAATTTAAAACCCATAGACAATTTAAAAGCTAGAGGGGATTGGGGGGGGGGGGGTTACGCCAGCCCAGCTTGACAAAATAAAACAGTTTTTAGGGCACGGTGAAAAGCCCAGAGATCAGATATCCTGCGGATCTCTGGGGGCAAATCGTTCCAGAGGACTGGTACTGCCACAGAGAAGGCTCTCCCCCTGGGCGTTGCCAGCCGGCATTGCCTGGCTGACGGCACCCTGAGGAGTCCCTCTCTGTGGGAGCGTACTGGCCAGTGGGAGGCTATCGGCGGCAGAAGGCGGTGATGAAATAGGCAGAAATAGGATGGCCATTTGTGAACTCCCCAGAGGCTTATGGCAAGCAAGGTCAATGAGGGAAGCCAGGTTTGCTTAAGGACCACCACAAAAAAAAGGTGGTAAAATGAGGCGCGACTCACTTAGCAGCTGCCTTGCTTAGCGGCGGAGGTTCCAATCCCAACAGCAGTTGTAAATTGAGGAACTACCTTTGTTCAATCCAACAATAACTGGAAACCTGTGCCTTTCCTGGTTCTACCCAGGAGTCTTGCATTGATGTTACACTGCTTTTCCTTAATTATAACAGTTTTACCTATTTATCTGTACAGGTAGTCCTCGATGTACGACCACAGCTGAGCCAAAAAATTTATGTTGCTAAGTGAGACATTTGTTAAGTGAGTTTTGCCCCATTTTATGAGCTTTCTTGCCACGTCTGTCAAGTGAATCACTGCAGTTGTTAAATTAGTAACACGGTTACTTAACGGTTGTTAAAGTGAATCTGGTGTCAGCCCTGACATCTGGCTTCCCCGTTGACTTTGCTTGTCAGAAGGTCGCAGAAGAGGATCAGATGACCCTAGAACTCTGTAACCGTCATAAACATGAGTCAGTTTTTGCATCTGAATTTTGATTCGGGGAGGCTGCAATGGTGGTGTGAAAAACAGACATGAGTCACTTATTTCAGTGCTGTTGTAACTTTGAATGGTCACTAAGTGAACTGTTGTAAATTGAGGACTACACACATTGCTCCAAGAAGTACATTTAGCTACGTGTCTCACCGGTCCTTTTGGAATTTAGCATTTAAGCTAACTTGCTCAACTTTTCCGAAGACCAGTCCAGGCCGTGTTAATGTCTGAATGCACATTTTTCTAAACATTTTGCAGTGAATACAACAGACTTTTTTTAAAAAAATGGAAGCCCTTTTTAATCATACTTTCTGATCTGTTTACCGGTGGTGACGGGTATAGCAGAAGGCAAATGATTTTTATTCTGCTTGTGCTGTGAACCAGATGAAGGAAAAACTTAACTCGCTTCTTCCCTTGAATTTGTTCCAGCTTTGTTTGCGGTCCCCAAAAACTACAAGCTAGTAGCTGCTCCTTTATTTGAGCTTTATGACAACGCACCGGGCTACGGTCCTATCATTTCCAGCCTCCCGCAACTTTTGAGCAGGTAAGAGTACGCTTGCAGCTCTGCGTGATTCGTGGGAACCAGAGACGCTTTCTTGAACCCCCATCTTTTAATTCTAGGGGAGAAGTTGGCTGATCCTCTTAAAGAAGGAGAGTTTGGATTATGTTCTCAAGAAGGAAAATTTATTCCTTCTTTTTCTGTGCAACTATTTGATTTGAGATTGGGAGGAAAATAAAAAATGTTGTGGAACAGAGAAGCAGAAATTTTCTTCTCTGACTATGAGCCACAGTGACGCAATGGTTAGAATGCGGTACTGCAGGCTACTTCTGCTGACTGCTAGCTGCCTGCAATTCAGCAATTCAAATCCCACTAGGCTCAAGGTTGATTCAGACTTCCGTCCTTCCGAAGTGGGTAAAATGAGGACCCTAGATTGTTGGGGGCAATATGCTGACTCTGTAAACTGCTTAGAGAGGGCTGTAAAGCGGTATATAAGTTTAAGTACTATTGCCCTTCCATCAATCAAAAGAGCCTGAGTAGCGTAGGGGAGTAATGCCTCCTACAAAGGCAGCATTTAAGATCCAGCTGCTGCAATTACTTGCGAGTTCAATCCCAGGCAGGCTCAAGGTCGACTCAGCCTTCCATCCTTTATAAGGTGGGTAAATTGAGGACCCAGTTTGTTGGGGGCAATAAGCTGACTTTGTATAAATATAAATATACAAAAGTATGAAGGTTATTGCTTAACGCACTGTAAGCCGCCCTGAGTCTCCGGAGAAGGGCGGCATATAAATCAAATTTAAAAAAAAAATCCATCATCCATCCATTATGCGCAGTGGTTAGACTGCAGTATTGCAGGCTGACTCTACCCACTGTCAGGAGTTCAATCCTGACCAGCTCAAGGTTGACTCTTCTGAGGTCAGTAAAATGAGGACCCAGATTGTTGGGGGCAATACGCTGACTCTGTAAACCGCTTAGAGAGGGCTGTAAAGCACTGTAAAGTGGTATATAAGTCCAAGTGCTATTGCTATTGTCTCAGCCTTCCATCCTTTCAAGGTGGGTAAAATGAGGATCCAAATTGTTGGGGGCAATATGCTGACTCTAAACCACTTAGAGAGGACTGTAAAGTGGTATATAAATCTAAGTGCTATTGCTATATTTTATCACTAGTGATATCTATTCTATATGTTTTAGGCAGCATCATGCTTGGATGATGATGATGTGGATTCAGTCTGAGGTTCTGGAATTCTGCTCTTAACACTATTTATTAAATTTCTACACTGCTCATCGCACCTTAGTGGCTCTGGACAATTGCACAACAGCATCCAGCATAATAAAAACCATATAAATACCCAAATCGAAGCAGAGCTGAAAAACAAAGTTAAAACAAGTAAAAATTTACAAGTAAAAATAAACCGGGTTAAAATTCAAAGGCTAGGAGGTTAACCAGGCATTTCTAGCCCTTTGGCTTGATAAAAGCCCGGATTTATATTTGCGTTATGCAAACGGTCGATCCTTCATCTCCCCCCACTGGGTTTTGAAGTCTTGAGACGCTGAAACTTTTTCAGGAGTTCTCATTAACGAAACAAACCCAAGAGGAGCTGCAAATGTAGCAATAATGCTGGAGAGCTAAACCAGTAAAAAGTCTTGCCATCCAAAATTGGCCATTTGCTTGCAGCTTTTGAAAATTCAGTCTTGCAGGGCTCGAGGGAGCAGAAATGCCAACAAAGGGCTGCCTGTCTCCTCAGTATGAGATAAAACAAAAGTCCCAATTGCTATGAACCAAATACATTGCCTAAATTGTGCTCCAGAGTTTTTTGAGGTGCACAGAGAGAGCCAACATGCCAACAATTTCCCAGGAATAAAAAAAAAAAAGACAAATTTTAATGGAGAATATAAGATAATTCAGTTTATTATCTTCTTTCCATTCTCTTTGGCAGGTTCAATTTTATTTACAACTGAATTTCCTGAAGTGTGAGTAGAAGCCGTCTCTGTGAGAACAGCTTTAAAATTGTAGAAGAGAAAATGTGACGCAAGGATTTTTTTTTTTAATGTCTCTTTTTCTCCTTTGAGTTTCCCCCTTCCCCAACTTTCTACTATCTGAATAGGAAAGAGAATCTTGACTGTTTAGACAATGGAATAAGAACTGTAATTTGCATTTTAATCACTTACGTTGTGATAGTCACCTGATTTTTTTTTTAAAATAACATTAAACAAAAATGGACTCAGCTGTGCATTCATGTGTGGCTTTTTTTTCAATAGGTGTCAGAGAGATTTCTAATCCATTGGCTGATTGGCACCATAGTATTCTGGGGTGGGTGGGGATTAATGGAAGTGGTTTTCAGCATTTTAGTCATATCTTGGGAAATTAAAAAAAAAAGTTGAGAGCCGGTAATAAGTGGATATCGCTTGAGGATTTCTGAAAAATTGCATGGCTGAAATTTGAGGTAGTTTTTCATCAGCAAGTTGGCTTCTGTAGTTTTTGTCTAGAAAAGGTGGGAAAAAGATGGGAAAGATGCCAGTTGGTTTGGTTTAGTGGTTAAGGCATCAGGAGCCTGTGAATTCTAGTCCTGCCTTTGGCCTAGCTGAATGATCTTGGGCCAGTCTCACTCTGTCAGCCTTAGGAAGGAGGCAATGGCAAACCACTTCTGAAAAGAAATTGCCATTAAAAACTGCAGAGACTAGTCCAGGAGACAAAAAGGAGGGAGGGAAGGAGTTTAGTTTAGTTTAGTTTTATTGCATTTATATACCGCCCTTCTCCCCGAAGGGACTCAGGGCGGTTTACAGCCATATTAAAACAATCCCGTATAAAAATTAAAACTAATAAAATAATTAAACTATTTGGCCGTAAAATTTAAAACCCCTAAAAAACCCTATTAAAATTAACACAAAATTTAAGTCAGACCGGCTTGATGAAATAGTAGGGTCTTCAGGGCTCGTCGGAAGGCACAGAGGTCAGGAATCTTTCTTATATCCGGGGGTAGTTCATTCCATAGGGCTGGGGCTCCCACAGAGAAGGCTCTCCCCCTGGGGGCCGCCCGTCGGCATTGTCTGACAGACGGCACTCTGAGGAGGCCCTCTCTGTGAGACCGTATCGGGCGGTGGGAGGTATTCATTGGCAGAAGACGGTCCTGTAAATATCCCGGAGGAGGAAGGTGAGGGTTATAATTTTAATTGCTTTGGCAACTTTTTAAACTTCAATAAAAGTTAAATAAAGTTATATTTCTAAGCTGCCCAGAGTCACCTTATTAGTAAGATGCGACATTCAAGGGAAGGAAGGAAGGAAGGAGTGAGTGAGTGTCCCATTGCATTTAATTTACTCAGCTCTTGCCATGCCATTTTTCTTTCTACCTTTCATAGAATTGAAGAAGCAGCTAAAGAAGTGAACTAAATATACAGGATTACTCATACTGAGGAAGTCACCGCTGAGTTTCAAATTGTGTCATGCCTCTTATCAGTTGAGGCCAGCAAATTCAATTCTACAGGCTTCTGTGCAAAAATGCTGCTTTCTGGCTCACATATTGTTGCTGCATTGCAGACAAGTAATTTTCACATTTAATATTGGTACTCCATGTTGACGAGTAGCTTAGCCAGTTTGGTGACTTTGGGCCATGCAATTTTGTTGCTTTTAAGGCTTCTGTTTTCCTGTCAAAATATGTACCGTATTTTTCGGAGTATAAGATGCACCTTTTTACCCCCCAAAAGAGGGTGAAATTCTGGGTGCATCTTATAGTCCGAATGTAGCCCCACCCAGCCTCTGAAACCTCAGTTTGAGAGGCTGGAAAAAAAGCCTCAAACGGAGGTTTCAGAGACTGAAAAAGCAAAGGCCAGAGCTCACAACCAAGGAACCTGTTGCTAAAGTTTACCTCTGGGAACAGCTGATTGGGGGTATTCCGGGAGGCTGATTCATCCGCCAATCAGCTTTTTTCTTATTTTCCTCCCCAAAAACTAAGGTGCGTCTTATAGTCCGAAAAATATGGTATGTCTGAATAATGGGGATTCCCTTTCATGTTTAAATTGTACTTTGGTTTATTAATATGCTACTACAGGCAGTCTTCAGCTTACAACCGCAATCGAGACCAAAATTTATGTTACTAAGTAAGAAATTGGTTGAGTGAGTTTTGCCCCATTTTATGACTTTTCTTGCCACATTTGTTAAATGAATCACCAGAGTTGATTCACTGTTGTTAAACAAATTTGGCTTCCCCATTGACTTGGCTTCTCAGAAAGTGGCAAAAGGGGATCACATGATTCCAGGACACTGCAACCGTCATAAATGTGAGTCAGTTGTCAAGCTTCCAAATGTAAATCACGTGACCATGGAGATGCTGCAGTAGTCGTACAGTAGGTGTGAAAAATGGCGAAGTCACTTTTTTCAGTGCCATTGTAACTGAATGGACACTTAAGTGAACTGTTGTAAATTGAGGACTATCTGTATATATATCTGTTTTCTGAGGTTTTCGCGGGTGTTTGTATAGTAGGTCTTTGGTTATTCGGGTCTTCTCCCGCGTACAATTGGATGTGTCTTGGCGACGTTTCGACGAAGTCTCATTCGTCATCTTCAGGCTGGTGTTCTCGGCTTCGTGCTTCTCGGGTTTCTTCCCGTGTAATTGCAAACATATCTTTGGAAGTATTGCAGCGACGTTTCGATGAAATCTCATTCATCATCTTCTGGCTGATGTTCTCGGCTCCAAGCTCCAAGCCGAGAACATCAGCCAGAAGATGATGAATGAGATTTCATCAAAACGTCGCTGCAATACTTCCAAAGATATGTTTGCAATTACACGGGAAGAAACCCGAGATATCACCTGTACACACTTATATACCCGTGAAAACTTACACAGATATATATATTTATATATATATATATATATATATATATATATATATATATATATATATATATATATATATATAATTGGCATAAAAAGTTAGATAGGAAAGTACCGTATAAAGATGGTCACCGTTGGTGACCATCTTTAAAGCGCTCCATGGCTTAGGACCTGGATACTTACGAGATCGCCTTCTGCCACCGATGGCCTCCCACCGACCAACATGCTCCCACAGAGAGGGGCTCCTCAGGGTGCCATCGGTCAAACAATGACGTCTGGCGATCCCCAGCGAGAGAGCCTTCTCTGTGGGGGCACCTGCCCTCTGGAATGAACTGCCCCCGGTGATAATGTATGATTCCTGACCTACGTACTTTTCACCGTGCCCTTAAGACTTTACTGTTCCAACAGGCTGGGCTGGCTAAAAAAATGAATTTGAATGGGGTTTTAGTTTTAATCTGGGGGCCAAATTATTTAATATGCTTTTAAATTGTTTTAAATTTTGTAATATATGTTGTTTTATTGTGGCTGTATACCGCCCTGAGTCCCTCGGGAGAAGGGCGGTATAAAAATTTAATAAATAAATAAATACATTTTTCAGAGTATAGGACACAGTTTTTTCCCTCCTAAAAGAGGCTGAAAATTTGGGTGCGTCTTATACTCCGAATACAGCTTTTTTTTCAGCCCTAAGGAGGCACTAGCAAGTGAAGCTATCCTGCTTTGCCTGCTCCCTCCGACTCTCAGCTGTGAAGCTTTTTTTCAGCCCCAAGGAGGCGCTAGCGAGTGAAGCGATCTCTGGTTTGCCTGCTTTTCTCATTGCTTCTCTCTCCAAAGATCAGTTGTGCTTTAGAAGCTGTTTTTTATCCCCAAGCAGGGGTTAAAACCCAGCGAACTAATGTGCTGAAGCTGACCAGACTAAGGATGCTAGCCAGATGAATACCTGGTAGGTAGATATTTTTTCCCCCTATTTTCCTCCCCAAAAACTAAGCTGCGTCTTATACTCCGAAAAATATGGTAGATTTGTATGAGGAAACTGGTCACGTGTGTAAGGTTTCATGTTTTGGCCCATCCCCTCCCCCCATAACTCTTCTCCCTGGAAAGACTGCAAATAAATTCAATCGCTTTGCTAATAATCTTTCCATCTAAAAAAACTTTCCATCAAATAAAGAAAATTGGTATAACTGAAGAATATTCCCTAAAAGTCTTCAGGAGGCAAATTGTCACAGGTCCTATTTAATTGAACCACAGGGGGCCATGATGCCAACCCATCATAAATCTAAGATTTACAAGAGAACCATCCACCCTGTTGCACATTGGCCAATCCACTATATTGTGGATTGGCCAATGGGAATGCTAGGCAGCAACAACAGGGACCAAAAGCTCCCCATGCCATGGAAATGGGAAGACTCCTTTGGATATCGGGCATCTCCCTTCTTGACCACATCACAAATGACACTATTTGACAGCATTTTGGTGTGGCACCAATTATTGAGAAGATGAGAGAAGGCTGGCTCTGCTGGTATGGACGCATCTAGAGAGCAGCACCTTTCACCGTGGCCAAGACTGCCTACGAACTAGAAGTCAATGACCGGCGACCTTGCAGGCTCCCAAAACAGAGATGGCAAGAAACCAAAGATATGCAAGCTGCAGGCCTGCGCCCTGGAGATGCAACTGACCCGGCAAAGTGGTGTTCAAGGATCCAAAAAGCAGACCCTGCACCTGCGAGAATACACTAGGAAGAAGAGGGGCACGATGGCTCAGCGGTTAAAGATGCTGAGCTTAAGTCAGTTGGAAATTGACAGCCAGGTTCAAGACCCGAGTGCAGCATGATGGGGTGAGCTCCCGTCCCTTGCCTCAGCTCCTTCCAACCTAGCAGTTTGAAGGCATGCAAAACACCAGTAGATAAACAGGTACCACTTCGGTGGGAAGGTAACAGCGTTCCGTGTATAATCGTGCCAGCCACATGACCACGGAAGTGTTTTCAGACAGCACTGGCTTCCTCTGTTAGGAAACGATGATGAGCCGGACATGAGTGGACAGGGGAAACTTTTACCTTTACCTATAGCAAAACAGCACTGGCTGCCTTAATTTGAAAAGGGTAGCGTTATTGGTGTTTTTGGTGTTTTTGGTGTTATTTGACTATGGCATTTTTTTTGCACATCTTTCAAGACTAAGAAATATGGTAGCAACCTGACAACAACACAACTCTGAGTCACATTTGTTCTCCACAGCTGTTCAAGGTGTCATCCCCCTCAGAAGACCTGGCTTACATTATTCCTGTAAGTCTACATGTAAAAAAAACCCATTGCATTCCCCATGTTAAGACCCAGATTGCAAACAATTTCCCAGAAATTAATTTAAAAAGAAAGAAAGAATGGAGAATATAAAATATTCAGTTTATCATCCTTTATTTATTTATTTATTTTAATCCTCACCTCCAATGGCAGAATATTCCAGAGGTTGGGGGCAGGGGTGAAATCCAGCCAGTTCGGACAGGTTCTGGAGAACCGGTAGCAGAAATTTTGAGTAGTTCGGAGAACCGGCAAATACCACCTCTGGCTGGCCCCCGAGTGGGGTGGGAATGGGGATTTTGCAATATCCTTCCGCTGCCATGCCCACCAATCCACGCCCACAGAACCGGTAGTAAAAAAAAATTGAATGTCACCACTGGTTGGGGGGGGGGGTCACAGCAGAAAAGGCTATTTTCTTGGACCCCTACAACAGGCGGGATAGATAGATGGGGAGAGGGAGGGAGGGAGGGAGGGAGGGAGGGAGGGAGGGGCAGGCAGGCAGGATGGATGGATGGATAGATAATAGATGGTAGGTAGCTGATTGATAAATAAAGATGGATAGATGATAGAAAAGATAGAGAGAGAGAGAGAGAGAGAGAGAGAGAGGGAGGGGCAGGCAGAGTTGGATGGATAGATAATAGATGGCAGATAGCTGATAGATAGATATAGATGGATAGATGATACAGATCAGAGGTGGACAACTGGCCTTTTTATGACTTGTGGACTTCAATTCCCAGAATTCCTGAGCCAAAATGGCTGGCTCAGGAATTCTGGGAATTGAAGTCCACAAGTCATAAAAGGGCCATAGTTGCCCACCCCTGATATAGATGATAGACAGACAGAGGGATATAAATGGTGGATAGACAATATAGATAATATGGATGATAGATGATATAGATAATAGAAATAGATAAATATACAGATATATACGTAGTGATATAGTGAGATATATACATTGATATAAAGATATGTGTAGATATATAGATATATATGAAAATACATTCAGTTCCTAGACTAACAGTCTCTAGCCAGAAAAGATGGAGGTTGTCCTCTTTAAATATATATATATATATCTGGCAGTCTGCAGCTTCTATAAAAGGTGCTTCATTTCACAGTGCTTCAAAGCAATCCGGCCCAGGCAGGTTGACATTTTTACAGGCTCAAAGCGACACCTGACAGCTGAGGTGTGTGACGTGAAGGACCAGAGTCCAGAGGCCACACGGAGCAGCGTGTGACATCTGGTAGCCCGAACGAAGGGCTTAAACAAGGATGAATCATCAGGACAGGATGTGACTCTTTAAGGCAGGGCTCAACTGCCTGGGAGGGAAGCATTTTGGTTATATATGTTTTTGTATTCCAGGTGTTCAAAACTCCTTAGAGAGCCCTCCTTCTACTGCAGGGCTGGGGAATTCTGGGAGTTGAAGTCCACAAGAATAGAATAGAATTCTTTATTGGCCAAGTCTTAAAGTCATTAAGTATGGGGAACCTTGCTCTACTAACAGATTAACGGAGTTGGAAGGGACCTTGTAGGTCATCTAGTCCAACCCCTCCCCCAGCCCAAGCAGGAGACCCTACATCAATTCTGACAAATGGCAGTCCAGTGCTACTGTATCATCCCACAACAACCTTGCTAGGTAGGCTCGTCCTCATTTTCCGGCCCCCGCATTCTCCCTCCCATAGATCTCTCTAAATTATTTGAGGGCTGTTGTCACCCTTCCCCCTCTATTTTTTTTTTAAAAAAAAAATAATAGGGATTTTTAATAACCAGAGCAAAGAAAAAACAAAAATAAAGAGAATAAAAGATGCACAGAAAGGGAAAAAAATGGATAAGGAAAAAAAAACACATACAGGCAATTCTTGGCTTGCCACCATTCATTTAGTGACCGTTCAAAGTTACAACGGCACTGGGAAAGTGACTTATGACTGATTTTTTCCACAGTAAACTGTTGTTACGTGATCCAAATACAGAAGCTTTGCAACTGACTCCCATTTACGACGGTCTCAGTGTCCCAGGGTCACGTGATCTCCTTTTGCAACCACCTGACCAGCAAAGTCAAGGTGGGTGGGTGGGGGGGGGGAAGAAGCCCGATTCATTTAACAATCCAGGTGACAAACAACCACAGTGATTCCCTGAACAACAGGGGCAAGGAAGGTCGTAAAATGGGGGCAAAATTCACTTAACAACCTTCTTGCTTAGCACACCATAAATCTGGGGTTCAACTGTGATCGTAAGTCGAGGACTACCTATAATTTCACAGTCCCAAATACATTAGGAGGAAGCATCTCTTCTCTTTGCAATCCCCCCACTTAACTAGACCCCCGCCCATAACAAGGTTGACTCAGCCTTCCATCCTTCCAAGGTAGGTAAAATGAGGACCTGGATTGTAGGGGCAATAAGCTGACTTTGTATAAAAAAGAACACCGCTTTGGGGGGGGGGGGAAGCCCTACTAAGCAGGTATATACAAAAGTATGATGGCTATTGCTTAATGCTTTGTAAGCCGCCTTGAGTCTTTGGAGAACGGCGGCATATAAATCAAACCAATAAATAAATAATAAATAAATAAATAAATAATAAATAAACAAACAAACAAACAAACTCGGGTCTCTTCACCCCCTCCACTTCCCGAGAACTTTTAAAGAAGAGACTAGACACCGGCACTCATCTGAAATAGTATATAGCAGGGGTCTCCAACCTTGGCCACTTTAAGCCTTAGCGGACTTCAACTCCCAGAATCCCCCAGCCAGCTGGCTGGGGAATTCTGGGAGTTGAAGTCCGCCAAGGCTTAAAGTGGCCAAGGTTGGAGACCCCTGCTATATAGTGTCTCCAGCTTGAGCAGGAGGCTGGACTAGAAGACCTCAAAATGGTCCCTCCCAGCTCTTAAGAACCAACACCCAGGGTCAAGGGAGGGCGGCCCATTTTGCCCCTCCCCCCGAGCCCCACCTCCACCCCATTGACGTCTGAAAGCACCCAACCCACCCACTCATCCACCCTGCCCGCCCTTTCCCCGGGTGAGGGAGGGGGTGTGTTTGCCCCTCCCCCGTGTCCAATTTTCCCCCCTGAAGCACCTTCGCGGCCGCCAAAGAAGCAGCGCCGCCGCCTTTCCTCCGCCCCAGCAGCAGCAGCTCCCTTGGCAACATTGTAGCAAGGCCCGGCGAGAAGTCGTGTGTGGTGGGTGGGGGGGCGACTAACCCAGCCCCGCCCCCGGCCCGGGAAAGCCGAGTGGAAGCTTCGCCGCCGCGTCGTCCGGTCCTCCGGCTCCCCCTGCCCGCCCGGTCCCGGCCGAGCGGGCCCCGCGGGCGGGGAGCCAAGCCGTCCCGGCTCCTCCTCCTCTTCCTTCTCCACCTCCCCTTCCCGGCTAGGCAGGCAGCGCAGCCCCTCTCGGCCCTGCCCTGCCCTGCTCCGGTGCGAGCGAGCGAGCGAGCAAGCGAGGCGGCGGTTGCCGGGAGACCCTCGGAGCGCGGACCGTCGGAGCGAGCCCCCCGCCATGCCGCTGCTCTTCCTGGAGCGCTTCCCCTGGCCCAGCCTGCGCGTCTACGCGGCGCTCAGCGCCCTGGCCCTGCTGGGCTGCCTGCTCAGCGCCCACAGCGCCCTCCGCCAGGCCGAGACCCCCGAGCCCGGGCCCGGCCCGCCCGGAGGGGGAGAGGCCGCCCTCGAGCCTCCCCCGCCGCTCCTGTCGTTGCCGCCGGGCCACGGCCCCGCCGCGCTGGACCTCGCCTACTACCTGCTCTCCGATGGCCTCTGCGTCTGGGTGAGCCCCGGGGTGGGGAGGAGGGCGGACTCCGAGACCCATCATCCCCAGGTGGCGAGGGGGGGTGTACTTAGAGGAGCCCAGGGAGGTGAATTCTGGGTCCCATTATCCCCAGCTGGTGTGTGGGGTGGGGGTGAAGGTAGATAGACTCCCATTATCCCCAGCTTGTGAGGGGGTGAGAGACAGGAACCTGGGGGGTTGGAGTGGACTTCAGGCCCCATTATTCACAGCTGGTGGGGTGTGTGTGTGAAGGTTGAGGAGCCAAGAGGATGGACTCCATGTCCCATTATCCCCAGCTGGCCCTGTGTGTGTGTGTGTGTGTGTGTGTGTGTGTGTGTGTGTGAAGATAGAGGAGCCTAGGGATGGACTCCGTGTCCCATTATCCCCAGCTGGCCCCATGTGTGTGTTTGTGTGTGTGTGAAGGTAGAGGAGCCTAGGGGATGGACTCCATGTCCCATTATCCCCAGCTGGCCCCATGTGTGTGTTTGTGTGTGTGTGAAGGTAGAGGAGCCTAGGGGATGAACTCCGTGTCCCATTATCCCCAGCTGGCCCCATGTGTATGTGGTGTGGGGGTGTGTGAAGGTAGATGAGCCTAGGGAAATGGACTCTGGGTTCCATTATCCCCAGCTGGCCCCATGTGGGTGTTTGTGTGCGTATGAAGGTAGAGGAGCCTAGGGAAATGGACTCTGGGTTCCATTATCCCCAGCTGGTGTGGTGCGGGGGGGTGGGGGAGAGGAAGGAAAGATAGAGGAACCTAGAGGGATGAACTCTGGATTCCATTATCCCAAGCTGGTGGGTGGGTGGGTGAAGTTAGAAGAGCCTAGGGGATGGACCAGCTCCCATTATCCCCGGCTGGCGGTGTGTGTGTGTGTGAGTGTGAAGGTATAGGAGCCTGAGGGGGTTGGACTCCTGTTCCCATTATCCGCCCCAGGCAGGGAGGGTGCTCCTTCTGAAGATTGCCCTGCCCTCCTAGCACAACCTGGCGCTCCTGGTGAATCTTGAGTGGAGTCTGATTCCCATGGTCCCCAGCTGCGAAGACTGGGTAGTAGGTCAGAAACGGACTCTGAATGCCATATTCCCCAGTTAGCAGGTGCGGGTGGGGTGGAGTGGAGTGGGGAGGATAGCTTTTTGCACTTTCAAGAGGGCGCATCTTGAAAAGTTCCTGGGGACTCTAGGTTCCATGGTCCCCAGCTGGGATGATTGGACAACAACGGGTGATTTGAAAGCCTTAGACATGGAGTCTGATTCCCAGGTTCCCTAGCTGCGAGGAGCGGGCGATGGGAGGGATGGTTCTCTTTGCTTTTGGGGACCTCTTTGCCCACCTGCGTGGGAGTGTCCCAATTTATTCTACACCACCCAGCCTCTTCATGGAAGATGGGCATTGTAGTCTCATCCCTAGCTAGCCTGGCTGACAGAAAAGGCTCTATTGAAGGATGTTCATTGGTGGGATTTAGGGATGGGCCTTCGCGAGAATGTGTTGGCCACCAGCATTCGGAGAGCTCTACCCTGCTCTGCTGGCAGAGTTTTGGGGAGTTGTAGTCAAAAGGGACATGGTGGCTCAGTGGCTAAGATGCTGAGCTTGTCGATCGAAAGTTTGGCAGTGCAGCAGTTCAAATCCCTAGTGCCGCGTAACGGGGTGAGCTCCCATGACTTGTCTCAGCTTCTGCCAACCTAGCAATTCGAAAGCACGTAAAAAATGCAAGTAGAAAAATAGGGACCACCTTTGGTGGGGAAGGGAACAGCGTTCCGTGCGCCTTTGGCGTTGAATCATGCCGGCCACATGACCACGGAGATGTCTTCGGACAGCGCTGACTCTTCGGCTTTGAAATGGAGAGGAGCACCGCCCCCTAGAGTCAGGAACGACTAGCACATATGTGTGAGGGGAACCTTTATCTTTACCTAGTCAAAAGCATTTGATGGGCCCACCTAGATAAAGGAGGGGATCCATGCCTACTTTTCTTCCCCATCTGTATGACAAACAAACCAGGAGATGACAATTATGCTCCAGCCCCATTTGGAGAACCTCATCATCTGAGGCCAACATGGAAAGGGAAGGATGGAACTTACCTCCTAGCCATGTTTGAAAAACTGGGCCAATAGTACAATGATGGGGCCAACGTGTCAGTCAGGAAGTAAAATTATGACAGAAGGAGGAGATGTGAGGTGATAGGACCACTCATTGAAGCAACCCTGGGGTGTAGGTTGGATTGAGTAGGAGGCGTTGGCTGAGAGACACCCCCCCCCCCCCCAGGAAGGGGCTTGAGAAGAATGGGAAGCTTCCCAGGTCTAGGTGGGCCTTGAGTGATGTGTGGGTAGAAGACATTTTCTGGGGTCCACATGGCATGAGGGACCTAAAGAACTCGGGGAGAGGGGGCATTGAAGTTGCTATGGAGTCAATGTGAAGAATAGTTGAGGTGCAGGCACGTCTCTTAACCTGGGATGAGCAGTTGGATGGCCTCCAGATGGTTTGAATGGCATCTCCCATCACCTTGGATGAATGGCCAAATGGCTGGGAATTAAGGAAGCTGTAGTCTTTCAGTCTGAGGTTATCCTTGGCTTGATCGCCTTACTGGTACGAGGGATAAATTCTTGAATTTGCTTAGAAAGATATCTCAGTTTCCAAGACGGATCGAGTTTTGGGTCTCTCAACAGGTTGCTTTAAACCAGTGTTTCTCAACCTTGGCAACTTGAAGATGAATGGACTTCAAGTCCCAGAATTCTGGGAATTCTGGGAGTTGAAGTCCATTCATCTTCAAATTGCCAAGGTTGAGAAACACTGCTTTAAAAAGACCTGGATGGGTTCTGCATAATCTAGAAATGCTAGACAGGAGAGAGAAAGAAAAATGCATTCTACGTGTTAAGTGCTAAAGAATGTAAGGGTTGGAAGGGGTTGCGAAGGAAATCTAGTCCACCCTGTTGTGCATGGTGCCAAGATTCACAACTGCAGTGGTTGGAAGCAGCGACAAACTTTTTCTGTTGCTATCGTTCACTTTTCCACCTTGAATGTATGGGTTTTAATCCACACGGCAGGCTGAACTTAAAGGCAGGTTAACTTTTAACTTGCTTGGTTTTTTTAATTTTATATAACATGGTTATTCCATGCAACATTTTTCCATGTTATTTTATATAACATGGAAAAAATCCTTTTAAAAGGCTCTGACGATCCCAGCTGAGTTGCCTGATCGGTAGAGGCTTTTAAAAGGATTTTTTCTACAACCTCTTTGGCGGAAGAGGATGAGCCGCGTGATCATCAGAGGGATTTTTTTTACTTTTAAAAGCATTTTTTTCAGCCAGAGGTTGTAGAAAAAATGCTTTTAAAAGTAAAAAAAAAACCTTCTGATGATTGCGCGGCTCAGCTGGGCATGATGGGGTGGGGCGCAGGGATTTTTACTGTCGGTTCTCTGAACCACCCACCGCCATTGCTACCGATCAGGCGATCCAGTTCGAATTGGGAGCATTTCACCCCTGCTTTACAGGTAGCTGCTTCCCACAATGTAGTTAAGACAGTAGCTAGCCTTCCGTAACACACAAGATTGAGGTGCTATTTTTGTTGCGTTGAACGTATTGTGCAAACCCACTCTGAACAGGACGTTGCATATATAGATCACTGCGGCTGCGATGAGCTCTCCCGGCAACTCTTGTAAGGCAAGTGGGCGAGGATTCTTGGCATGGGTTAAATTGCTTCACATTACTTACTGAATTGGCTTAATAGCCTGCTATGTGCCAGGTGAGCTCACAATGCCAGGTACACATTTTCAAACCGTCAGTCTCTTGGTGTAAAAAGAGTGACCAATATACAATGGAACGATTTGCAACGCAAAATAATTAATATAATTAACGTAATATAGGTAGTCCTTTACTAGAGGGGAAAAAACTGCTTAAACTCTTGCCCTGGGGCTTCAAAGGGCTGCCCTACAGCTGATCAGTGTTAAAAGAAAACAAATGAATAGACAGGTGCCTGCAAAAATAAATAGGTAGACCGGTGCCTCCAAAAACAAATGAGTAGACTGGTACAGCTCTGCAAGCAGTTAAAAGCCTGGTAGACCAGTACCTCTGCTAAATCTTAAAGAATTGTCACATGACCATCAAGCCACGCCCACAGAACCTGTAGTAAAAAAATTTAGCACCCACCCCTGATCCTTCCTCCATGTGGCAGGTTGAGGGAGACTGATCTGAGTGCAAGACCCTTTTCTGGTAGTCAAACCTGTACAGCTTTTGATGCTTAAAACTAGCACTAAATTCAGCACCTTAAATGTAGAACTGGCACATTACCTGTGCCTGCAACCCAACCCAACTCAGCCCTGACCCTGTGATTTGGCAATCTACCAGACAGGAAGCGAAGCGAAGCACCTGGGGAGTGGGCGTGGCAGCAGGTAAAAACACCTGCTACCTCTGGTCAGGAACAAACTAAGCTGGTTCTTCAGCCAGGACAATCAATTGCCGTGCCCTTAAGACCTTATTACCTTATTATTCCAACAGGCTGGGCTGGCTTAATAAGAAATTGGATTGGGTGTTTTAATTCTTGGGTTTTTAATTCAGGGGCCAAAATATTTATTTTGTTTTTGAACTGCTTTTAAATTTTGTATTCTATGTTGGCGGGACCGCCTTCTGCCACAAACAGCCTCTCACTGACCAGTCCGCTCCCATAGAGAGGGTCTCCTTAGGGTGCCGTCGGTCAAACAGTGTCGACTGGCGGCCCCCAGGGGGAGAGCCTTCTCTGTGGGGGCACCTACCATCTGGAACGAGCTCCCCCCTGAGATAAGGAGCTTACATGACCTGGGTACTTTTTGACACGCCTTGAAAACATTTTAATTTGAACAAGCTGGGCTGGCTTAACCTCCTTTATTTTGGGTTTTTAAATTTTTATAATTATAATTGGATATTTAAACTGTTGAGCCAAATTATTTAATTTGTTATAATGATTTTTTTTAAAACTTTTGTATTTATTGTATCTTATTCTGGCTGTTCACCGCCCTGAGTCCCGTCTGGGAGTAGGGCGGTATATAAATTTAATAAATAAATACATAAATAAATATGTTGTTTTATTGAGGCTGTACACCGCCCTGAGTCCTTCGGGAGAAGGGCGGTATAAAAATTTAATAAATAAATAAATAAATAAATAAATAGCTAGCTAGCTAGCTAGCTAGCTTGGAGGTTTCTTTCTAATGCTCTGCTTTTCAGAAAGTCCCATTTTATTGCTGGCTAAGGTTGAAATTTACGGTAATCCTCAATTTACGACCACAACAGAACCCAAAATTGCTGTTGTTCAGCAAGACAGTGGTTAAGGTTAAAAGAGCCTTGGTGGCGCAGCAAACTAAAGTGCTGTTAAGTAACACGAGCTGCCTGCAATTACTGCGAGTTCAAATCTCACCAGGCTCAAGGTTGACTCAGCCTTCCATCCTTCTGAGGTAGGTAAAATGAGGACCCGGATTGTGGGGGCAATAAGCTGACTTTGTATAAAAAAGAACACCGCTTAGGGGAGGGGCTGAAAGCTCTACTAAGCAGGTATATACGAAAGTATAAAGGCTATTGCTTAACGCATTGTAAGCTGCCCTGAGTCTCCAGAGAAGGACGGCATATAAATCGAACTAATAAATAAATAATAAGCGAGCTTGGTCCCTATTTTACGACTTCTCTTGCCACAGTTGTTTGAGTGAATCACTTCAGTTGTTAAATTAAAATTGTTAAAACCATTGTAATATGCATCTGGCTTCCCCATTGACTTTGCTTGTGGGAAAGGTCTCAAAAGGGGGTTTTGATCACGTGATCAGCTGAAGTGTGCATAAACGGTCGTAAGTCACTTTTTTCAGTGCTGTTTTAACTTTGAACAGTCCCTAAAGTCGAGAACTAAACGTAATTGTTTTGTTTACATTTCTTTTCATTGGTTCATTTGTTTTTCTTTCTGGACTCCAAAACGCGGTTCCTGTCTGGCTGTTTTTGTTTATTGAGTTATTTATAAAAATAATAAAAGGTAGGGTAAAAATAAATAAATTCCATTAATTTGTTTCAATTTGGGGCTGACCTGTCCCCGTGACCATCTCCTGCATTTCCGGGGAGATCCCGTATTCTGGCCACCTATCTCTCTCTTATTTTATTTTTTTTTTATTTTTAATTTGATTTATATGCCGCCCTTCTCCGGAGACTCAGGGCGGCTTACAATGCGTTAAGCAATAGCCTTCATACTTTTGTATATTTATACAAAGTCAGCTTATTGCCCCTACAAACTGGGTCCTCAATTTACCCACCTTAGAAAGGATGGAAGGCTGAGTCGACCTTGAGCCTGGCTAGGATTGAACTCTTCCCTGTTTAATTCTCCAGTTTTCCCCAGCGTTGCCAAACTGAATATGTTTTTTTCCCCTTGCCCCATTTGCTTGCCTTGCACACCTAAATAAGTTTGGGGGAAAAAAATCTTACCGTATTTTTCGGAGTATGAGATGCACCTTAGTTTTTGGAGAGGAAAATAAGAAAAAAGCTGATTGGCAGGTGGATCGGCCTCCAGGAATACCCCCAATCACTGTTCCCAAAGGTGAATTTTAGCAACAGGTTTCTTGGTTGTGAGTTCTGTGCCTTGCTTTTTTTTTTTTTTTTGCTTTTTCTTCTGCCTCTGAAACTTCTGAAACTCTGTTTCAGGAAAAAAACTTTCTTTTCTTGCCTCTGAAAGCCTCCGAAACAGAGCTTCAGAAAAAAAGCCTCCGAAGCTCTGTTTGGAGGCTTTTTTTCTGAAGCTTCGTTTCTGATGCTTTTCTCAGCCTCTGAAACCTCCGTTTGGGTGGGGCTACATTCAGGAGTATAAGACGCACCCAGATTTTCACCCTCTTTTTTGGGGGAAAAGGTGTGTCTTATACTCCGAAAAATATGGTATGTGAAAATTATGCTACTTTAGCTCACACCCATTACCATTTCTCTAAAAGCTAATTTGCTGGGTGTATTTTCAGAGGTGCCAGGAACTGCAGCCCTATTTCTCAACTGCCCTGCTGGGGGATACTTTTTGTTGCTGTGACCCTGAATTATACACGTATCCCTACTACATCAAATGGAAATGTTGGAAACCAGTTCGGGATCTTAGTTGAATCAAGTTCGGGGTTCGTTCACCTGTTGGAATGATAAGATTGTCTTGTTTCTGGTAACGTGTGAATCTGATCGGCCGGCTTTTAATTTCATCCAGTTTTTGCCAAGTGTGGCTCCTGACTACACAAAAGACAACAAGGGAAGGACAGTAACAATAACATGTTCTGTTACAGCAGAATTTCTCAATAGCAACAGCAATAGACTTTTTAGTGCTTCACAGCCCTACAGAGTCAGCCTCTTGCCCCCAACAATCTGGGTCCTCATTTTACCCACCTCGGAAGGATGGAAGGCTGAGTCAACCTTGACTTGGTCAGGATTGAACTGTTGGCAGTGGGCAGAATCAGCCTGCATACTGGCTGGAAGGAAGGAAGGAAAGAAGGGCAATAGCAATAGCACTTAGACTTATATACCACTTCACAGTGCTTTTACAGCCCTCTCTAAGTGATTTACAGAGTCAGCCTCTTGCCCCCCAACAATTTGGGTCCTCAATTTACCCACCTCGGAAGGATGGAAGGCTGAGTCAACCTTGAGCCAGTCAGGATTGAACTGTTGTCAGTGGGCAGAGTCAGCCTGCAGTACTGGCTGGCTGGCTGGCTGGCTGGCTGGCTGGCTGGCAGGAAGGAAAGGAAGGAAGGAAGGAAGGAAGGAATAGTACTTAGACTTATATACCGCTTCACAATGCTTTTACAGCCCTCTCTAAGCGATTTACAGAGTCAGCCTATTTCCCCCAACAATCTGGGTCCTCATTTTACCCACCTCGAAAAAATGGAAGGCTGAATCAACCTTTCTCAAACTTGGCAACTTGAAGCTTATTCATTTATTCTATTTTATTTATTCAATTTATATGCCGCCTCTCTCCGAAGACCCAGGTTGGATGGACTTCAACTTCCAGAATTCCCCAGCCAACAATGGATTCTGGGAGTTGAAGTCCACCCATGTTCAAGTTGCCCAGCTTGAGAAACATAGTGTGTTAGAGATTACGACAATCCTAAAAAGAAAATTGAATGATATTTTTGTGGATCCTACTCTGTTAAGTCAGTAGCCAATTGCAGAATTATGGAAGGTTTTTTTTTAAAATATTAGATTTATATGCCGCCCTTCTCCAGAGACTCAGGGCGGCTTACAATGCGCCAAGCAATAGCCTTCATACTTTTGTATATTTTATACAAAGTCAGCTTATTGCCCCCACAAACTGGGTCTTTAATTTACCTACCTTAGAAAGGATGGAAGGCTGAGTCAACCTTGAGCCTGGGGAGATTCGAACTTACAGTAATTGCAGACAGCTGGAGTTAAATTATAATGCATTAGTCTGCTGAGCCACTGTTCAAAAGTCTTGCATATTATATATATTGTATATAATTATTAATATTGGATTAGAGAAAGGTATGACATCTTTTATTTGGGCTTAAATATTATAGGAGTGGTATTGATTGATAAATGAATATTGATGGTTGATAAATGAGGTAAATATTACTATTACTAGTTTTTTATTATATTATTAGTTTTAGGAAAATTTTATTACTTATAGGTTTATTTGTTATATTATTTTTGTTATATGTACTTTTTCTTTTTTAATTTGTAGCGGAAGCCAAGGGGGGCATGGGGGGGATATGGGATTGGGGGTTGGGGGGAAGTTGGGGGGGAAGGGGGGGTTGGGGGGAAATGGGGTAGAAAATGATAAAATTTGTATTGTAAAACTTTTCCAATTAAAAAAAAGTCTTGCATATTTTTGCCAATATGTAAGGGATTAAGGCAGTATTGGCGAACCTTTTCGGCACCGAGTTCCGAAACGGGAGCATGTGCCGGAAACTGGAAGAACAGCCGCCTGGCACGCATGCGCGTGCCGGGCGGCTGTTCTTCCAGTTTCTGGCGTGTGCATGCGCCCTGGCCAGCTGGTCCTCGTGCGCATGTGTGCTGGAAACTGGAAGAGCAGCCACCCAGTGTACATATGCGTATGCATGCGCGCTGGGCAGCTGCTCTTCTGGCGCTCCCACGCACGTGAAGACCAGCTGGCCAGCGCCCGGGGAGATGGCTCTGCGTGTCACTTCTGGCACGTGTGCCATAGGTTCGCCATCACGGGATTAGTGGATTTGTGGACGAGGATTGCGAACAGAAGGTCCCTTTGTAGAATAATTTTCTTCAGGATGGTTCTCAGATCTTGAGGTGAATGTCAGCTATAGGGTTGTTTTTAAATTTTGCTCAGCAAAGTTTTGCGCGAAGGGTTCTCAGGTTGCGAGAAATAATGATTAGGATGAGTGGCTTCCTTATTTATAGCCCAATTAGTCAGATCTACTTAAAAGCCTATTTTGGCTTGTATCAAATTTTTCCATTGTGTGACTTCTGTTATTTTATTATTTTTTTTAATTTGATTTATATGCCGCCCTTCTCCGAAGACTCAGGGCAGCTTACAATGCGTTAAACAATAGCCTTCATACCTTCATATATTTATACAAAGTCAGCTTATTGCCCCCACAAACTGGGTCCTCAATTTACCTACCTTAGAAAGGATGGAAGGCTGAGTCAACCTTGACATCATTATTGACATCAAAGCCATGCCATGTTGTGAACCCCAGAATAAATCACTGTAAAAAAAATTAAAACCTAGATGGTGACTCAGATGTTATGAATAAATGTCATAAAAAGTGACAGACAAGAAGGTGTAGGTCTACAGTATGCAAATCAGAATTATAGCGCCTTATTAATTACTTGAGTCTCATAACTATGGATTAGCCCTTGTTTGAAATCTTTTAAATAATGATGTGCGCATTAATAGGGCTTTGATTGTTCTTATGTTTGCTTCGTTTGTTGCACATCATTTGGGTTACAAATTTTGAATTGGTGATATATTAATGTAAGTAGTAATCTTCCACACCTGCATGGCTCTTAGCTGTCCTAAGTGGGCATTACAGAGCTCTGCTCTGTTCTGTTCTGTCCCGTCCCGTCCCGTCCCATTCCTATTTCTACTCTACTCGCTTGATAGTGAGATTCTGCTGTATTCAAAGTTGCTTGATAGTGAGATGGGTGGGACATAAAGTTAATACATCATAATTCTAATTCTAATTCTTCTATTTTGTTTTATTTTTTCCAGGTGTTGGTGAATACAGCCTGTTGCATTCTGATGCTGATAGCAAAGCTAATACAGACCATTGTTTTTGGCCCCCTTCGTGTTAGTGAAAGGCAGGTGAGAATGTTGCCTTGGCATGGCCATTAAGTTTATGATATTTCCAACATAGGATGAGTGATGGGTGAACAATATTCATTAAATTATTTCTCTTTAATGGACATCTTCACCTACTTTTGTTATCTGAGCCCCTGAGAGCAACAATTTTAATTTTTAGGTGTGATTCCAAAAAACCAGAATTTTTTTTCAAAAACAGCTGCTCAGTATGTTTTAACTTTTTTTTTTTAAAAAAAAGTTCAATAAATGTTCAAAAACAAAAGCGGTTATATTTTAATTTTAGAATAAACTTTAAGTGAATTATGCATGACTATCCACCTGCAGTTTAGTTAACTATCCCTCCACCAATTAATAACCCAATTATAGCTTATCCTATTGCATAATAGTTCACAATGCATAGTGTGACCTTTAAAAAACAAGAATAATAACTACCTTATGTGCAAATCTCTTTTTCAGCATCTCAAGGATAAGTTTTGGAACTTCATCTTCTACAAGTTTATTTTTATTTTCGGGGTGTTAAATGTCCAGACCGTGGACGAAGTGATCATGTGGTGCCTCTGGTTTTCTGGACTTGTCTTCTTACATCTCATGGTTCAGCTTTGCAAGGACAGGTTTGAATATGTAAGTATATTTCTCCATGTATCTGGGCAACGGAGGGACCTTATCAGCAATTTGTCACTCAGGTCATTGAAGTTGGATATTTGGGGTGCAAGAATCAGTTTTATTTTGTACATGAAATGGGCCACGAATTTGGGTGCCCTGCCAGAAAGATGGAATGGAATGGAATGGAATGGAATAGAGGATAGAGGATAGAGGATACAGAATACAGAATACAGAATACAGAACAGAATACAGAATAGAATAGAGACTTAGAAGGGACCTTGGAGATCTTCTAATCCCGTGATGGCGAACCTATGCCACACATGCCACAGGTGGCATGTGTAGCCATATCAGAAGGCACGCGAGCTCAGCTCCGGTGCGCGCCAGCTGATTTTCGGGCCTTCTGGGCCCACTGGAAGTAAGGAAACAGGTTGTTTCCTGCCTCTGGAGGGCCTGGGGTGGTGGTGGGGAAGCCCATTTTTCTCTCTCTCCAAGCTCCAGAGCCTTTCTAGGAGGTTGGGGAGGGCGAAACGGCCTCCCCCACCCATGGAGGCCCTCCGGACGCAGGAAATGGGCCATTTGCCAACTTCCGGTTGGACTGGAAGTTGACAAACGGCCCATTTCCTGCCTCCGGAGGGCCTCCGGGGGTGGGGTGGGGGGAAGGCCGTTTTCACCCTCCCCAAGCTCCTAGAAAGGCTCTGGAGCTTGGAGAGAGAGAAAAACGGGCCATCGCATGTCAGGAACAGGGGGAGGGAAGGGGAGTAGGAGGGGAGTGCGTGTGGGGATTCGCCATCACTTTTCTAGTCCAGCCCCCTGCCCAGGCAGGAAACCCTACACCACTTCAGACAAATGGTTATCCAACATCTTCTTTAAAACTTCCAGTGTTGGAGCACCCACAACTTCTGGAGGCAATCCAGATTAATTATTCTCACTGTCAGGAAATTTCTCCTTAGTTCTAAGTTGCTTCTCTCCTTTATTAGTTTCCACCTGTTGCTTCTTGTCCTGCCTTCAGGTGCTTTGGAGAATAGCTTGACTCCCTCTTCTTTGTGGCAACCCCTGAGATATTGGAAGACTGCTATCATGTCTCCCCTAGTCCTTCTTTTCATTAAGCTAGACATACCCAATTCCTGCAACCGTTCTTTATATGCTTTAGCCTCCAGTCCCCTTATAGAATAGAGTAATGGAGCTGTGTCTTTAGATTTTACAGTTGCTGTAAAAGGAAATACATTCTGATAGAAGAGAATATTTGTAGCTCAGAGTTGGACTGTGGGGATCCTAAGTGGTCTCTGAGCTTGATTGTTTCTTGCAGATGTTTCATTTTCAAACTAGATAACATCAGTGCTAGAAGAGAGTGGCGTTTACTCTTTATCTTGCAGATTAACATCAAAATTAGTACAAAACTAACAATCAAGCCATAAACAATAACCCAATTAAGGAACTATCGATGCAGATAACAATCGAACAATAAACAACAGCCTAATCAAGAAACCATAAAAACACTCCCACCAACACTGACAGAGCGAGTCACAGACAGCAATCCGCATCCCTTCTACCAGTAGTACTGATGAAGTTATTTAGTTGGGTCATGAAACATTGACATGAAAACAACCAGAGAGCCTCAAAGATCCCACAGATGTTTCCTCCCTATTTTACGTGGTTAGGATTTGAGGTGAACAACGCAGAAGTTAAATGCAGGGAGATTCAGGATGGATAGAAGGAAATCCTTTTTTTCAACCAGCAGATAATTAAATTGTGGGATTTGAAGCCAGAATGGAAGGGGGACTGTGGCCATCCAGTCCTGGATTTTGTGCTTCTGTGTCCAGTTGGCCAGCCTGTGACCCATAATGCTGGACACACAGGGCCTGGGGCCAGATCGGGTCGGGGGGGAATTCAGCAGGTTCTGACAGGTTCTGGAGAACTGGTAGCGGAAATTTTGAGTAGTTTCGGAGAACAGGCAAATACCACCTCTGGCTGGCCCCAGAGTGGGGAGGGAATGGGGATTTTGCAGTATCCTTCCCCTGCCATGCCCACCAAGCCACGCCCACAGAACCGGTAGTAAAAAATTTTGAATTCCACCACTGGGCCAGATCCACTTAGCTCTTGTGTTATTCTTAGGGGTGCCTCTTTAAGGACGGAATCTGCTAATTTGAAACTCTTCACCTTAAAGGCAAGTCGTGGAGATCTTCTAAACCTTTTGAAGTGTCTCAGCTAAGAAAGCTGGTGGTCAGAATGAGTGGCGGGCATTTTCTAACTTACGTGTTGGTATTTTTCAGCTGTCTTTTTCGCCCACCACCCCGTTAAACAGCCACATTCGGGTCCTGATGCTGCTGGTTGTCATGCTGCTTTCCTGCTGTGGCCTCGCAGTGGTGTGCGGCATCATTGGCTATGCACATGGAATGCACACCCTATCCTTCATGGCGGCGGAGGTGAGATTCCTGGTTAAATCACCTAGGTTTTAGGCTTTCTGGTTTATTGAGCTTCATTTTTTTCCCCCCTGTTGAGTTCCATTCTTCTTCTTTTTTTTTTATTTATGCAGGATAGAAATTACAAATTGACAATGGCAACTAATTGTAAAGAAAACCCGTATAAAATGTTCTGTAGGTGCCATTTGCCACCGGCAAGACTAGCAAAGATGTTTAAAAATATGTCCGCTAAATTTGGAAATGTAATCAGATACCAGGTTCCTATTATCACATGTGGTGGACATGTCCAAAGACAAAAAAAAAAAAAAAATATTGGACGAAAATACATACATGGTTAGAGGAAACAATAAAGTAATGCATAGACTTAAAACCAGAAATATTTTTGTTAGGTCAGAAAATTATAATAAAGGGGATTACATATTTAATAATACATGTGTTGACAGCAGCGAGAATTGTATTTGCACAATATTGGAAAAATGAGGATATACTTACAGATGAAAGTATAACCAGAAAAGTATTAGACTGTGCGGAGATGGATAGACTGACATTAATAATAGAAGATAAGGAAAGAAACAGAATACTTTTTAACATGGGATATGTTTTATCAATGGTTAGATAAATGGGGTAGAAATTAAAGGATGAAAAATCACTGATCTGCATAAGTAAGTGATGTAAGAACTTTACGATATATAAGCAAACATTAGTATTATTATCATGGTTGTTCTTATTATTACTACTATCACTACTAGTATTTTATTAATACTTTGTATAAGCAAATTGATCCAGACAATACACTGTTTATTAAGCACTTATGTATTTTAAAGAAGAAAATTATTTTATAAACATCAAGTATTGTTGTGCACGTGGCTGGGAAGGGCGTTATATTTGTTTTTGTGTCTTTAGCCAGTACAGGTAGTGCTTGACTTATGGCCACAATGGAACAAAATACCTGTTGCTAACAGGTATTTTGACATTTGTTAACATTTGAGACATTTGTTAAAGGAGTTTTGCCTCATTTCATGACCTCTCTTGCCACCGTTGCTAAGTGAATCACTGCAGTTATTAAATTAGTAACACGGTTGTTAAGTGAATCTGGCTTCCCCATTGACGTTGCTTGTCAGAAGCTCGCAAAAGGGGATCCTGTGACCCCGGGATACTGCGACCGTCATAAATATGAGTCAGTTGTCAAGTGTCTGCATATGGACAGTGGGGATGTTGCAGTGGTTGTAAGTGTGAAAAACGGACATGTCACTGTCAGGTATGCCTCCTTTCAGTACCCAAGAAAGAAAAACCCCGGACTCCATTTTCATAGAGAAAGGTACTTTTACTGAGTATGAACCGAATGCGGCCGAAGAAAAGCAAGGTCTGAGGCAACAGGCGCGAAAATCACATATGGAAAGCATCCTTAAAACCCTCCAGTCAGGATTATCCAATCCACATCTCCTCAAGGGGCCACGTGGGGTGCAGCTTCTGATGGCTCCATCCTCCTTGTATGCCATGACGGTTGATCGTGACTGGTTATCAGCGCGCCTCCCAGCTGCAGAGAAACGCTGAGGAAAACTTTCTCCAATTTACTCCACCAGCTCACTTCCCCCCTTCTAAATATCCAGACCGGGCCCCCTTCCCCCCCGTTACAATGGCAGCCATAGTAATCAAGTAATATAAAGGCGGAGGTTGACAGTCACTTTTTCAGTGCCGTCATAACTTTGAACGGTCACTAAATGAACTGCTGTAAGGTCGAGGACTAGCTGTATATACTGGAAATTGTTAATTGTAGCCAGTACACGTAGTTTGCGACTTACAACCATTCGTTTAACACTCATTCAAAATTACAACAGGACTGAAGAAAGTGAGTTACAACCAGTCCTCATACTTATGACTCTTACAGCATCCCCGTGGTCACACAGTCATGATTTGGGCACTGGGCGACTGGCATGTGTTTGACGTGTTTGCAGCATCCCATGGTCACGTGATCGCCATTTGCGATGTTCCCAGCCCGCTTCCTAGAAGCAAAGTCAGTGGGGCGGAGGCCAGGTTTGTTTAACAACTGCATGATTCACTTAATGACCCCGGGAAAAAAAGGTGATAAAATTGGGTGCATTCGCTTAAGGATTGCTTTGCTTAGCGATGGATGTTCTGGCCCCAATTGTGGTCATAAGTCGAGTGTGAATCATTCTCATCAGCTGTGGTGGCATAGTGGTTAGAGTGCAGTACTGCAGGCTACTTCTGCCGCCTGCCGGATGCCTGTAATTTGGCAGTTCAAATCTCACCGGTGCAAGGTTAAAACAGCCTTCCATCCTTCCGAGGTTGGTAAAATGAGGACCCAGATTGTTGGGGGCAAGAGGCTGACTGTAAACCGCTTAGAGAAGGCTGTAAAAGCACTATGAAATGGTACATAAGTCTGAGTGCTATTGCCTTTCCTTCCTTCCTCCCTCCCTCCCTTCCTCCCATCCATCCATCCATCCATCCCTCCAGTATTGCAGGCTAACTCTGCCCACTGCCTGCAGTTCAAACCTGACCTGCTCAAGGTTGACTCAGCCTTCCATCCTTCCGAAGTTGGTAAAATGAGGACCCAGATTGTTGGGGGCAAGAAGTTGACTCTGTAAACTGCTTAGAGAACTACTTAAAGCACCGTGAAGCGGTATATAAGTGTTAAGTGTGATTGCTCTTGCTATTACTCTATTTTGCTCAATGCTTGAGTGATTTTCTGCTGGATTCAGCACTCGGTCTATTGAGCAAGTCACGGTCTATGGAGCAAAGCTCAAACAAGCTGGATTGGAATCACTGGAAGATGTAGCTTCTTTTCAAGAACAGATTGGTCTGCCTGTCTTAATGCTGTTTATATAATCAGTTCAAGATTACAGCATTTGCGAGCTAGGAATGTTCTCCTCCCAGCCTCTCACGGGTAAGCACAGGAGGCATACGCTGCAAAGTTTCAACTCTCATCCTTATAATTACGTAATTATAAATTAAATTAATACCCGAAGCTCGGTACTGGCATAGCTCCCATATTTGGCCTACTAGAAAGGTTAAAAGGTTTCAACAGATTTATAGGCCTCCCTTTCTACAAACTAGCAATTGCAATAGCACTTATACTTATATACTGCTTTGCAGTGCTTTATAGCCCTCTCTAAGCGGTTCACAGAGTCAGCCTCTTGCCCCCAACACTCTGGGTCCTCATTTTACCCGCCTCGGAAGGATGGAAGGCTGAGTCAACTTTGAGCTGGTCAGGGTCAAACGCCTGGCAGTGGGCAGAGTTAGCCTGCCATACTGCATTCTAGCCACTGCAAACCATGGATGGATGGATGGGTAGGGAAGGGAAGGGAGAGGAAGAGAAGGGAGAGAAGGAGGGAGGGAGGGAGGAAAGGAAGGAAGGAAGGAAGTTCAATAGCACTTAGACTTATATACAGCTTCACAGTGCTTTACAGCCCTCTCTAAGCGGTTTTACAGAGTCAGCCTCTTGCCCCCAACAATCTGGATCCTCATTTTACCTACCTCAGAAGGATGGAAGGCTGAGTCAACCTGGAGCTGGTCAGGATCGAACTGCTGACAGTGGGCAGAGTCAGCCTGCAGTACTGGATGAATAGATGGATGGATGGATAGATGGATGGAAGGAAGGAAGGGCAATAGCTCTTAGACTTATATACCGCTTCACAGTGCTTTTACAGCCCTCTCTAAGTGGTTTTACAGAATCGGCCTCTTGCCCCCAACAATCTGGGTCCTCATTTTACCTACCTCGGAAGGATGGATGGCTGAGTCAAACTTGCGCTGCTTAGAATCTACATGGAAACATAGAAACCACATAGTCCTTTGATTCTTTATTTGGCACCTATCAAAAAAATCTATAAACAATTGGGGTTGTCTGCATCAGATTTACAATTTCCTGCTCTTTGTGTTCCTGGAAGTTGGTTATGCAGGCAGTTATGCAGCTGAGCTTTAGCAAGTGCCTGGAGACCTCGTCTATTTTAGCCCCTTGACGGGACCCATTAAATACCTGTGTCCTTTTGCAGTGACATCACATTCCTTTCTTGTGGGTGTTCGGTGTGTCATTGTGATGACCCTGAGCTCTCTTTTTTTTGGCATCAGGATAGTCATGGCAGAGATCCTAAGTAGCAGTGGATTGTTCTGAACAGCCCTTCGTTAAACGTAATCTGTCTTATTTTTAAAAAGTTTTTTTAAAAAAATATACAGGTAGTCCTCAATTTACAACATTTCATTTCGTGACTGTTCAGAGTTACGACGGCACTGAAATAAAGTGACTTATGACTTTTTTCACACTTAACGACCGTTGCAGCATCCCCATGGTCACATGGTCACAATTCAGACGCTTGCAACTGGCTCATATTTATGACGGTCGCAGTGTCCCCGGGGTCACTGTGATCCCCTTTTGCGACCTGATCAGCAAAGTCAAATGGGGAAGAAAGATTCACTTAACAACTGCGGTGATTCACTGAACAACTCTAGCAAGGAAGATGGTAAAAACAGGGCAAGATTGATTTAACGCATGTCTCACGTAGCAACAGAAATGTTGGGCCTCAATTGTGGTCATAAGTCGAGGTCTACCTGTGGTTCTTTAGTTTGTATTTGAGCCTGTCCTTCATAGGATTTGCAAGCTTTTCTTGTTTTACATAGTGAAAAATATTCAGTTTCCTCTTTCAAGTTACTTAATATGATTAATACTTAATAATGTTTTCTGTTACATATTACTCGTCCTTTTTACTTTCCTCTCGTAAATTGTCCATAGATTCAGCGTTAGGTTTCTTTCTCAAACACACTGAATTAAAAACAAAATTCTACAAACTGTCCTACTGTATAAATTAATAAAATCTGAATTAGTACAGGTAGTTCTTAATTTACAACAGTTTCACTTAGTGTCCATTCAAAGTTACAATGTGACTGAAAAAAAAGTGACTTATGACCAAGTTTCACACGTACGACCATAGCAGGATCCCCATGCTCACATGATCAAAACCGGTCAGTCCTAGAGGAGATCAACCCTGACTGCTCTTTAGAAGGCCAGATCCTGAAGAGGAAACTCAAATGCTTTGGCCACCTAATGAGAAGGAAGGACTCACTGGAGAAGAGCCTAATGCTGGGAACAATTGAAGGCAAAAGAAGAAAGGGACGGCAGAGAACGAGGTGGCTGGATGGAGTCACTGAAGCAGTCGATGTGAGCTTAAATGGACTCCAGAGGATGGTAGAGGACAGGAAGGCCTGGAGGAACATTGTCCATGTGGTCGCGATGGGTTGGACACGACTTCGCAACTAACAACAACAAAATCCCTTTTTGTATCTCACAGGGCCTTGTTAATTCTATTTGTGCTTCCCGCGAGGTATACATCGATTTTACCTATTTTTGTAAAAAATATTTTCCAAAGTTTGTATCTTACAAAGCAAAGCTACTCTGATATTTTGGTGTGTGTGTGTGTGTGTGTGTGTGTGTGTGTGTGTGTGTGTGCAAAAAACCCACAAACCCTGCAAGTGTCCGAGATCAGACAGACATACAGTTTCTGTAACTTAATCTTTTTCTGATCTTGGCCATTGCCAATTGTGGAATGCAGAAAGGATATTTAAACTCGTAGGACTGGAAAAGCTGTTTACTTGTTTTTGTGGCAACCGCTCCAGCTTCAGAGAATGATTGTCACATTCTTTTGTCCCTTTGCAGTCCCTGCTGGTCACCGTAAGAACCGTGCATGTGATTTTACGGTAAGTGCGATATCCACAGGTTGAACAGGTTGTGTAGCATTTCCTTAACAAAATGGGTGTGACCGCGAGGTCAGGTTGTCATTCATCTGGCCTAAGGGTGAAGGTGGTTATTTTGTGGTGGTGGTGTTTTGTGTTGGTTGGCTTTTGCCTTTGTGAGCTTGCGGGTAATTATCAGCACCTTCCAGAAATGCAATAAAAGTGAGCAATGTGGAAGGGAGTCCTTTAGACATAAAATACAAAAAATATGATTAATGGCATTCAGCATGCTGGCTGGGGAATTGTGGGAGTTGAAGCCCGTATATCTTAAAATTGCTAAAATTGGGAAACGCTGGTTCAGTGTTCCAAAAGTGCTTTTTTTTTTTTTTTTTTTCAAGAGGCAACTGGACTTTCTTGTTTTTTCTTTGAAGATGTTTCGCTTCTCATCCAGGAAGCTTCTTCAACTCTGGTTCAGTGCAGGGGTGAAATGCTCCCGGTTCGGACTGGATCGCCCGATCTGGTAGCGATGGCGGCGGATGGTTCGGAGAACCGGTAGCAAAAATCCCTGCGCCCCCCCCCCCACCATGCCCAGCTGAGCCGCACGATCATCAGAGGCTATATATATATGTGTGTGTGTGTGTGTGTGTGTGTGTGTATACAGGTGATATCTCGGGTTTCTTCCCGTGTAATTGCAAACATATCTTTAGAAGTATTGCAGCGACGCTGCAATACTTCTAAAGATATGTTTGCAATTACACGGGAAGAAACCCGAGATATCACCTGTACACACATATATACCCATGAAAACTTACACAGACACACACACACACACACACACATACATATACTTTTAAAAGCATTTTTTTCTATAACCTCTTCCAATGAAAAAATGCTTTTAAAAGTAAAAAAAAAAAGCCTCTGATGATCGCGTGGCTCAGCTGGGATCCTCAGAGGCTTTTCAAAGCATTTTTTCCTGCAACCTCTTGGCCAAAGAGGTGGTAAAAAAAATGCTTTGAAAAGTCTCTGACGATCCCAGCTGAGTTGCCCGATCGGCAGAGGCTTTTCAAAGCATTAGGAAAAAATGCTTTGAAAAGTTAAAAAAAAAAAGTTGGCCATGCCCACCCAGTCACATTACCCCACACCACCACCGAGCCACGCCCACAGAACGGGTAGTAACACATTTTACATTTCACCCCTGATTCAGTGTATTGTGGAAATCCAAGAAATATCTTATTGAGTAACTAGGTTAAGTTTTTTTGTACAAATCACGCCAATGGGGTGAATGAGCTTGTAGCTGAAAGTGGGTCTAATATGGTAGTCCTCAACTTACAACCATTCATTTGAAGTTAGAGCGGTTTTGAAACAAGTGACTTAGGACCGTTTTTCACATTTACAACCATTGCAACATCCCCGTGGTCATGTGATCAGACGCATTGCAACTGGCATGTACTTACGACGGTTGCAATGTCCCGGGATCACGTGATTCTCTTTTGCGACCTTCTGACAAGCAACATCAATGGGGAAGCCAGATTCACTTAACAACCGTATGACTGTCATAACTGCAGGGATTCGCCTAACTACGGTGGCATCAAAAGGTCATAAAAATGGAACAAAACTCACTTAACAACGGTCTTTGCTTAGTAACGGAAATTTTGGGCTCCGTTGTGGTCGTAAGTTGATGACTATCTGTACCTGGAAGGTACACCTATGGTAGGATTAGCATCCTTGCACTATGTCAAAGCCACAAAATTGAGATGGTTTTGCTCCCGCATTGTCTAATAGTTATTTGCAGAAGATTGGATTTACAGGTGGGTCAGGATTTACCCCTCAACCCTCCACCCATCTTTACCCCTTCATATTTTTACCCTTAGAACATAGAGCTGGAAGGGACCTTGGAGGTCTTCTAGTCCAACCCCATGCTCGAGCAACCCCCATTTAGTAAGGATTGGAAGTGTAACCATCTCATGCAGCCAGCATTGTCTCCTCCAGGTTCATAGGTCCATCTTGTCCTGGAACACTCGTGATGTACCTCCCTGTCTGCTCTCTGCATGTGGGATTCCTGTTCCCACTTGGGCTAAAGGGAAGGTGGAGGGAATTGAGCCCCATAATTTCTAGCTGGATCATCTGTTGTGGGATTATTGATGGGTGTGTGTCTATTAGCATCTGAGGGGCATCTCTGAGCTTGTTTTTTTTTTCCCTGCAGGCGTTTCATTATCCAACTAGGCAACCTCATCAGTGCTGGACTAGAAAGGAGACAACCAAGAAAACAACCAAGCTAAAAAACAAACAAGGACTCTACAGTCCTCCTCTTTCTCCTCCTGCTGTCTGCAAACCTCACTCCTTTCTAGCCCTGATGATGTTAACTAGTTGGGTAATAAAATGTCTGCAAGAAAAGAAACAAGCTCAGAGAGTACCAAGGACTTCACAGTCATCCTCCTCCTCCTCCTCCTCCTCCTCCTCCTCCTCTTCTTCTTCTTCTCCTCCTCCTCCTCCTCTTCTTCCTCTCCTCCTTCTCCGCAAATCCCACTCCCTTCTAGCCCTGATGATGTTAACTAGTTAACTGCAAGAAACCAACCCAGTTCAGAGACCACCAAGGGCCCCTCATTTCAACCCCGAGCTACAAATCTCCTCCTTTTATGGACCTTAGCACACGTTAGCAGTAAGACTTCCGCTGCTGCTCTCTTCCCCGTAGAGCTGGCAGGGGAAATCAAGGCAGGATTTCTCTCTCCTTTCACCCAGTTACATCATTCATCTCTGGGATCTGAATCACGAAGGCACCTGGGAGAGCAAAGGCACCTATGTTTATTACACCGATTTCATCATGGAGCTGATGCTGCTGTCCCTGGATTTGATGCATCACATTCACATGCTGGTATAAAGGTTTAATAAATCATTTCGGGAGTCCCCATGTTGGGCAGGCGCGTGACAGGTAGCTATGGCCAATTCGCTGCGGCCAACTCTGAAGGACAAGAGTTACACTCGTATCGAAGAAAGAGTGCGACAGAATCATTAAAGAAAGGATGCTGAAGGAGGCTTAAAATGAAATATGAATGACAAGTGTTACAACAATGTTTTAGATATTTTAAATAATTACAATAGAATAGAATAGAATGGAATGGAATGGAATGGAATGGAATGGAATTCTTTATTGGCCAAGTGTGATTGGACGCACAAGGAATTTGTCTTTGGTGCATATGCTCTCAGTGTACATAAAAAGAAAAGATACATTCGTCAGGAATCATAAGGTACAACGCTTAATTATAGTCATAGGGTACAAATAAGCAGTCAATGCTTAACGTATTGTAAGCTGCCCTGAGTCTCCGGAGAAGGGCGGCATATAAATCAAATTTAAAAAAAAAAATCATACTAGGAAACAATCGATATAATCGTAAGGATACAGCAACAAGTTACAGTCATGCAGTCATAAGTGGGAGGAGATGGGTGATGAGAACGATGAGAAGATTAATAGTAGTGCAGCCTTAGTGAATAGTTTGACAGTGTTGAGGGAATTATTTGTTTAGCAGAGTGATGACATTCGGGAAAAACCTGTTTATGTCTAGTTGTCTTGATGTGCAGTGCTCTATAGCATCGTTTTGAGGATAGGAGTTGAAACAGTTTATGCGAGGGGTCTGTAAATATTTCACAGCCCGCTTTTTGACTCATGCAGTATACAGGTCCTCCATGGAAGGCAGGTGGGTAATAATGGTTTTTTCTGCAGTTCTAATTCTCCTCTGAAGTCTGTGTCTGTCTTGTTGGGTTGCAGAGGTGCAGATGACAGACTCAATAATTTCTCTGTAGAACTGTTAGCAACTTAATTAAACTGAATTGTTGAATTGTTTGGTGGCGAGTTGGCCATGGTTAAATTGGCCCTGGTGAATTGGCCCTGGTGAGTTGATTTGATTCACTTAACAGATGTCTCACTTAGCAACGGAAAATTGGGGCTCAATGGTGGCCGTACATCCAGGACTGCCTGTACTCTGGACATAGGAGAGCTTCCTTTATGTTGCTTTGTACCAGATAAAAAAGCAAGGATTTTTTTGGGGTGGGGAGGAAGCTTCCACTAAATAATAATCTGAAAGAGAATCCACAAATAGTTTATATCTGTTAAGGCTTGAAAGCAAAAGAAATATATATATTTTTTTCTTGAAAGTTTTGGACTGCAGGTTCCAACTGTTGCAGGTTCCAACTGAGAATTGTGTCCTTTTCTAAAATTACCGTATTTTTCAGAGTATAAGACACAGCTTAGTTTTTGGGAGGAAAAAAAAATCTGCCTATCAGGTATTCCTCTGGCTAGCATCCTTAGTCTGGTCAACTTCGCACATTAGATTGCTGTTTAATTATGCCCTGTTTGGGGATAAAAAACAACTTCTAAGGCACAGCTGAGAAGAAGCAGCAATGAGAAAAGCAGGCAAAGCACAGGAGATCATTTCAGTCGGCTAGCTAGCGCCTAGTTAGGGCTGAAAAAAAGCTTCTAAAGAACATCTGAGAGTTGGAGCAAAGCATGGAGATCAAGATTGCTTCACTCGTTAGCGCCTCGTTAGGGCTGAAAAAAAGCTTCAAGAAAGCTACATTCAGAGTATAAGATGCACCCAAATTTTCAGCCTCTCTTAGGGCGGGAAAAAGGTGAGTCGTATACTCCAAAAAATATGGTAGCCTGTAATATAAAATACAAAAGAAAATAGGAGGAAAAACAGGGGAGGCAGAAGGGGAGGGAAAAGTGCAGGGAAAAGAGAAAAAAAGAAAGAAAAGGGGTTGACTTACGATTCCCTTTGGTGCAGTAGAATAAGATAACACCAAACCTCAACTGTATAAACTAGCCGTTTCTATAACAATAAATCTATCTAATTGGTAAAACCCAAAATCAAAGATGCATTTTTTTCCTGCACCTCAAGCACAAAGTCCAGAAGCGGTTTCCAAGTAGAAACAAAAGTACTGGTGTTCTTTTCTTTAATCAGAAATAGTCAATTTAGCCATCTCTGCTAACTCCGTCAACTTCTGCAACTATTTGTCCATTGTGGAAATCAAAAGTGTCCTTTTATTTTTGTGCATAAAAGTATTCATGTCCTGAATAGGATAAATGCTTCGTTGAAGAAGGCTTGGCCTGGCCTCATGAAATAATTCTCTTTCCTTTGTTTGCGTTCTTTCTCTCGCTACGGTGATTTGCTTTCCTGCTCTACTTGGAAAAAAATATATTTGGAAGCTGTTTGGCAACATTTGGCTGTCGATGGCCAGTCTGGTGATCTTTATGCAGCTGCGTTACCTGTTCCATGAAGTTCAGCGCAGGCTGCGGCGCCATAAGAATTACCTGCGGGTGGTTGGAAACATGGAAGCCAGGTGAGTTTCTTCCTTTAATTCGAGACCGAGAAACAGTGAACTCCCACCCCCAACCTAGGGCCACGTATGTCTCATACTTATGCCCCTTGGGGGAATTGGGGTGACCTTCACCATAAGTGCAAAATAATTACAACACAATACAATATTCTTTATTGGCCAAGGGTGATTAGACACACAAGGAATTTGTGTGCATAAGCTCTCAATGGGCATACAAGCAACAAAGTGATAAACCATAAGATACCAATAAGGTAAAGGTAAAGGTTCCCCTCGCACATATGTGCTAGTCGTTCCCTACTCTAGGAGGTGGTGCTCATCTCCGTTTCAAGGCCGAAGAGCCAGTGCTGTCCAAAGACGTCTCCATGGTCATGTAGCCGGCATGACTAGATGCCAAAGGCGCATGAAACGCTGTTACCTTCCCACCAAAGGTGGTCCCTATTTTACTACTTGCATTTTTTATGTGCTTTCGAACTGCTAGGTTGGCAGAAGCTAGGACAAGTAACGGGAGCTCACCCCATTACATGGCACTAGGGATTCAAACTGCTGAACTGCCGACCTTTCAATCGACAAGCTCAGCGTCTTAGCCACTGAGCCACCACATCTCTATAAGACTCCAATAGGAGAAGGTAACAGGAAAGATGGGAAAGGATAGCCATAGCACTTAGATTTATTTACCGCTTCACAGTGCTTTACACCCTCTCTAAGCCTTAGTCTTTATTGATTGATAAGTCCTTGGGCCATATCAAAGTGCAAAGTTCCAGATAGAAATTAGTACTAAAATTTGATAAAAGCAATTTAAAATGGAATTGGATAAAATACAATTTAAAATGAAATTGGAATAATTTACTTTACATCCCTCTCTAAGCAATTTACAGAGTCAGCATCTTGCCCCCAACCATCTGGGTCCTCATTTTATCCACCTCGGAAGGATGGAAGGCTGAGTCAACCTTCAGCCGGTCAGGATCGAACTGGTGGCATTGGGCAGTGAGTTAGCCCTGCAGAGCTGCATTCTAACCCCTGTGCCACCACGGCTCTATAATAATACTATAAGATAATAGGATAATAGAAATACAGCCCTACTACATGGATAAATACCTTTAGACATAAGACAGTGCTGTGGGAATTAGGCGTTCAGCAGAATGATGGCATGGGGGAAAAAAATCTTATCTTTGTGTTTAGTTAAATGTCTGTGGAGAGTCTCAGTCATTCAGGTCATGTCCCAATGGTGCTTTTTCAAGAGGCAAACGGACTTTCTTTGTTTTTCTTTGAAGAGGTTTCGCTTCTCTTTCAAGAAGCTTCTTCAGAGCTAAAGAAGCTTCTTGGATGAGAAGCGAAACCTCTTCAAGGAAAAACCAGAATGTGTCTAGTTGTTTTGGCGTGCAATGATCTATAGCCGTGATGGCGAACCTGTGCCACACGTGTCAGAGGTGGCACACAGAGCCCTCTCTGCTGGCCCGTGCACCGTCACCCCAAGTCCGATCTCCGTGGCGTTTCTTTCGTGAGCTTCTGTTTCCCTGCAAACGATGAAACAGAAGCTCACGGAAGCAAAAGATCTTATCTCTTGCTGCGCTGCCTATGTTGGGATGCCCCGCCTCCCGCCAGCCAGCTTGTCTTCAGGTTTCTGCAGCGCATGTATGCATGTCAGCACATGTCCATGCCTGCGCACGTTTGAGCATGCGCACGCACAGTTTGGGCACTCGGTGTCTAAAAGGTTCACCATCACTGATCTACACCATCATCCTGAGGATAGGAGTCGAAACGGTTTATGTTCAGGATGTGAGGGGTCTGTAAATATTTTCTCAGCCCTCTTTCTGACCCATGCAGTAGACAGGTCCTCCATGGAAGGCAGGCTGGTCGCAATTCTTTTTTCTGCAGTCCTAACTATCCCTTCAGATATGGTGGCTCAGTGGCTAAGACGCTGAGCTTGTTGATCACAAGGTCGGCAGTTCAGCGGTTCGAATCCCTAGTGCTGCATAACAGGGTGAGTTCCCGTGACTTGTCCCAGCTTCTGCCAACCTAGCAGTTCGAAAGCACGTAAAAAATGCAAGTAGAAAAATAGGGACCACCTTTGGTAGGAAGGTAACAGCATTCCGTGCGCCTTTGGTGTTTAGTCATGCTGGCCACATGACCACGGAGACGTCTTCAGATAGCGTTGGCTCTTCGGCTTTGAAACGGAGATGAGCACCGCCCCCTAGAGTTGGGAACGACTAGCACATATGTGCGAGGGGAACCTTTACCTTTTCTTTAACTATCTCTTGAAGTCTCTACCCGCCTGTTTGGTTGCTGTGCCAAACCAGGCAGTTATAGAAATACAAATGAAGGCTCTGTAATTCCTCTTTAGAACGTGGTTTTAGCGTGGTTTGTCCACTATGTCTTTATTTAGTGAATTACAGGTAGGCCTTGATTTACAGCCATTTGTTTAGTGACCATTCAAAGTTTCAACGGCACTGAAAAAAATGGACTTAGACTCAGTCCCCACACTTGTGACCATCGCAGCATCCCCATGTTCGTATGATCAAAATTTGGGCACATGGCAACTGGCCGGTTTTTACAAGACAGATTGTAGCATCCTGGGGTCTTTTGATAGCCATTTTCAACCTCCCCAGCCAGCTTTCGACAAGCAAAGTCCATGGGGGAAGCTGGGTTCGCTTAATGATGCACAATTCACTTAACAACTGCAGTGATTTGCTTAACTGTGGCAAAAATGGCGATATGATCAGCTGTAACTTGATTAACAACCGCCTTGTGTAGCAAGTGAAATTCTTTTCCCAATTGTGGTCGTAAATCAGTTGTGGGTTCCTGTGTTGATAATCTAGCTCACTTTAGTGTCTCATCTCTCTTGGCTTTTCTTAGGTTTGCAGTGGCAACTCCTGAAGAATTGGCCTCCAACAACGATGACTGTGCCATTTGCTGGGATTCCATGCAGGCTGCCCGAAAGCTCCCTTGCGGCCACCTCTTCCATAAGTAAGTCCTGGGGGAACAATAGGCTCCGTTATAGCCGTATATTGAGCTCTGCCTGTATGGACATTTTATTGGATTGCTGTAAGTCTGATAAATTTAATGGTGTACACTGAATATAAATGAATCAGTTTTGCATGATGCCACCGGTTCCCCTAGAGATTGGGGTATCCTTGTAAAAGTGAGGCACTTATCTGAATGTTATTTCTTTGTATTTACCAGGTACGTACTTTTGTTACTGTATTTTCTTTTATGTGTTTTGCCCTGGAGCTAGGTCCTGTATTTTATTTTATTTTATTTTATTTTATTTTATTTTATTTTATTTTATTTTATTTTATTTTATTTTATTTTATTTTATTTTATTTTATTTTATTTTATTTTATTTTATTGATTGATTGATTGATTTGATTTGATTTGATTTGATTTGATTTGATTTGATTTGATTTTATTCTTTTCTTTTCTTTTCTTTTATTCTTTTCTTTTATTATTTTCTTTTATTTTATTTATTTTATTTTATTTTATTTTATTATTTTATTTTATTTTATTTATTTTATTTTATTTTATTTTATTTTATTTTATTTTATTTTATTATTATTTTATTTTATTTTTTATTTATTTTATTTTATTTTATTTTATTTTATTTTATTTATTTATTTATTTCATTTTATTTTATTTTATTTTATTTTTTATTTATTTTATTTTATTTTATTTTATGGTATTCAATTTCATTTCATTTCATTTTATTATTTTATTTTATTTTATTTTATTTATTTATTTTATTTTATTTTATTTTATTTTTTTTATTTTTTTGATGTCATAAGACCAATTATCGTCTATTTCTATCTACCTCCCCCCTCTTTCTCATCTATCTATCTATCTACGACACATATGGGTGACATATAACAGAATTAGAACAACTCATGGGGTGTATGCTGACTCCCTGTATAAATGGGGAAAGACACCCTCAGCACAATGTGATTGCGGGGCCCCTCGACAGACTATCCAGCATATAGTGAGGGAATGCCCTAACAGAAGGTATCCAGGAGATTCTAGGGACTTCCTCTGCATAACAACGGCAGCTACTGACTGGATCTCCAAACTCGACATTAAACTCTGAAAGGTTATTTCTGTTTTTCTTTCAGGTTTTCTTACTGCTTTTTTTTATTGTTTTTATTGTTTTAACCTGTAAAAATGAAGTGTTTTAATACTGTGTGTGACCAGCCATACGCTAAATAAATAAAATATCTATCATCTATCTATCTATCTATCTATCTATCTATCTATCTATCTATCTATCTATCTATCCATCCATCCATCCATCCATCCATCCATCCATCCATCCATCCATCCATCCAAAATCATTTATTGTAATATGTACTTTCATTCTCACCTCCAAACCTTGAGAGATTTATCTATTCTCAACTAAAATGTTACAGGATGTTGATTTAATCTGAACTATTCCGAAAGTTTGAGCAGGAACATTGAGCTGAGATTTGGCTACTTGATAATGTATTTTAATGGGTCTCTCATCAATGGAGAAAGTCTTGAGTTTCTGGAAAGGTTTTGTGTGTGACTTGGCCAAAATTGCCATTCCTGTGCATTGTGTAAGCCCAACCTAAAGGTTTGAAGTCATCAAGAATGCGCGATTTTGATGGATTCTTCTTCGGCTTTTCCCATTCTGGTCTCAAGGCCACTTTGTTGTCATTCATTGCAAGCTGCGCCATAAATATTTGCCAGTGTTTTAAGCAGGATCTAATAAGATAATTAGCCTCTACTTGCCAGCGTTTGCGTTCCCTTGAGTAGCCTGGCTCCACCCCTTCAGCCTTGTTTTTCTAGGTAACTTGAAAGGAACGATTTCTTTCCTTGGGAGATGAACATAATGTCGGATGGTGTGTGTGTGTGTGTGTCAAACTTGATTTCATTGAGAGCCGCATCAGGGTTGTGTTTGACCTGGGGGGGCGTGGCCAGTTCACCGTTACTCATGTCGGGGGTGCCTCTGGTGGCCCGAGCGCTCTGCCAGCGAAAAGAGGCTCCCGAGCTTTGTTTTTGGCTGCAACAGCCTCCCGCAACCCTCTGTCAGCGAAAACAGCTTGGGAGGGCCACCCGCAGGCTTTCCGAGCTCTGTTTTCGCTGGCCGGTCCTTCACCGCAGGCCGGTCCTTCACTGTTTCCAGGGCAGCCCCATGGGCCACATCTAAGCACCCTGTGGGCTGGATTCGACCCCTGGGCCTTGAATTTGACACCCTTGATGTAGGAGAAGAACAGGCAGAGCCGAGGGTGGAGTTAAACAAGTCATGAGCCTAGAGTCGTTACGTTCCCACAAAGGGTCCAACTCCAACTCTTCTTTTATATTTTTATATTTTTTTAATTTTTTTATTTTAATCAACATAGGTGCTTAGTGAACATTGCATTGTCTAATATTGGACATTTATACAGTCCAATATTAATAATAATGATAATGGTATTTTTTAAACTTTTATATAATAATAACCTTTCATTATTTACTTGTACATAGTAATAATCTGTTATCTTCAAATTTCTACTTCTGTTATCTAACCGCTGGTAAAACGCATCCCATGTTAGGAAGTATTCTGTTTCTTCCTTGTCCTTTATTTTTAGCGTTAATCTATCCATTTCTGCACAGTCTTATATCTTTTCAATTATCTGCTCATCTGTAGGAGTATCCTCATTCTTCCAATATTGGGCAAATACAGTTCTCGCCGCTGTCAACACATATAATATTCAATATATATTCCCTTTGTTATAGTTTTCTGGTATACCTAACAAAAATATTTCTGGTTTTAAATCTATATGTTGCTTTATCATTTGGCCTGCAGTGCTGCATTCTAACCACTGCATGTCATGGATGGATGGATGGATGGATGGATGGATGGATGGAAGGAAGGAAGGAAGGAAGGAAGGAAGGAAGGAAGGAAGGAAGGAAGGAAGGAAGGAAGGAAGGAAGAGCAATAGCAATAGCAATAGCAATAGCACTTAGACTTACATGCCACTTCACAGTTTTTTACAGCCCTCTCTGAGCAATTTGCCGAGTCAGCCTTTTGCCTCCAACAATCTGGTTCCTCATTTTACCCACCTCGGAAGGATGGAAGGCTGAGTCAACCTTGAGCCGGTCAGGATTGAACTCCTGGCAGTGGGCAGAGTCAGCCTGCAATACTGCATTCTAACCTCTGTAAACTATGGATGTATGGATGGAAGGAAGGAAGGAAAGAAGGGAGGGAGGAAGGGCAATAGCACTTAGACTTATATACCACTTTGCAGTGCTTTCCAGCCCTCTCTAAGCGGTTTACAATCCCCAAACAATCATGGTCCTCATTTTACTCATAAAAATCCATATAAATTTCTCGCTTTATTCTTAGCTCCTGCCTGCGCTCCTGGCTCGAGCAAGACACCTCCTGCCCGACCTGTAGGATGTCACTGAATATTGCGGACAACCAGCAAGCTCCAGAGGATCACCCAAGAGAGAACCTGGATGAAAACTTGCCCCCTGTGGCAGCAGCCGAAGGAAGACCTCATCTCAACCAGCACAATCACTTCTTCCATTTTGACGGTGAGTTCAAGTCAAGCCTCTTCAGTGGCCCGGAATATCTGCGCTATTAAGGTTCAGCAACTTGCCTGGTCCTGCTCTCTTTACATCTGGTGAAGCGTTGTGGGGAATTGACGTACGAATATTTGGTCCACGTGATTTATTTATTTGAGGAGTCCTTGGTGCTCTCTGAGCTTGGCTGTTTTCCGGCAGACGTTTCTTTCCCCAAACGAGGTAACCTCATCAGTTCAATTTGAGTAATGAAACATCTGAACGGTCTACAAGAAAAAAAAACAATCTCTGAGGGCACCAAGGATCCCTCATCTCAATCCTGAGCTACAAATATCCTTCCTTCCTTCCTTCCCTCCCTCCCTCCCTCCCTCCCTCCTTTTCCTTTCTTCAATCCATTCTTTTTCCATCCTTCCCTTTTTCCATTCATCCATCCTTTTTCCCTCCCTCCCACTATTCCTTCCTTCCTTCCTTCCTTCCTTCCTTCCCTCCCTCCCTCCCTCCCTTTTTCCTTTCTTCCATCCATTCTTTTTCCATCCTTCCCTTTTTCCATTCATCCATCTTTTTTCTCTCCTTCCCTCTATTCTCTCTCCTTCCTCCCTCCCTCCCTCCCTCCCTCCCTCCTTCCCTCCCTCCCTTGAATTTCGCATCTTACTAATAAGGTTATTTAGGATTTAACTTTATTTAAATTTCATTAAAGTTAAGAAGTCCAAAAAGAATTAAAATCACAAAATAAAAACCTAAAAATTAAAATTAAAAATCAAGATGACAGGCTGTCATCCAGCCCTAATGTAGTGGGACCCCATCAGGGGCCCAGGCCAGGCAGAAAAGCCAGATTCTTCTGGAAGGCTGGGGGGGGGAGGGGGAGGGGCAGGATCTCATCTCTGATGAGAGAATATTCCAGAGGACAGGGCAATTTATGATATAAGCACTCTCGATTCATACCTGTAATACTGGGGAGACGGCGAGACCTTGACAGACTTTCTAAAGCTCAACAGAGTTGGGGACAACCACTTGTTTTACGTTAAATTTCTTGAACGTCAACTGGGCTTTATCTTAATAAGCCTGAAGTTATGTGGAAAACATAGGACGGTGATGGCTAACCTTTTTGCCATCGTGTGCCAAAAGCAGAGGGAATGCGGGAGAGTTATGTGCACATGTGCCCATACCCATAATTCAATACGCCCCACACCTGCCCGCGCGACTCCCCCCGCACTCTCCCCGCTTTTGGCACGCGATAGCACAGTGTGCCCAGTAGGCCTGTTTTTTGCCCTCCCCAAGCTCCAGAGGCTTTGTTGGAGCCTGGGGAGGACGAAAATGGCCTTCCTCAGCCCCCCGGAGGCCCTCCAGAGGCTGGAAACGGCCCGTTTCAGGACTTCCGGTGGGCCTGGAAGGCCAGAAAATTAGCTGACTGCCACATGCATGTGCGCTGGAGCTGAGCTAGGGCAGTGCTCACTTGCCCACAGATATGGCTCTGCGTGCCACTTGTGGCATGCGTGCCATAGGTTTGCCATCACGGACATAGGACAATGAACGGGAAGGGTCCCTCAGAGATCTTCTGATTTCTCTCCTCCAGGGTCTCGCATCGCTAGCTGGCTCCCGAGCTTTTCGGTCGAGGTGATGCACACCACCAACCTCCTTGGGATCGCTCAGGCCAGCAACTCTCAGCTCAATGCCATGGTGAGCCCTCCCCCAGTTTATATTTTGGACGCTGTTGTTGGTGTAAAGAAATGATTTCAGTAGCATCATCTGTTTTGGGGGGTTCCAAAGCTTAACCAAACGCTCTCTTATAGCATAAACATTTACAAGCTACAGTCCACTGTGTCAAAAGTCCCAAGTAGTAAACCCAAAGGAAGCAAACGCCCTCGGGATCTTTGAATTCCCAAAAATATAACTTTATTGGATACACCATCTCAGAACTGCAGAAGCAAAACCAACTCTGGTTTTTCCATGCAAAAGCTCATGTAGTTAAACAATAGATTCCCTTTCTCTCCATCCCTGAGTGTTCACACAGTCCAATTGTAAGATTTCCTTTTGTTATGGGAATGGTCCATGTCTCTGTCTAACACCTACAGCCGTGACCTTGGTTCTCGCAGTCCAAAGATGAAAGCTTAGCATTCCATTTTCTCCCCTCCCTCCTCCTGGCAAGATGAAAAGCGATAAAAGCTCAGAAGATGTAAATCTTTTCAATTTTGACACAATACTGTAGAATAAATGATTTGCCTCCTGGCTGTGGGAATTCTGGGAGTTGTAGTCCACAGACCTGAAAGTGGCTGAGATTGAGAAATATTGGGCCAAATACAGTAATCCTGGATTTAACGACTGCAATTGAGGCCAACATTTCTGTTGCTAAATGAGACAGTTTTGCCCCATTTTGCGACCTTTCTTGGCACAGTCGTTAAGTGAATCAGTGCAGTTGTTAAGTTAGCAATCCATTTGTTAAGTGAATCTGGCTTTCCCATTGACTTTGCTTGTCAGAAGGTCGCAGAAATTGATCACATGACCCCGGGACACTGCAACCGTGATAAGTATGAACACACGATCATAGTGATGTGGCTACGGTCATAAGGGTGAAGAGAAATGTCATAAACAGGGGTGAAATGCTCCCGGTTTAGACCGGATCGCCCAATCTGGTAGCAATGGCGGTGGGTGGTTCAGAGAACTGGTAGCAAAAATCCCTGCCCCCCCCGCCCCCCCCCCCACCACACACACAAGATTGTGGAGCTTGTGATAAGCTGCACAATCATCAGAGGCTTTTTTTTTTTACTTTTAAAAGCATTTTTTCTACAACCTCTTCGGACGAAAAAATGCTTTTAAAAGTAAAAAAAAAGCCTCATGATTGCGCGGCTCAGCTGGGATCATCAAAGGCTTTTAAAAGAAAAAAAACCCTTTTTTTCTTTTAAATGCCTCTGACGATCCAAGCTGAGTTGCCTGATTGTCAGAAGTTTTTAAAAGAAAAAAAGTCTCTGCCGATCAGGCAACTCAACTGGGATCGACAGAGCCTTTGGAAAGCATTTTTTACAACCTCTTTGGTGAAGAGGTGGTAGAAAAAAACGGTTTAAAAAGTTAAAAAAAAATTGGCCACGCCCACCCAGTTACATTACCCGCTCCACCAAGCCACACCCACAGACCCGGTAGGAACAAATTTTAGATTTCACCACTGGTCGTAAGTCATTTTTTTCAGTCCTGTTGTAACCTTGAAGGGTCACTAAATGAACTGTTGTAAGTCGAGGACTACCTATAGAGAAAATATTTCTAGGAACTATCATCTTACATAATGCATGGTTGTTCCTCCAGGCCCTTGCTGTGTTTCAGAGAGGCCTCAGGCCACCACTCAAAATTCATGTTGCTTCTTCGCCCAGGTTTCCCCTGTGTGTGTGTGTGTGTTTTTTTTTTAATATGCTCAACTTATATTTCTATTTCTTTAAAAAAAAAAAATGCCAATCTGGATGGTTGGAGATTTTGTAGCTGGTTTAATTGCTGAGCAACACACATTTTGGCATGGTTTTCCTAGGCCCATCAAATCCAGGAGATGTTCCCCCAGGTTCCTTACCATCTCATTCTCCAGGACCTGCAGCTGACCCGCTCGGTAGAAATAACAACGGACAATATTTTAGAGGGACGCATCCAGGTGCCTTTCCCAACACAGGTGGGTCCAGGTCAATAGACCCTGAACTGGGCTAGATACTTGTGTTCTCCTTCCCTCCTTCCCTCCCTCTTGTCTGCCTGCCTGCCTGCCTGCCTGTCCATCCATCCATCCATCCATCCATCCATCCATCCATCCATCCATCCATCCATCTCTATTTCTCTCTATCATCTCTCTATCTCTGTCTGTCTGTCTGTCTGTCTGTCTCTCTCTCTCCATCCATCCATCCATCCATCCATCCATCCATCCATCTATCTCTATTTCTCTCTATCATCTCTCTATCTCTGTCTGTCTGTCTGTCTGTCTGTCTGTCTCTCTCTCTCTCTCTCTTTCATCCATCTCTCTCTCTCTGTCCCCTATCATCTGTCTGTCTGTTTGTCTGTATCTCTCTCTCCATCCATCCATCCATCCATCCATCCATCTAATCTACCTACCTAATCCATCTCAGGGGACGCGGTGGCTCACTGGTCGGCAGTTCAGCGGTTCGAATCCCTAGTGCCGCGTAACGGGGTGAGCTGTTACTTGTCCCAGCTTCTGCCAACCTAGCAGTTTGAAAGCACATAAAAATGCAAGTAGAAAAATAGGGACCACCTTTGGTGGAAAGGTAACAGCGTTTTGTGCGCTTTTGGCGCTGAGTCATGCTGGCCACATGACCACGGAGACGTCTTCGGACAGCTCTGGCTCTTTGGCTTTGAAATGGAGATGAGCACCGCCCCCTAGAGTTGGGAATGACTGGCACATATGTGCAAGGGGAACCTTTACCTTTATCTAATCTACTCTTCTCTCTCTTTCTCTCCTAACTTCTTTCTTTTTCTTTCTTTCTTTCTTTCTTTTTCTTTCTTTCTTTCTTTCTTTCTTTCTTTCTTTCTTTCTTTCTTTCTTTCTCTCTCTCTCTCTCTCTCTCTCTCTCTCTCTCTTTCTTTGTTTCTTTTTCCTTCCTTCCTTCCTTCCTTCCCATCCATCCATCCATGTAGTATCTGTCATCCATCTCTATCATCCCCCCCCTCATCTATTTAATCTACCTACCTATCTAATCTATCTAATCACTCTTCTCTCTCTCTCCCTCTCAAAATACAATATATATACAATTCAGGAATACTGTGTGCATTCTACATCATAGATATTTTGAAAAATTGGCTGGATTAAAACTGCACCCTCTGAATTCCCAGTTCTCTTGTAAGGGTTGTCAAAAGCCCATGGGAATCCTTTAAAAGCCTGTGTGGTCTACTCCACCCATTTGGAGTTGCTTTGTGTGGTAGAGTTTTGCCAAACCTGGGATGAATTGTGTGGAGTCTTTTCTACTCCACCTAAGCAACTCTGAACGCTGTTGGCTTTCATTAAAAGAACGAAGGGTTGGGTTTTTGGAGTAGCATGCAAATTACTTTTCAGATTATTCTACAGTAGAGAAGGCCTTGCCAAAACCCCTCTCCCCTGATTATTTCCCATTGTTCAAGGACATGAAATAGATTTTGTAATGTTGAAGCTTTAAGGCAATACATTTGTTGTCCAAAAGACACAGGAAACAAAGCCATCAGATAACTGCCAGATATTCTTTTCAAAGGAAGATGATTTTGTGGATTGATCTCTTCAGGTGTTGATGCGTCCATGTGTATTACTTGTTTTAACTTGTTTAACTGGCTGATACAGGTGTGTAATAACCACGTAAGAAGCTACTGTAGAGTTGTGACATAATGTAATGGCATGTGGGAAAGACGTTAGGAGGCGTGGCAAAGAGATGCTGCCTAGGAAACAGTCAGATGGCATAGCCCGCAGCTGGATAGTGGATGGAGCAAGAGGCTCTGAGTGGACTTTGGCTAGTTTCTCAGGCTCTAAAAGAGACGGGGAGATTAGTACTTTCAGACCTGCAGGCTTCTGTTAATGTAGCCTTACAATAAAGTAGCATTAATTCACCTGGTTTCTTGTCTGGTCTACTTGGTAAAGGCCACACAGGCATCTGAATAATCCTTACAAAAGGAATTCTGGGAATTCAGAGGGTGCAGCTTCCATTCAGCTAATTTTTCAAAATATTGATGATGCAGAATGCACACAGTATTCCTGAATTATACATACAATAGGTAGGTAGGTAGGTAGGTAGGTAGATAGATAGATATAAAACGGTCTTATTTTGGGGGAAACATGGTAGGTAGGTAGGTAGGTAGATAGATAGATAGATAGATAGATAGATAGATAGATAGGTATAGATTATAGGTAGGTACGTAGGTAGATATATTATAGATAGATAGGTAGATAGATGATAGATAGATAGATAGATAGATAGATAGATAGATAGATAGATAGATAGATAGATATAGATTATAGGTAGGTATGTAGGTAGATATAGATAGATAGGAAGATAGATGATAGATAGATGATAGATAGATAGATAGATAGATAGATAGATAGATAGATAGATAGATAGATATAGATTATAGGTAGGTATGTAGGTAGATACATTATAGATAGATAGGTAGATAGATGATAGATAGATAGATAGATAGATATAGATTATAGGTAGATACGTAGGTAGATATATTATAGATAGGTAGATAGATGATAGATAGATAGATAGATAGATAGATAGATAGATAGACAGATATAGATTATAGGTAGGTACGTAGGTAGATATAGATAGATAGGAAGATAGATGATAGATAGATAGATAGATAGATAGATAGATAGATAGATAGATATATGATATGCTAGAGATAGATGATAGATATAGGTGATAGATGATAGATAGATACAGATGATAGATAGATATAGGTAATAGATAATCAAAGATAGATAGTTTGATAGATAGATAGATAGATAGATAGATAGATAGATAGATAGATAGATAGATAGATAGATAGAAAGTTAGATAGACAGACAGACAGACAGACAGATAGATAATGGAAGAAGAAGGAGAGTTAGGGTTATAAATGACATTAATCTTTATAAACGATACTTTATACGGCCTGAGGCCATTGATCTCGCTTTGCAATCTGACGAGATCCGGCCATGAATGGTGTGAATGGGTTTTAATGTTTTTAATGTTTTTAATTTTTAAGTGTTTTTATAGTGATTTTTAGAGTGTATCGTGAGCCACCCTGGGCCTTCGGAGAGGGGCAGCATATAAATTGAATAAATAAAATAAAAATAAAAATAAATAAAGATTAATAAGTGAAAAAACAAATATGTATTACTTCCCAGAACAAGGAAAAAATTAGAGATGCTTTATTTAAATTCAAGAATGTATCTAATTTTGTTTTCACTGGGAACCACTTCTCGATTTTGTGCTTGAGATGGAAAAAAATGAAACGGATTTGAGGTTTTGCTGATTAAATAGGTTTGTTCTTATAGAAATGGCTAGTATATATTACTGTGTAAAAACAAAAATCTGAGGCTGTGTAACGTTTATTATCTTATACTCTACTGAAAAGAGTTGGAAGTCAAGTGTTTTTCTTTTCCTTTTTCCCTACACTGCCTCTTCTTTCCCTTTTTCCTCCCCCAGTTTCCTATTATTTTCATTTTTCTTTGGGTTTCTATTCTGAAAAGCTAATAAAATTTGAATTAAAAAAAATAATCAGTCGGTATGACCCATGGCCTTGAAATGGGAGCTTCAGCAGGATCCATAATACAATTTAAAGCGCTTACAAAAAAGGAAGTTTCAATATTTTCTGTATCAATTAATTCTTAATTTTTTAAAAAAACATACACAGCGTTCTGACAGTATCCGACCAGCATTGAACAGTCCTGTAGAAAGACAGAATACCGATCAAGAAGATGCTGAGGAAGAAATGGAGGTAATGTGACAAAGGAAGGGTATAATAAAGAGCCGTGGTGGTATAGTGGTTAGAATGCAGTATTGCAGGCTCAGCCGACTGTCAGCAGTTTGATCCTGACTGGCTCAAGGTTGACTCAGCCTTCCATCCTTCCAAGGTCAGTAAAATGAGAACCCAGATTGTTGGGGCAAGAGGCTGACTCGGTAAACCGTTTAGAGAGGGCTGTAAACCACTGTAAAGCGGTATGTAAGTCTAAATGCTATTGCTATCGCCCACCCTCCCTCCCTCCCTTCCGAGGTGGGTAAAATGAGGAACCAGATTGTTGGGGGCAAGAGCCTGACTCTGTAAACTGCTTAGAGAGGGCTGTAAGACATTATGAAGCAGTATATAAGTGCTTCTGCTATTGCTATTACCCATCCATTCACCCCATCCATGGTGTGCAGTAGTTACAATGCAGTATTGCAGGTTGATTCTGCTCGCTACTAGGAGTTCAATTCTGACCAGCTCAAGTTTGACTCAGCCTTCCGTCCTTCCGAGGTCGGTAAAACGAGGACCCAGATGGTTGGGGGGCAAGAGGCTGACTCTGTAAATCGCTTAGAGAGGGCTGTAAAGCACTGTGAAGGGGTATATAAGTCTAAGAGCTATTGCTTTTGCCCTCCCTCCCTCCCTCCCTCCCTCCTATACTGGTACTGTGGTTAGAATGCAGCCTTGCAGGCTGACTCTGCCCACTGCCAGGAGTTCAATTCTGACTGGCTCAAGTTTGACTCAGCTTTCCATCCTTCCACGGTGGGTCAAATGAGGCGTCAGATTGTTGGGGCAAGAGCCTGACTCTATAAACCACTTAGAGAGGGCTGTAAAGCACTGTGAAGCGGTATATAAGTCTTACGTGCTATTCCTATTGCTATAACAGCAGCACTGGCTTTCTCTGTGCTCAGGCTATGCACGGGTTCAGTGGGAGACCCCTTAGATCATTCCATGCTGTGACCTAGTCCAGAAAAATACATCCTAGAATGAAAGCAGAATCAAACCACTCCTGTACAGATAGCATCGGACTTATAACCGTTTGTTTAGTGACCATTCAGAGTTAACAATGGCACTGAAAAAAGGGACTTAACAACCGGTCTTTGCACCTACAACCATTGCAGTATCCCCACGGTACATGTGATTAAAATTCACAGGCTTTGCAACCGGCATGTACTCACGATCACTGCAATGTCCCAGGATCACAAGACCACTATTTCTGACCTTCCCAGCCAGGTTCTAACAAGCATAGTCAATGGGGTGAAGAAGTCGGCTTCACTTCATGACTGCATGGTTCACTTAACAACCGCAGTCATTTGCTTAACAAACACGGCCAAAAGGATCATAAAATCAGGTGCGACTCGCTTAACAACCGCATTGGTCCCATTTCTGGTCATAAGTCAAGGACTACCTGTATTGTCCTGAAGACAACTGTAAGGACCGTTGAGTTGGACTCAAGAGGAGAGAATTCTTTTATTACAGCCAAGGAGAATTGATTAGTAAATTGATTGCTAACATCAGAGCTGTGGTGGCACAGTGGTCAGAATACGGTATTGCAGGCTAATTCTGCCCACTGCCAGCAGTTCGATCCTGACTGGTTCAAGGTTGACTCAGCCTTCCATCCTTCTGAGGATGGTAAAATGAAGACTCAAATTGTTGGGGTGCAAGAGGCTGACTCTGTAAACCACTTAGTGTTCTGACATAGGGTTCCCCAGAGCACGAAGCAGACTCCTTCTCCCAAGAAAAGCACCTTTTTATTAAGTTACTATGAATTCCTTTCATTTGCACCCAGCAAAGTCTTTCAAGGGAGAATTTACAGTCACAGACCTTATCTGGCTTGGAGAGCTGCCAAGCCGATATCTTCAACACTTGGCAAAGAATCTCTTGAGAGTCACGAGCCAATTAAGTGAACTAATTGTCTCCTGCAAACTCCACTCATCTTTCGCTCCTCTTTTATTCCCTCTGGGAGGGGCCCTTCATCGTTCTCCTGTGGCCTTACTCCCAAGTCGATCCTTGTTCGTTAGCTGTTCCCTTCTCCTGGCAGCTCTGCGCATGCGCACATTGGGAACAGGCTCCAGCTGTTCTTCTGCCTCACTTATCTCCGACTCCGAAGGCAGCTGACAACAGTCAGACGGCCCTGGCCCCCTCTCTGCCACCGATGCAGAGCCTTCCCCAGACTCCAGGACTGGCCCATGTTCCTCCCCAACCTCCTCACTGTCTGACTCTGCCACCAGCTGTGCTGGCGGGCCACAACACTTAGAGAGGGGTGTATATAAGAAGCGGTATACAAGTCTAAGTGCTATTGCTATCTATACAGAGATAGTTTTCTCTGTAGGGAATTGGCTGAACCAATTACTTCAGGTCAGGGATGCCCAAATTTACAATCTTTTAGGATAGTTATTTTTTCCCCTCTTTTCCTTTTGTGTGCATTGTATTACTTTTGCCAGTATTCTTCCTTTCGTGCTCTGTGGCGATCGCCATAATAAATGGATCAACCAAAATTAATCAGTGAATGAATGCAAATGGGCCTTGTTTCTCTTCTCCCCACCCCTTTTATCTTGCGTGGCAGACGGATATCCCGCTAGAACTCAGGTCAAGGCTGGAAGACACAGCGGAGCTTAATGAAATGATGGAAGCAGAAGCAACCGAGATGGAGGACTTCGAAGTGAGAGGCAGCCGGTTCTCCAAGTCGGCCGACGAGAGGCAGCGAATGTTGGTTCAGAGGAAGGAAGATCTGTTACAACAAGCGCGCAGGTGTGTGTCTGGAGGAAGCTGTGTGCAGTTGTGATATTTCCTGTCCCGCGGTTCTCCTAACTGTAGGAGAGCACAGAAACAAAGATGTACAGTAGTGGAAGTTGGATGACTATTCTTTCAAATATTCCTGAGGATGGGAATCAGATCATACAAACCTACACAGTAGTGGCCAAAATTGTGGAAACCTTTCGGGGAAAGTGTATTTTCTAAAACTAGCTAATAACACCACTATTTTGGGGAGGGGGGGAGTAGTAGTACCATAAAATGATACATCAATGGAAAGATAATTCAATCAAGAATGTAATGCAATATCTTTTATGGAGGATTTGCTATTAGAATAGCAGTTACAGTGTAAAGAAGAAAAGTGAAACACGTAGAAAAAACAAGATATACAAAAATGATCAGCATGTCAGTTAATCCTTAGTTGGGTAACCTTTAGCTTGAGTTATGGCCTTACAACATCTTCCCATGGAGTGAACCAAGTCTTTTAGTTCTGCAGCTGTTCTATTATGAAACCAAGATTGAATGGTTGCTTCTATTAACTGGGTTTTATTGCTGGGTCGCTTCTGACTTAAGAAGTTTCTTTAGTCGGCTCCATCGATTTTCAATTGGGTGAAGGTCTGGGCTCTTCCCAGGCCATTCCAGCAGTAGAATAGGATTATCTTGAAACTCCCCTAAAAAACAATTACTACCAACTTGCCTTCCATTGAGGACCTGTATACTGCACTTTGCACGAGTCAAAAAGAGGGCTGTGAAAATATTTACAGACCCCTCGCATCCTGGACATAAACTGTTTCAATTCCTACCCTCAAAACGACGCTATAGAGCACTGCACACCAGAACAACTAGACACAAGAACAGTTTTTTCCTGAACGCCATCACTCTGCTAAAGAAATAATTCCCTCAACACTGTCAAACTAGTTACTAAGTCTGCACTTCTATTACTCTTCTCATCGTTCCCATCACCCATCTCCTCCCACTTATGACCGTATGACTGTAACCTTGTTGCTGGTATCCTTAAGATTTAATATTGACTGTTCCCCTATGACTATCATTAAGTGTTGTACCTTGTGATTCCTGATGAATGTATCTTTTCTTCTTATGTATACTGAGAGTGTATGCACCAAGACAAATTCCTTGTGCGTCCAATCACACTTGGCCAATAAAGAATTCTATATTTTATATTGTAAAAAAAAAAAAGTGGCGTTATTAGCCATCAAACCTCAAAAATACACTTTTCCCCAAAAGGTTTCCACAATTTTGGCCACAACTGTATTTAGCAGTACACAACATTTACAGAGTGTTTCCTGAAAGATCCAGTGAGAAGATTTAGCCAAAGGAAATCTCAGGTTGGAAAGATAGGGAGCGAAGAGTGAACTAGAGGTACGCTTTGGTATTTTGATAGTACTGTGCGATTGTTAATTCTGCTATCACTCTGGAGCAGTGGAGGGCTGCAACCGGTTTAACAATTGGTTTGGTGAGCTTAGAACGCTTGTGCACAGCGCTAAAATTGGAGGTTTTTAATGCTCAGCTGCTTACATTCTAAGTCAGCCCCAGTAAGTAGAACAGCTGAGGTGCAGAAATCAGCTGTAACGTGCGATTCAGATAAGCTAGAAACAAGGACAGGATAGAGTGGGAGTGGGTGGGCAGGGCCACTGATTGTTAGAATTAACGGTTTGCCAGAACTGCTCCGAACCGGCTGAATCCCACCCCTCCTCTGAACTCTGTAGATGCCCTGTTTGTGTGTATCTGAGGACCCCGTGTGCATCTTTCTCTCCGTGCAAACGTGGATTGTAAGTGCTGAGCACAAGATGACAGGTAGCTCTCAGCGTATAATCATTTGGTTAGTCACTGTTTGAAGTTACAACAGCCCTGGAAAAGGGACCGAGGATCGTTTTTCACACTTAACGACCGTTGCCGCCTCCCTGTAGTCACGCAATCAAAATCTCCTCTCCTCTCCTCCTCTCCTCTCCTCTCCTCTCCTCTCTCCTCTCCACTCCTCTCCTCCATTTCCTCTCCTCTCCTTTTTTCTTCCCCCAAAGAGCAGGTACTTCCTTCCTTTTTCCCATGCTTGAAAATGTTTGCATGGGGCTTTCATGAACATCCCAGAAGTTCAAATGCCTTTCAGGATGGCTCAGCTTCATTGAGCTGCCAAACCAGTTGGATTATGCAAATTAGAACTCCTTTGCCATTAAAAACACATCAATCTATTCCGTTTACTGATTCGGACAGGCTCTTTCCAGCATTTCATGAGTGTAGTATTTTTGGGGTGCAAAATCTGACTTGGTACAGGTGGTCCTCAGTTTACGACCACGATTGAGCCCAACCTCTCTGTTGTTCCATGAGACATTTTTTTAAAGAAACATTTTGCTCCACTTTACAACTTTTCTCACCATGGTTCTTAAGCGAATCACTGCAGTTGTTAAATTAGCAACCTGGTTGTTAAGCGAATCAGTCTTCCCCATTAACATTGCTTGACCAAAGGTCGCAAAAGGGGATCACAGGACACACACCCCCCTTCCCGGGGACATAGCAACAGTCATAAATACGAACTTGTTGCCAAGCATCTGAATATTGATCAAATGACCACGGGAATGTTGCAACACTTGTACGTCTGAAAACGGTCACAGGTCACTTCTTTCAGTGCTGTCGTAACTTTGAACGGTCACTAAGGGAACCGTCGTAAGTCAAGGACTACCTGTATTTGCCGATGAATTGTTTTAGCGTTGCCGAAAGACATTTCTTTGGCAGAGCAAAGCACTTGCCAAGCCCAGACTTCTTATACTTATCATCGTCACAAAAGATCTTCCTGTTTTTCCAGGCGCTACCTTAACAAAAGCTTTGATGATCCCACGCCGGACTTTCCCTCCCAGGCTAAAGGAGCAGCCTCCGACTCCATCACATTACGACGCAGGATGTTGGCCGCTGCCGCCGAGCGAAGGTTACAGAAACAGCATCCGTCCTAACGCTTCTGGTCCACTGTTCCTCCCCCCCCCCGCACCTCCTCACACACATGTTCACCTCGATATCGTCCCGCGCTCTTCTCCCTGGGATCGGAGCCCAGCGAGCTCAGAAAAAAACCCACGGCACTTAAGGACCAGTGATCAGGTTGGGCTGCATCTCCACTCTCGGAAAAAAAAAAAGCATGTGATTGCTCCTAAGTATTCGGACGGCTGAGCACTTCGCCTTTTCTCTCGGGTTTATTGATATATTTTTTTTCTCCCAGGTTGGGGTTTTTCTCTCTTTTTTTTTCTTTTTTTTTTTCAGGGGGTGGGGGGGCTAATTTCTACAGCCACCCACCCCCCCTTGTGACCCAAACTTTTCAAGCTTACTGTGTGTTGCAAGAGGGGGAGGGAGAAACGAGGGGGCTGCGTGTTTGTGAGCAGTGTGAGTGACAGTCCCTTGCCAATAATGACTTCCCCGTGAAGGTCTTTTGAGGAATAGTAGAATAAGTAAGAAGTGAAGGGTTATTTTTTTAAAATAAGAAATTGTCATTCCATCCTCCTCCTCCTCTCCTCCTCCTCCTCCTTCTCCTCCTCCTCCTCCTCCTCCTCTTCCTCTCCTCCTCCTCCTTCTCCTCTTCCTCTCCTCCTCCTCCTCCTTCTCCTCCTCCTCCTTCTCCTCCTTCTCCTCCTCTTCCTCTCCTCCTCCTCCTCCTTCTCTTTCTCCTCCTCCCCTCCTTCTTTTCCTCTCCTCCTCCTCCTCCTCCTCCTCTTCCTCTTCCTCTCTTCCTTCTCCTCTCCTTTCCTCCTCTCCTCCCTCTTCTCCTTTTCCTCCTCCTCTCCTCGTCCTCCTCCTCCTCCCTTCTGTAAGCAAACATGCCTGCTGTTTTTTTCCCATCCCAAACCTATGCAGCATCATTTGGGTAAAGGTGACATTTCTACAGTTTGGGGCAGGGAAGCAGCGCGTGTTAATCTGCAGGAGTTGCATCGGAGCAAAAGTTTTGCTGCAGTTTCCAAATGATTCGAAGCCAGACGTTCAAACTCCTCCTCCCGCCCCCCCCCCAATTCCTCATGTGGAAAATTTTAATTATCTCTGGGTTGCTTTTCCCCAGAGAGGCTGGCGAGAAAATTCAGTTTTAACTGCAGCTAGTGTTAGAATAACCCAGCCACGAGGACGCTGTAAGTTGCTTTTCTAGTGCGGCATTTTGGTAAAGCAAGCAGGGCAAAACGAAGAGAATTCAACTTGGAGGTAATTTGCAGAGGAAACCCCCCCCCCCCCCCACTGACATTCAGAAGATGGCATTTTCATATGAGAGGCGGGGCGGCACGCAAAAAATCTATTTTTTTAAGTGTACATTTTGCAATAAACGTTAGCTTGATAAGATGTGCAGGTTTAAAAGACTTGAGGGCTATTTGATACGCAGCTAGGTATGTTCCAGCAGTTTTCAAATCCTTAAATTGCTAGTAACTCTGTCGGAAGCTTTTTAGGTTTTTGGCTCCATAAATATGTTTACAACGCAAGGCAAGCAATTTTTAAGTGTTTCAGGAGTATCCCCCGTATCCAGAAGGAGCCCAGTATTAATGGGGGGGGGGGGGGACGGGACGGACAGAAACAAAGCAGAATTTCTTTCACTGCTAGGTTTTTAGGACGTTTAAAGGTGAATACCGTATAAAAAAACCGGACAGTGTTTAAGTGAAGATAATTTATTTCGATATACCTTTTGCAAAGCCTTACTTTTCAACGCTTGTTTAAACTTTGGAGAGGGGAAAAAAAAATACAGACTCTTTTGTGGTTCAATTTTGCTCAGAACTCGGCTTTTTGTTTTTATTGTTTTAAAAAAGGAAAAATAAAAACCTCTCAATCAGTGTTGGAAAGGTTTCAGTGGTTTTTTTTCAGTGTCTCTTTTCCTTCAACCTGGCTTCCTACCAGTCAGTTTCACCTCAGGAAAACTTCTGAGCTCTACAGGTGAGTGTGTGAACCAGTGGGTTGCCTCAGGTTCAGACCAGTTTGTAAGAACCGGCAGTAAAACCAACGGGAGGCCCCGCCCACCGCCTCAGATGTCGTCATTGGCACATGTGCAGAAGCTTAGCTCGCGTGCGCGTGCGCGATCCTGTTGCAAACCGGTAGTAAAGGTAAGTAGAACCCACCCCCGGTGTGAACATTTGGTTGCAAAGTTTGGGCAAGTTGTCCCTGGTGAGAGTTTTAGTTCTTGGCTGAAAACGGAGCTTTTGATGTGGTGGCATTTCCAATACGAAGCAGCGGAGCAGTTCAGTGTCAACGACAGCTGGTCTTCGGCTTAGGACCACAGCTGAGCCCGACGTTTCTGTTGTTAAGTGAGACCTTTGTTAAGTGAGTTTAACCCCACTTTAAAGACCTTTCTTGCCACAGTTGTTAAAGCGAATCACTTGCAGTTGATAAGTAGACTAACCCGGTGGGTTAAGTGAATCTGGCTTCGCATTGAATTTCCTGGGCAGGTGGTCACGGAAGGAGATCCCGGGAACCACTGCAACTGTCATGAATGCATGCCAGTTTCCAAGCGTCTGAATTTTGATCACATGATCATAGGGGATGCTGCAAAGGTCATCACTTTGGAAAATCGTAAATCACCTTTTTCAGTGCCATTATAATTTTAAAGGGTCACTAAATGAACTCTTGCAAGTCATGGACTACCTGTATATTGATTTCTCCCCCCACCCCAATCTTCATGTAGCATTGTCCCACCAGGTTGATGGTCATCATTAGCCCACCTTTGGTGACCTTTGACCTCCTAAAACTAGGGTTGCCTCTCATTATGTCTGTAAGGATTGTCTCTCCTTCCAACTTAAGAAAGTAAGAACTCTTGAAACGTGGTTGTTCAAAAGGATTCTTTTATTAAGCAGAAGTGAAAGCCATCCAGTTAAAGCACGATCTGAATACCCTTAGGCAAGACAAGTAGGATTAAAGCAGTAGAGACCCCTCCCTTTAAACCAGAATGCAGATTTTAGCCAATACACAAATGTGAAGATGTTTTGTTTCCTAGCTTCCCTGAGAACCCGGACAAACATGCATTCCCACTGTTATCCTTTAAAGTAAAATAACCCACATGGCTATCATAAAAATTCCTCCAGGTAAAGAGGATCTCAGGGCTCTTTGGCGCCAGGATATAGGTTGTAAAATATCTCTTGACACAGGCAATGCTAATAAATTGAATCCAAGTCTCCCACACCCTCTAATTGAATGGCAGTATCACTTTTAGGGATCTGACAATGTCCATCTCTTGGTGATACTGTCTGTCAGAACCTGCCACAAATTCAGACCTCGAAGTAGAAAACAATCCCGGGCCTCGTTTGCTGAGAAAAGTATATTTTTATTACAGATCAAGTGTATGGAACTGAGATTCATGTGCTAAAATCCCTACGTTATACTTCCTTCTCCTTACCCTTCCTTAATTGTCTTTCCCTTTCCCACCTCAAGCTAAAATCTTGCAAGCTGTTTTTCCTAGCGTTCAGTTCAAACATGCTTGGGTGTGCCGCTCCCTCCTCCTTCCAGCTGGGCGACCTTGAAGCAGCTTCTCAAGATGGCACAAGACTTACTTTTGGTTTCCCAAGCATGCATGCCTCCCCCCCCTTCTCCCATTCATCCCCCTTCTCCAAAATTCATGGAATCGCTATGAAATTTACCCATGGTCTTGGAATTTGTTTTTCCTCTTCCAAAGTCGCTATTTAGGTCCGCTACCACTAGATGGCACCTGTATCCTTGGATCCTTCAGCAGAATGACCTATTTGAGCAGCATATAAGATAAACGAGTTTTTTTCTTTTTTTAAAAAAAGTGCTTTTATATGGAATGGAATGGCTGTGTTCATACAACCTGCTTAAGTTGTGTGTGTGTGTGTGTGTGTGTGTGTGTGTGTGTGTGTGTGCCAAAGATCCCAATAGCTGCTGCATTTGCAGTAAGTCGATGTTAAGCTCGGTTGATCATGAATGAGTCCCATTAAGCAGGTTTAAATTCCATAAGCATTTCCTTTTTCCTCCTGTGATATTTTCGGCAAAGGTGTGGGAACTGAAAACACACAGATCGGTGTTCCTTCCTCACTTTTTGCAGTCTTCTCATTATGCAGGAAGGGGAATCTGCTTCCTGAACCCCACTTTCAACAGCCCAAAGAGAAGACTTAGGGGAAGACATAGTAATCTCCCAATATGTTAGGGAGAGAGAGGAAGGGGTGGGGTGCTCATTCTCCAAAGCACCTGAAGGCAGGACAGAAACAATGGATGGAAACTAACCAAGGAGAGAGGCAACCTAGAACTAAGGAGAAATTTCCTGTCAGGGAGAACATTTAAATCGGTGGAACGACTTCCCTCCAGAAGTTGTGGAAGCTTCAACACTGGAAGTTTTTAAAGAAGAGATTGGACAGCCATTTATCTAGAATGGCATAGGGCCGTGATGGCGAACCTATGGCACGTGTGCCACAGGTGGCACGTGGAGCCATATCTGTGGGCACACGAGTGTTGCCATAGCTCAGCTCCAGTGCACATGTGTGCGCTGGCCAGCTGATTTTCAGGCCTTCTGGAAGTCAGGAAATGGGCCATTTCCGGCCTCTGTGGGAGTGGGGAAGTCCGTATTTGGCTTCCCTAGGCTGCAAGAAAGCCCCTGGAGCCTGGGGAGGAAGAAAAACGGGCCTACCGGCTAACCTTTTTGCCATCGCGTGCCAAAAGCAGAGTATGGGGGGGTTGCGCGGGGAGCATTTAGTTATGGGTGTGGGACCTCCCCATGGTCCCCCGACTTTTGGCACGTGACGGGAAAAAGGTTAGCCATTCCTGGCATAGGATCTCCTGCTTGAACAGGGGGTGGACTTGAAGACCTTCAAAGACAGGGATGCCCTTCGTACAGTCACTCAAGCTCTCAGTGTCGCTCGACTGGATTACTGCAATGCCCTCTACATGGGGCTGCCCTTGGGGTGCACCCGGAGGCTCCAGCTGGTCCAAAATTTATTTATTTATTTATTTTATTTTAATTTATATGCCGCCCTTCTCCGGAGACTCAGAGCAGCTTACAATGCGTTAAGCAATAGCCTTCATACTTTTGTATATTTATATTTATACAAAGTCAGCTTATTGCCCCCAACAAACTGGGTCCTCAAAAATGCAGCCACGTAGGTTGTTACGGGAGCCTCCCGTTACTCCCGGGCAATGCCTCTCCTGCGTGAGCTGCACTGGCTGCCAGTGGCCTTCTGGATCCACTTCAAGGTGCCGGTACTCACCTATAAAGCCCTACATGGCATGGGCCCGAAGTACCTGCTGGACTACCTCCTACCGGTCTCCCACCATCCTGTGCATTCTCAGAACTGCCTTCCTCTGGGTGCCATCGGCTAGACAATGTCGGCTGGCGACCCCCAGGATGTGGGCGTTCTCTGTGGCCGCACCGACCCTCTGGAATGGGTTGCCCACCGAGCTCTGGATGGCTCTCGATCTCCACACGTTCCGCACCGGCCTGAAGACATGGCTTTTTCATCAAATTCCCTGACCGATTATGGGGTTTTAATTTGGGGATTTTAAATTTGGACTGGATTTTAATATTGTACTTTTGTTATTATTGTTGTTGTTTTTATTGTGTGAACCACCCCGAGTCCTACAGGAGAAGGGTGGCATATATATTTTAATAATAAATAAATAAATAATAAAGTCCCTTCCAACTCTATTATTCTATGTTTTGGTTCTGCTTTAGGCACAAAGCCAACTGGGCGATGTATAACTGAAAGGTTTCTTCCAACGATAACCATTCTTCGTTCTATATGTTCTATCGGAGTAGCCGTAAAGTTTACGGGATGGCATCCGGGAATCCCACTTACCTGCATGGGTAAAATCTGGCTTCAAAGACGTTTTCTCCCTCTCTTTAACAATATTATAGTCTGAAATACACCCCAGAATTAAAAGGACTGGGTAATGGCAGTGTTTACTAATTGAAAAGCTTCGAAAAAGAAGAGGGAGAATGAGTGGACCGGGCAAAATGATAGGTAGCTCCGTTACTCTGTTATTCTGGCATCGGTTGACTTGTCTGTCCAGCTTTAAAATGTTCTTCACGCCGTGATCTTTTAGCAATGGGGTGGTTTTCTCTGCACCGTCTCCTCACGTCTTGCTTGACACATGGAAAGGTGCGCCGGTGCAGAAAGGAAGAAGCCTCGCCTTGGGCCACGCTCTCAAGATAAGCGCTGAACTTGAGAGGCCTAATTTCGTATACTTCCTTGTTCCTCTTCCCACACTACTTCCTGAAAACCAGCCGTCCGTGGCCCAAACATCGCAGCCATGACTTTGCTAAGAGGTCTTGGAAGGGGCACCGTTGTGCCCAGAGCATCTGTCAGCACCGTTCGCTGTCACAATCAGCTGAGGGCTCTGATTCAAGATGAGGCTGGGTCATGAGCTCCTAGGACAACACAAGGCCAAATGTCCTTTCCCTTTAGGAACGGAGCTGAAATTTTCAGAACCAGAAGGGCTTCGGGGGTGGTGGGGTGGAGTGGAGGATGGATCTGCTAGTCAAGCTTTGATTGGCACCAGAGGTTCCTTGAACCTGGTAGGTGGTAGGGAGAGAAAGGCACCCACACAAGGCCAAGGGCTGAATGAGGAGATTTGGGGATTTCGAACATCCAAAAGGGATGAATTGAAGGGAGAGTTCATACGCAGACCTGCTGCCCCTAAAGGAGCCCATTCCTGGTTTCTTACAAAATGGCACTGGCATCGTTGCCCTTTTAATGAGCTCTTATTTGACTTTATTTTATCCATCTGTATTTATCTTGGCTTTCTCGCTCCTTTTTCCTTCTGATCCCCATTTCACTTTTATTTCTATTTTTTATTTTATTTTATTTTATTTTATTTTATTTTATTATTTTATTTTATTTTATTTTATTTTATTTTATTTTATTTTATTTTATTTATTTTATTTTATTTTATTTTATTTTATTATATTTTATTTTATTTTATTTTATTTTATTTTATTTTATTATTTCATTTTAATTTTATTGTATTGTATTATTGTATTATATTTTATTATTTCATTTATTTCACTTTATTTCTATTTTACTGTATTTTATTATGATTAAATAAATATTAAACCCAACTAATTGTTGAAACATGAAGCTACCAAACACACAAACCACACCCTACAGAATTTGGCATGCAAATGCAATAAATTGCTTCAGTCAACCTGCTGCATGGTTGACAAGAACCTGAATTAAAAGTAGGTTGAATTACCTAACCTAGCATCCTACATCCTAGATCGCTTGCTTTACAGAACTGGGTCCTGTGTTCCAAATCTAATTAACATCAGAAGCCATTTGAAGTTTATGATTGGCATAATTGCCACAGGGAGAAGAGGGTTATTTTGCACTTGCGTGTCGCAACTCATCTAAATGAGTTTCAAAAAAAAAACTATTTGGTCGCTAAAAGTCAACATTGCCTTGTTGGCACATAACCATTATATTTAGTGTGAATCTTCTTTTGTTATTTTAAAATGAAAAGCTATAGTAGAAGTATGTTCAGGATCAGGGAACTGGCAGCTAAAAGCATATGAAAAATAGTTGCCAGAATTGGGTATGTCTAGTTTAATGAAAAGAAGGAGAAGGAGTGACATGATAGCAGTGTTCCAGTATTTGAGGAGCTTAAAATATCTGTAACAAAATGACTGATGTCAAGTTAATTGTAAACACCTTTAGGGAACAGAATTCCTTCACAAACATTTAACTCAGTGAGAAGAAGACATCAACCATCCACAGGAATGAAACATGAAACACCACAGAAGACTTACCGGTAGTTCAATTTCAAGTGACTCAACTAACGCCCTCTAAAGAGTTGGCATGATGTAGGGAAGAGTTGACCAAGAAGAGGTCAACTCCAAATAAAGCTGGGTCTATTTGGAGCTAAGTTGAAACCCCTCTGGTTTAATTGTTTAGTAATTCATCTGATTTTTGTCTCCTTGGGTACGTTGTGAGTTGTGTCATAACATCATAAATGAGTTGTGTCATAGCATCGTTTAGGAACATACTTCTGACCAAACTGGAAAGGCCACAAAACAAGAGTTTCTACTATTTGATTTAATTTTCTACTCTGCATTGTCAAGCATTAGGATAAGGGGCCTCCCCAATTTCTGCTGTATTGTACTTGATTTGATTGACCTAACTTGGGATTTGATTGGTTACGCTCCATAGCAACCAATTTTCCAAAGAGCCCATCTCCTTCCTCCATGGCAACCACTGTGTGTACATTTGGTTATTCTCAAAATTCCAAATCTCCTCATTTACTAAAAGAAGTTTGAGGATTTCCATAGCAACCTAATATGCAATTAAAAGTATGATTACTGATATGATCTACCTTTAGTACTCTTTTCAATCTTTATGATGGAGCACTATTAAATTTGTTAAACCCCAATTACTATTCTGAAGCAACTGGGAGATTGCAACTGGCTCAACAACTTCAGACTTCCCAAAGCTGATGCCCGTTTGAGACTTCAACTTCCATGGTTCCTAGACCATACTTTCTGGGAAGGATGCTGATTGCAGTCAAAAATCTGTCAAGACTGATCTAGATGTTAAGGCAGAGGTCTTCAAACTTAGCAGCTTTAAGACTTGTGGACTTCAAAGTTCAACTCCCAGAATTCTCCAACCAGCATAGCTGGCATCCACAAGTCTTAAAGCTGCCAAGTTTGAAGACCTCTGTGTTAAGGTATGAAGTTCATGCTTGAGTCAGAAAACCGTGTTCCTTAAAAATTATAGATCTATTTTTCAGATACTTGAAGAGCAATTCCATGAGGCAGAACCTGTTGAAGTTGGATGAACTGTTTCTTTCTGTGCGTAAATATTCCTGGGGGTGGGAATCTGATCATAGAAACCTACACAATAGTGATCAAAATTGTGGAAACCTTTTGGGGAAAAGTGTATTTTCTAAAACCAGCTGAAAACACCACTTTTTTTTTTTGAGTAGTACCATAAAATTATTTATCAGTGGAAAGATAATTCCATCAAGAATGTAATGTAATAACTTTTATGAAGGATTTGCTATTAGAATAGCAGTTACAGAAGAAGAAAAGGGAAACACGTAGAAAAAACAAGATATACACAAATGATCACCCTGTCAGATAATACTTAGCTGGGTAATCTTTAGCATGAATTACAGCCTTACAACGTCTTCCCATGGAGAGAACCAAGTCTTTTAGTTCTGCAGCTGCTATAATGTGAAACCAAGATTGAATGATGGCTTCTATTAACTGGGTTTTATTGCTGGATCGCTTCTGACTAACAGGTTTCTTTAGTCGGCTCCATAGATTTTCAATTGGGTGAAGGTCTTGGTTATTCCCAGGCCATTCCAGCAGTGGAATAAAATTATCTTGAAACTCCAAAAAGAAAAAAAAAGGGATGTTATTAGCCGTCAAACCTCAAAAATACACTTTTCCCAAAAGGTTTCCACAATTTTGGCCACTACTGTAGACTAAATAAGAGGCTAAATAAATCTTTGGAGGCATGCTACATCAGTCCAGTTACAACTAGACCACAATGGAGCCCAAAATTTGTTAAGTGAGTTTTGCCCCATTTTACGACCTTTTTTTGCCACAGTTGGGAAATCAATCCCTGCAGTTGTTAAGTTGTTAAGCGAGTCCCTGCAGTTGTTAAGTGAGCAACATGTCTTAAGTGAAACAGTTAACAGTTAACTGAAAATGGCTTTCTCATTGCCTTTGATTGTCCGAAGGTCGCAAAAAGAGGGTCACATGACCCTGGGATACTGCAACCGTCATAAATATGAGTCAGTTGCCAAGCATCTGAATTTTTATTGCATGACGAGTTGGAGATGCCGCAACAGTCATAAGTGTGAAAAAACGGTCATAAGTCACCTTTTTCAGTGCCGTTATAACTTTGGCCACTAAATGAACCGTTGTAAGTCGAGAACTACCTGTACTGAGAATTCAACATGAATACGATAGAACTGGATAGCTTTCTGTTGAATTTATCTAGTCCCTTTTCAAAATCTTCAACTTTTAGGATCACCGTCTTTTTCCGGGCATGAATTCCACTACATAAAAGGAAGACTTAAATCGGTTGCCTGTTGCATTTTCTGGGTTTATTTCAAATCATCTTGGGAAAGATTTCCTTGAAAGGTTGGTGACGGTGAGAAGGTGGTTTCCCCATCAGGCATGTGGTGGAACCTCCAGCTCAGGGCTGGGTTTTACTTACCTTTGCTACCGCTTCGCAACGGGAGCTTTCGCTTCGCTTGCGCGCATATGTGCCTGCGCTTCTGCACAGATGATGACGTCAGGGTCAGCGAGCGGAGCCTCCTGCCGGTTTGACTACCGGTTCTATAGAACCGGTCCGAATCGGGGGCAACCCACCACTGCTCCAGCTAGACCGGACGGAGGGATTAAGAGGGTGCTGAGTTTCCATGCATGGCAGAAAGCAACACAGGTGTGCCCTCCCCAAGAATTCCTGAAGCCTTAATTGACTGTCCCCAAGGGAACGCAGTCTGGTGAGATTCTAGTAACATAGGTGACTAGCAATAAAGTTTCCACTTAAGGCTATCCACCAGTGGTTCTGGTCGCTTGTGCCTGACAACAAGCCGTTTCACAAGAGAAGGTCCTGTCATAGCTAAATAGGTGTTGTGGCCCGTCAGTGGCCTGTGCAGATTGTGGCTGATTCTGACAGCGAGGAGGCTGGTGTGGTGCTGCGCCAGCAGCCTGTGCAGCTGGCACTCGAGTCGGACAGTGAGAAGGCTGGAGAAGATGTGGTGCCAGAGGCAGGGATTCAGCCAGGGCCTTCAGAACCTCCAGAAGCTCCCTTAGGTGAAGCAGACGAAGAGGAGGAGCCTCTTCTTGATACACGGGCGCACAGAGTGGCCAAAAGGCAGGAGTGGCTCCTCAGGAGGAGGTCTCCTCGAGAGTAAGGCTTGGGGCTAATTGGCCAGTCCCTTAGCCTATTTAAGGAGGAACACCACTTGCAGCAAGCTGTAGGGAACAACTTTAGTTCATTCTACTTCGCGTCTGGATTCTCTGCAAATTGCTTCTGGACTTTCTGCCAACCTTAGTAAGATTGTGATTACTTTATCTTTGGTTTTCTTGTAGGCTGTTAAGAAAGTTATTAACAGCCTTTGTTTTGAAAAAGACTGAGTTATTTTAGTAAATTAAGTTTTGTACAAACTTTGTGTGTGCTGTGTTCTTTGGGGTCCATAGCTGGGGCAGAACAATAGGTAGGGTGGAAATTGGTGGTGGCCAACGTGGTAACCCAAACTATTTTCCCTTGCCCTCAAATACACGAAACCAACAGCAGTACATGGTGGTCGCTTAAATACATTGGTGAGATAATTCTAGTTCTAGGATTTTGGATCTTCTAGCACAATGGTCAGTTGCTCATCTTCGCTTTCTTTGAAGCTCGCCATAGCCAGGGAGAGGCGAGGGGGCATCTGGGAGGGGAAGTGTGCTGGAGGCGTGAAGGAATGTTGTGGGGTGAATTGAGGAGTATGGGCACTAACAGGGACCAGAGGTGCTAAACTGAGCCATCTGCTGAGCTTCAAGGATGCCAGACCTGGGAAAGGAATGTATACAGTTGCCTGTGGCACCGCATTCCCAAAATATCAGAATGAGACCTGATTTGACTGGGCTCCCAGGGGGGGAAGGATTTTGGGCATTGGGGGATTGCTTTCAATCTACGATTTTCACGTGGTTTTTCCTCTGAGCTTGCCTCATCCGTGCTGCACTCAGCATCTCTAGTACAAATACCTTTTCTTTAAATCCTATGGAGTCAAGGAGTAGCTGGGCTAGTCTGACACCAACCCCCTGCCGAAGCTGATCCTCTCTTTAATTTGGTCTATTTAACGAGAGATTAAGGGAAGAGGACTGTCAGACTGGCCCTGGTGAAATGTAAAATTTGTTACTGCTGGTTCTGTGGGCATGGCTTGGTGGTGGGGGGTAATGTGACTGGGTGGAGGTGGCCAACTTTTTTTTTTTTACTTTTCAAAGCATTTTTTCTACCACCTTAAGAGGTTGCAGAAAAAAATGCTTTTAGAAGCCTCTGAGGATCAGGCAACTCAGCTGGGATCGCCAGAGGCTTTTAAAGGCAATTTTTTCCCCCCTACAACCTCTTTGGCTGAAGAGGTTGTAGAAAAAATGCTTTTAAAAGCCTCTGATGATGCCAGTTGAGCCACACGATCATTAGAGGCTTTGTTTTTTTACTTTTAAATGCATTTTTTTCTGCCGAAGAGGTTGTGGAAAAAATGCTTTTAAAAGTTAAAAAAAAAGGCTCTGATGATCGTGCGGCTCAACTGGGCATGGGGGAGGGGTGCAGGGATTTTTGCTACCAGTTCTCCGAACCACCTGCCTCCATCGCTACCGGATCGGGTGATCCGGTCCAAACCAGGAGCATTTCGCCCCTGCTTCACAGGCATGTCTGCTACAGAAGAAAACCACAATTCAACAACAACCAGAAGGTGAAAGAGGAAAACTCTTGGTGGTACAGACAAACATTCTCTTTATTAAGCTACACATGAATTTTTCCATTAGTCAGAGAAAGAAATTGGCAGTGTCTAATAGATCACAGAAACCTCACCAATTGGTAATAGAAAGGCTTAGAAAGATCTGGCATTTTTTTTTTTTTCCTTAGAGATGTGTATAGATTTTGTTTGTGTGTGTATGTGTGTATCTGTGTTTAGTTTTCTTCTGCATTTTTGTTCCAGATTTTAATTGAAAAAGGGTGCAATTGGCTTTTCCCAGCAAAGGTACTTCTTACAGGTGAAATGTGAAGACCTCCGATCGCTTAATCAGAGGGAGAAATGACAAAACATTGGTCATGAAAATGGTGGCTTTTAAAATAATAGAAACACTACATTCGATTTTGTTTTTCATATTTTTTTTTTCATTTTTTGTTGCTTTTTATGTGTGTTTTTAATTTTTATAACATTTTTTCCTAGTTTTTTTGTCTTTTTTTGTTTGTTTTTGCAGCACAAACAACCCCACAAGAGAGAGAGAGAGAGAGAGAGAGAGAGAGAAAGAGAGAGAGGGAGGAAGAGAGAGAGAGAGAGAGAGAGAGAGAGAGTGAGGGAACAAGAGATACCACCACAAAACATAAGGACTGGAAGAGGAAGAAGGGAATGAAAAGCAAGATGAAGAAATGGATTCACGGGGAGCATGGAAACTTTAAAAAATAAAATGAAATCAAATTCAGAGAGAGGAATTAAAAAAAAAATCCTCCCAACTCAATTAACCCCCCCCCCCCAAAAGGATTGAAAATGGGTGTAGGGTACAAAGTGGCCTTCAAAGCAGAACAAACATCAAAACAAAATCACAGAGAGAATTTCGGGCCCTTGGGCCAGTGACAGCGGTGCTTCTATAGAAACAAAATATACAAAACCAGAGAGTGAACGAGACAAGCAGAACAATCATCATTAAACCCTTCCATCCACCTCCACCAAATAAAATGGATCCCGTTTTGTTGACCGGTCATAAAGTGATGGTAGTGCCCAAAAAGTGTTTTGGGAGGACTTTCATGGAGGATCAAGGGGAGGGAGGAAGTTGCAAATATGTATAGCAATGACTTATGACTATGAAAATAAACCTGGATATTTCCCATTGATGTTTCCTGGCCAACTTGGTGCATTTAAACCTATCTCTATCAGCTTCAAACCTAAGCTGTGGAAAATGTATTGGTCGTCGTGCCTCCCTTTCTCCGTGTCCTGTGGACAAAAAACAGCACCTGTTATGATAGGGAGGAAGGATTGGGAGGCAAGACCAAAATTCCCCAAACTTCTGGGTCATTTTGCTCTACTGTCTATTATGACGAGCTCCTCTGGCTAATTCTGAAACATTCACCCAAAGCAAAATGAAGAATGCCCCTTTTCAACTATCAAGGTTCTGACGAGGTCATCACAATCATCTCGGAAGGGAAGCTGCCTTCCTCAGAATTGGTTCACCCCGTTGGTGTGTTTGTGTACGTGGAGAGAGGGAGCGAGCAAAAGGTGGCATGTAGGTAAGTCTGCGTGTAGATATGAAGGTGTGGTTGAGTGTTGCTTGCATGTGTCAACAGGAAGGACCTGTTCTTCCCCCATCACCTACGTCGAGCAAATTTTTTACTATTCTCATCTTCTCTTTTTGGAGTTGGCTTGCTTGCTTCCCAAATATCAAAAGAGTTGGGCGAAGACTCCCCTTCATTGCATCTCATAAAACTAGCCATGATTCTAACACAGCAGGACACATCAAGGCAATGCAAAAAAAAAAAAAAAAAAGCTTGTGTCAGCCTAAGGCTGGAGTTTGGGAGCAGAAAGCCTACTCTATGAAGTTCAGAAGATGGTTTGGGCCTTGAACACAAATCCGGGTGTTGCATGCATAGATGGGGGTACCCCAAAGAAGCACTAAAAGGAACCTCCCTCTCCTAGTTACAGCCAAATAATAAATATTATTGGTTCTAGGTTGGTTCTAGGTGGTCCTTGCCTGCCTAGCAGTTCGAAAGCATGCAAATGCGAGTAGATAAATAGGTACCCCTTTCAGTGGGAAGATAACAGCGCTCCGTGATGTCATGTTGGCTACATGACCACGGGAACATCTTCGGACAACGTCGGCACCCTTGGCCAAGAAATGGAGATGAGCACCGTGCCCTCTAGAGTCGGACATGACTAAACAGGGAAACTTTGACCTTTAATTAAACGTTGTACTAACTTGGTGGTGCATTGCTCCTTGGTAAGAACTTGTCCTGTCCTTGACATCTAAGGGTGAATGCCCTCTCGTCATTTGATGGGGCCAATGTGGCAACTTTCAAACCACCGATGGAATGTTCCCCTTTCTTGGTCTCCCTTGTGGATGGAAAGGGGAAACAGGAAGGACCAAATTTATCAACTTTAGCTTGGGGGGGAAAGGAAGGGATTCCTAACAAGCTAAGAGTGGGGTGAGGTGACTGTACAATGTGGCCTCTTTGTGGAGGGACGCAGGGGAAGCCTGTGTGTTGTGCACATTTTTTTTTTCCAATTTTCCCTTTGCTTTTAACCCTTCCAAAGCTGACGGGACCAACAAACTGGGAACTCTCGGTGTCGAAGAAACTTTTCCATACATAAAAGTATCTTTAAAAATCCTTTAGAGCTAAGGGGAGGGGGAAAAAAAGCCTTTCCTTAAAGCACCCTATGCATAATTGCCTTAAAAAAATAACATTGCTACTTTTTATTTTTATTTATTTTTGTGAAAAGAAAACGGTTTCCTTTTTAAACTTGCAGGAGAGAGTACATTCTTAAAGATGCGGCTAGACGCTTTAGAAAAATTAACGGGTTTAATCCCTCGGTTATTAATTATTATTTTCCTCTATATTTCCTGAAGGAAGGAAGGAAGGAAGGGGAAAAAAAAAACAGAGGCTGAATTATCTGCCATCAAGTTACTTAAATAGGAAAGAAGAACTAAGTTTCCGGAGATAGGGATATGGGAATCCTTTGGAGGCAAACTTAAAAATTCAAAAGTGCATCTCTGTATGCATTTGTCTGTATAATCACAATGCCTTTTTAGTTACCAACTTGCATGGTTCGTTTTCACTTTGTGTGTGTGTGTGATGTGTCCGTACGTGTGTGTGTGTGTGTGTGTGTGTGTGTGACTCGCACTTTGTTTTGCCTTTTTTTTCCAAATATTTTATTATATATTATTATTATTATTATTTTTCCTCTCGCTGTGATTGTTTCCAAAGATGCTGCTTGCTATACAGGATGGGAGGAGGAGGGGGAAGGAAGAGGGGAGGGGGAGGGGTCAGTATAAGCCGCAGCCTCGAAGATTGTTGGCAATGATGATGTCGGTGACGGCATCAAATACGACCTGGATGTTGCCTGTGTCTGTTGCACAGGTCATGTGACAATAAATCTCCTTGTTCGGCGAACGGTTTTTGCTTTCAAATTGTGCTTGGATATAGGCTGCTGCATCTTCGTACGTGTTGGGTCCTGCAGAGAAGGAAGAATTCGTTTCAGTTAGTTGTCAGGAGCAGTGTAGTGGGACTAGAAGCCAGGTGGCCCTGAGTTCTAGTCCTGCCTTAGCCAGCTGGGTGGACCTTGGGCCAGCCATTCTCTTTCAGCCCTAGGAAGATTTGGGCTTCTGTGCCCAAATCTATTTGAACAAGCCCAGACCATGTTTGAGAGCCAGGTGTAGTGGGTAAGGCATCAGGCTTGATATCAGGAGATTAAGAGTTCTAGTTTTTCTTGGGCACAAAGCCAGCTGGATGGCCGGTCCCTTTCTCTCAGCCCTAGGAAGGAGGCATTGGCTAACCATTTCTGTGTCCAAACCTATTTGAACAAGCCAAGGACGTATTAAGAGACCCAGGTTTGGTGTAATAGTTAATGCATCGGGCTATGTACCAGGAGACTGGAAGTTCTAGTCCTGCCTTAGGCACACAGCCAGTTGGGTAACCTTGGGCAGTCACTCTCTCTCAGCCCTAGGAAGGAGGCACTGGAAAATGTGCCCAAGCTATTTGAACAAGCCTACCCCATATTAGAGAGCCACACGTGGTGTAGCGGTTAAGGCATCAGGCTATATCCCAGGAGACTGGGAGTTCTAGTCCTTCTTTAGGCACGAAACTTAGGGTGATGTTGGGCCAGTCATTCTCTCTCTCTCAGCCCTAGCCAAGACTTCTGAGAACCCTTGCCAAGAAAACTGCAGGGATTGTCTTGGCAGTCTTCAAAAATCGGACATGATTCAAGAGGAGAGAGAGAAAAAAATATATCATTGCATCCTTCCAAACTAAGACTATGTGGGTGTGTATAATTTATTTATTTATTTTGGGAAATTTATATAGCTGCCTGCGGGCTCAGAGAGATTAAAATGAGAACGTAATAATGCAAAATAGGACATGCTCTAGCTTATGAACAGTTTTGTACTAGGTTTGAAATAGGACTTTAATCAGAAGGGTCAACAGAGTGACATTTCAACAGTGACTATGCAATTTGAGCTTCACCTCGTTTTACATCACTGTAGCCCCCAAAGTGCAAAGCTTTTTGATTGTGAAGTTGTGGTTGCTGTCTCACTTTTTTGACCACCCCACTTTGCAAATGGCCCTTGGGTTAGCCAATTGTGGGAACCCAGACATTGGTATTAGATGTTGTGTGAAGCCCATTTCTCAATCTTACCAGCTTTAAGATGGATGGACTTCAACTCAACTTCCATGCATCTTCTAGTTGCCAAGGTTGGGAAGCCCTGCACTGACCCACAACAAGGGAAGACACAGGGCAGGGGTGAAATGCTCCTGGCTCAGACCGGATCGCCCGATCCGGTAGCGATGGAGGCAGGTGGTTTGGAGAACCGGTAGCCAAAATCCCTCCCCACTCCCATGCTCAGCTGAGCCGCGCAATCATCAGAGGCTTTTTATTTTATTTTTAAAAGCATTTTTTCTACAACCTCTCTGGCCGAAAACATGCTTTTAAAAGTAAAAAAAAAAGCCTCTGCCAATCAGGCAAGCCAGCTGGGATCGTCAGAAGCTTTTAGAAGCATTTTTTACAACCTCTTCCGCCGAAGAGATTGTAGAAAAAATAGTTTTAAAAGTAAAAAAAAAAAAAGTTGGCCACACCCACTCAGTCATATTACCCGCACCACCAAGCCACGCCCAGAGAACCAGTAGTAACAAATTTTACATTTCACCACTGACACAGGGGTTGGGTTTATCCAGTTGGCGCTTGAATATCAGACCAGCTACTTTCTTTTCAGATTTGGGGGAAATAATAATTGTCTCTGTCCTTGAATATTAGGAGTCACTGAACATCCACAGTAACTACTCCTAAGAGACAGTTTCCATGTGGACTTCGATATTTTGATTTGTTGATTCCACGGCTGAATGTTTGGGTGTATTTCTCTTTTTTCCCCCCTGGGTTTTGTGTGTGTGTGTGTGTGTGTGTGACAACTTGTCTGATTATGGGTTCTTGAGAATTAGTCAATTATGTTTCAGCCCAGTGTGTTTTAAAAGCAGCCAATATGTTAATACAGCTTGGCAGGTTCAATTATATTGATGTACAATGCCTAGACTAGGGGTCTGCAACCTTAAATATATATAAATTCAAATAAACTAAACTAAACTAAACTAAACTTAAACACTTAAACTAGCTATTAGCTAGTTTTAGAAAATACACTTTTCCCAAAAGGCTTCCACAATTTTGGCCACTAATGTAGGACAGTCTGTGCAAAGAACTATATTTTTTGCACTGATTCTCTGTAATACAAGGAACCCCATCCTCTACACGAACACACAAACACACACCATGCATTCTCTGTGTAGGTCTCCGGGACGCAGACTCCATTCAGGTCACAATGCAGTGGAGCCAACTGCATTCAGTTCAATGAAGGGAAGCCATGATGTCATTTGCCCCCATTGAAACTCCTGGTGTCACTCACTCTGACAGCCCCCTCTGGGACAATCACAAGCCTGAAAGGGGCTTTTGGCTGCGTGAAAACCAGGGTTTTGTTGTTGTTGTTCACAAAGTTTAATTAAAAGCATCTTTGGGCTTGAAGCATCACTCAAGCACTCCCCCTTGCATCTTTGCAGTGTTCCCAATTCCAGTGTGTTAACACAAGGCTGAACCTCTTTATACTGGAAATTTCTTAATTGCACTGGGTAATGGTGGTGTTTCTCAGGGATTATTGACAGAGGAGGGAAGAAGTTTTAAGCAACAAGAACCTTGTATTTGGGTACAAAGAAGGTATCCCTGGGCTATCAGACACCTGAATGCCAACTAGCATCATAACTAATAATGAGCCTGAGTGGTGCAGCAGATTAATGCAGACTAATGCTACTGTTAAAGGTAGTATTTAGCTTCCAGCTGCTTGCAATTACTGCGAGTTTAATTCTCACCAGGCTCAAGGTTGACTCAGCCTTCCATCCTTTCTAAGGTAAGTAAACTGAGGACCCGGTTTGTGGGGGCAATAAGCTGACTTTGTATAAAATATACAAAAGTATGAAGGCTGTTGCTTAACGCATTGTAAGCCGCCCTGAGTCTCCAGAGAAGGGCGGCATATAAATAAATAAATAAATAAAAAATAACTACATAGTATGATGGACTTCAGGGCCGGTGCAACGTGTAACATGTTCACACTGGTGCAACAGGACTGGGTGTTTTGTTAACATGATTTATTGGGTTAGGGATTTTCTATTTCCACTGTGAGTTGTATTGTGTTGGGGGTGTGTGCACTGAGGAAGCTCCATCAATCTCATTGTACATATGTTATGCAGTGTCAATAAAGGTTATTATTAAGGTAATGCCCCCAAAAAACAATCTAGAGCTTTTAAAAAGGTTATATGTGTAGGCAGGTTAAAAAGGTTATATGTGTATATCTGTGGCAGCACCTGCCCTCTGGAATGACCTCCCCCCGGAGATACGGAGAATACCAGATCTCCGGGCTCTGTTGTTTCATCAAACTGGGCTGGCGTAACCCCCCCCCCCCGCCCCACCCTTGGATATTTTAAATTGTAATGTGGATTGTTTTAAATTTTGGGCCAAATTTATATAATTCTTTTAATAATTTTAAATTTTGTATTGGAATGTTTTTTATTCTTGGCTGTGCACCGCCCTGAGTCCAGTAGGAGAAGGGCGGTATACAAATTTAAATAAATAAAATAAATAAATATCCATGGCCTAAACTCATGTTTCGAATTTCACTCGAGAACATAAAGATCCTTCGAGATTTGGCTATCCCTGTGACCTGTGGCTATTTTAAATTATATTTTAAAATTCAGGCATCTTATCCAGGTTAATAAAGATGGTGGCCGTATTAGAACATGTTAGTATTCCATGGAACCACTGCCAACAGCTGGACAGAAGAGTGGGAACTCCCTAAACCAGTATTTCTCAGCCCCAGCAACTTTTAAGATGGGTGAACTTCAACTCCCAGAATTCCCTCACCAGGTTGGCAGGAGAATTCTGGGAGCTGAAGTCCTTAAAGTTTGCAGGGGGCTAAGGAACACTGTTCTAAAGGCTAAGATAAGGGCTGTGTTACTCTCCATTCATTCTTCTGAATCAAATCTTTGAATTATTGAATGAAATCAAAATAGATGCCTTCAGAATTATTAAAAAAAAAACACACACCCTGGTTGCCATTCAGAGGCTGAAAAGAATTTTGTACTTATGCAAACAGGCTATTTCTGATTGGAGCCCAAAGAATTGCAAATCCCAGCTGACTCGGTTTTTGTTAAAAAAAAACAACAACCAACTGTACAGTTGAATTGGATTGATTCGACTTCAAGTTTTCAGATTCAAAAGGTGGTGTTGCACAATTTTAGAAGACCCACACAAAATGTTTTGGAAGCGGGGCTGAATTAAGAGCTCTTCTTGTGCCATGTCCGTCATCGGACATTGGCCATCATGTTCACTTCAATAGTCCTTTACAGCAGTCCCTGGGTGGTTTACAATGCCAGCATATTTCCCCCAACAATCTGGGTCCTCATTTTACCAACCTCAGAAGGGTGGAAGGCTGAGTCAGCCTTGAGTCGGTCAGGATCGAACTGCTGACAATCGGCAGAGTTAGCCTGCAATACTGCATTCTAACCACCGTGTATCCATGGCGCAAGAGGCCAGGATCTTCATGCTAGAATGCTCGCTGTGAGGCCCAACATTCCTAGATGTCTAGTACAAAGCCACAATGTTTTCCTTTCTCATGTCATTGGTGTGATGATGCCACAGTGCCTGAGATGTCAGTCCGCCTCCCATGTGGATGCTTGGATTGGATTGGTTAGCCCTTGCAATCTAGAGCAGGGGTCACCAACCTTTTGGACCTCAAGGACCACTGAACTCATGATTTTAAATCCTGCGGACTACTAATATGATCCGCCTAATGACCAGTGGCTGGGTGGGCGTGGCTAGGTGGTCATGTGACTTGATGGGCATGGTCAACTCAATGTCACTCATGTTTAGGGGTGCCTCGCCGGCCTCTACTCGTCCCTCCCCTCCTGACTAGGAGTGGGTAGGTAGGAAGGACTTTCCTACCTGCCCGCCCAGACTCCTTAGTGCCCCAAACAGAAAGCAGTTGTTGGGGCTAAGCAGCCACCACAAGAAACAGTTGGCAAAACAGCTCAGTTCAAATTGGATCTGACCGAGAAGGAAGCTCAGCAGAAGCACCTCACTGAGGACTAGGAGCATAGGCCTTCCAAGCAGAGCGAAGACCTGTGGGAGTGCAAGGCCAGGTACCAGCGGCTGGAGGCTCAGCAGGCTGAGATGGTCAGAGTTCCAGGCCATGATGCAGTCCCACTGGAACAAGGCCCTCCGGCTCTTCGCTGCCAGTAGCACTTCCCTCCAGCCTTCGCCCAAAACCCTGCACTAGGAGGTTGAAGCGGATCCCAAGTCACAACTTCTGCCCCCCTCCAACCCACACAAAAAGACCCCAAAGGGGGAGACACTCTGCAATAACCCAAATGTTCATTGCATGTATCCAGCCCAGGGGCTGGATTATCCAGCCCAGGACCCCTGATTTAGTGCAATATTAAAAATGCAAATAATTTTTCCGTGGACCATCAAAATTTTATCGCGGACCCACCAGTTGGTGATCGCTGATCTAGACTTCTATTTTTCAACCTCAGTAACTTTAAGATGCGTGGACTTCGACTCTCAGAATTCCCCAGCCAGCACAGCTGGCTGGGGAATTCTATGAGTCAAAGTCCACGCATCTTAAAGTTGCCCAGGTTGAAAAACAGAGATCTAACAATCCCAGACAGAGCCCTCCTTACCTGTGTATTCAGGGAAGCAGATGGTCAGAGGTGATTTTTTTATCTTCTCACCAAACAGGTCTTTCTTGTTGAGGAAGAGAATGATGGAGGTATCGATGAAGAATTTGTTGTTACAGATGGAGTCGAAGAGCATTAAAGACTCATGCATGCGGTTCTGCATCGGAAAGAAAGAAGGAGGCGATGGAAAAGGAGAAAAAAGGGGGATTGGAGAGAGAGAGAGAGAGAGAGAGAGAGAGAGAGAGAGAGAGAGAGAGAGAGAGAGAGAGACCAAGTTAAGCTTAAGAGAAAAGAACAATGGCCATGCCAGTAGTGAAAATACCAAAGTTAAAGAATCCTGTTCAATGAATTATCATTTAGGATGCAGAAGAAGGAAGAAAATCAGAAGTTAATTTCATTTGCATGAAGGACCTGGGTTTTGTCGACATCTTAATGCTGCTGTCTCTCTCTTTTTTTGCATTACTTTGAGCATGTAATACAGGTTAAAAAAAAAAAAAGATGAGGTCATGGCTGCCACTGTTTGGAAGTCCTAATGCTTTCTTCCTAGTTTTCTTGCTCCTTTAAATCATCCAGAAAATTCACCTCGCGCGATAGAGTTGGTGAGAATAAGAAAGATGATACACCTAATTGAGGAAGTGAGAAAAGTCAGAAGTCGCTTTTTTCTTATCCTTTTTATCTTCTGAATCTCTCTCTCTTTTCTTTTTTCTTTCTTTTTTCTTTCTTTCTTTTTCTTTCTTTTTCTTCCCTTCCCTTCCCTTCCCTTCCTGTTTTCTTTCTTTCTTTTTCTTTCTTTTTCTTTCTTTCTCTCTCTCTCTCTTTCCCTCCCTCCCTCCCTCCCTTGATATTTCTTTATGTTTGTACTTTAACTCACAATAAATTCCAATTTCTTTAAAAACCAGAGTTATTTCAGTTGTGTAGTCATAGCTTTTTTGATCATCTGCTAGTTATTTCCCGAAAACCCTTTCTTCCTCTACGCTATTCTATATTCTCTAAATCCTTTACATCTCCATAAAAAATCTTCAAATCTCTACGTGCACTATTCTCTTTCTCAGGAAACTGTTAGGATGAAAAATTTCCTTAGTAAGAAGTGGTGTAGACATGTTCCGCTATATTTTTACATATGAATTTCCTCCGATCTGTCTTTGTTAGCTAAAGGTGAAGGAGCCTCTGCAGTTTTTACTCTGCTAGTTGTTGATTCTATGGGGTAGTGCATTTCTATGGTCATGTGGCTAGTAGGATGTCATGGAGCATTGTTACTTTCCCGCCAAAATGGTTCCTATTTATCTACTTGCATTTGCATGTTTTCAAACAGCTAGATTGGCAGGAGCTGGGGCGAGGACAGGAGCTCACCCCATTGCATGGCACTCGAGTCCCAAACTGGACTGTCAGTTTTCCAGCTGACAAGTCCAACCTTTTAACCTCGAGCCATCGCACCGCCCTGTACTTTGCAGAGGGAAATCCAATAAAGTGTCTCGGACACTAGAAAATAGCTGGCACTTTATTAAGATTTGGTAACTAATAAATACATGACAGCCAATAAATTATTACAATAAGAATCAAAAGAACTCTCGGACTGGACTGAGGCTCATTCGCACATCATACAAAATGATCATTAATACAGTCGCGGCTGATCCAACATGGGGAAAAAATCGGAATAAAAGGATTCTGCAGCTAATTTGCAAACATAAAGGAGAGGCTCAGCCAACTCCCGTCTCCTTCAAAACTCTTATCTCTGTAAAGCATTTTAAGCAGCCAGCAGGAAAAAAGCAAGAAAAAAGAGGCATGATAGGAAAAAAAAAAAAAGGAAATATCAAGAAGACTGGATAATATATTACAGGGTTGCATAGGACTCTCCAGATTGGCTCCAGACCCATTATTATGTTTTTATTGAGACAGAAAGGGAAAATCATTAAATACATGTAGAGCTAAAGATACCTTTGTGTTGTGCTCAACTCCCTGGAAAGTCATGGGCACATCCAAACAATTTCCTTGCCAGCCATATATTTTATTTATTGATCTAATGATGCTCATAACCCATTCCGTTTCCAGGAACCTCTGGATGGTAGAGGATAACAACCACCATTATAAACATACATTGATTTCTACCTGCATCCTTTTCCCCTTCTTTTTCTACAATAGTGGCAAAATTGTGGAAAAGTGTATTTTTGAAGTTTGATGGCCAATAACACCACTTTTGTTTGGAGTTTCGAGATAATCATATTCTACTGCTGGAATGGCCTGGGAATAGCCCAGACCTTCACCCAATCAGCTTCTATGGAGCTGACTAAAGAAACTTGTTAGTCAGAAGTGATCCAGCAATAAAACCTGGTTAATAGAAGCCATCATTCCATCTTGGTTTCACATTATAACAACTGCAGAGCTAAAGGACTTGGTTCACTCCATGGGAAGACATTGTAATTCATGCTAAAGGTTAACTGACATGGTGATCATTTTTGTACATTGCATTTTTTCGATGGTGATCATTTTTGTATATCTCGTTTTTTCTACGTGTTTCACTTTTCTTCTTTATTCTGTAACTGCTATTCTAATAGCAAATCCTTCATAAAATTTATTGTATTACATTCTTATTTAAATTATCTTTCCATCGATATATCATTTTATGCTACTCCCCCCCCCCCCCAAAAAGTGGTGTTATTAGCTAGTTTTAGAAAATACACTTTTCCCAAAAGGTTTCCACAATTTTGGCCTCTACTGTAACTTGCAGCCCTGGAATTCTCTGAATGCCTCCCATCAAAGGCCCAACTGGCCAGATCCTATTTAGCTTCAGAGCTCAGCAAAAGGTTGGTCAGATGCTCCCACTTGTTGAGACACCTATTGATAAGCCCGATAAACACAGTAGATAGGTAATGAGAGCCTGAGTAGCGTAGGGGAGTAATGCCTCCTACAAAGGCAGCATTTAAGATCCAACTGCTGCAATTACTTGCTAGTTCAATCCCAGGCAGGCTCAAGGTTGACTCAGCCTTCCATCCTTTATAAGGTGGGTAAATTGAGGACCCAGTTTGTTGGGGGCAATAAGCTGACTTTGTATAAATATAAATATACAAAAGTATGAAGGCTATTGCTTAACGCATTGTAAGCCGCCCTGAGTCTCCGGAGAAGGGCGGCATATAAATTAAAAAAAATAAAATAAATTCCAGAGTATATCTCTAAATTTGGGAACAAACAATTTGGGATGGCCAATGTCGAAATCCTGTTGAATTATTTAATCAGAAAGGAGATTTTTTGCCTTTTTAAGGTGGAAAACAAAGTAAGATTGTAACATAGATGTTCTGCTAGATCAAATGTTTTTCAATAAAATGACAAAAAGCAGTGTGGGACCGATGCATCTTGATGCATGCAAAAAAGGGCTGGAGGTTGTAGCATGATGCTGCTTGCATCATGTGCCCCCCTCACTCCTGCCACTATAGCATAACCCCAAAGTAAGTTTAATGCAGTCAAGCAACAAAGCTCCCCTGAGCCCCTGTTTCAAACTAGGAAATGCAAGGGATTACAGCAGGGGTCCCCAACCCCTGGTCTTGGCCCCAGTCCGTGGCCTGCCAGAAACCGGGCAACGCAAACAAACAAAGCCCCATCCATGGGATGCAGGCAGCATGTGAAACGATGGCCCCTCCAGTCCACGGAAAAACCTCTCTCCACGGAACCAGTTCCTGATGCCCAAAAGATTGGGGACCACGTCACTGGATTACAGGGTCGTTAAAAGAAAAAAAAAGTCACATAAATCGCAACTTGCTGGCTTCACACACCACACAAACCTATAAACTAGGGTCGTGATGGCAAACCTATGGCATGCATCAGATGTCCATGGCGTTTCTTTTGTGAGCTTCTGTTTCCCTGCAAATGACGAAACAGAAGGTCACGAAAGAAAAAGATCTTACCTCTCGCCACGCTGTCGGTGTTGGGATGCCCCACCTCTCACCAGCCAGCAGGTGTTCGGGTCTCTGCTGCGCATGCACGCATGTCCGTGCATGTCTGTGTGCATGTCCATGCATGTTTGTGTATGCACATGTGTGCATCTTTCAGTTTGGGCATGCACACACATGCAGTTTGGGCACTCAGTGTCTAAAACAGGGGTCTCCAACCTTGGCAACTTTAAGCCTGGAGGACTTCAACTCCCAGAATTCCCCAGCCAACACAGCTGAAGTCCACCAGGTTTAAAGTTGCCAAGGTTGGAGACCCCTGGTCTAAAAGGTTTGCCATCACTGAACTAGGGTTTATGGACCACACGGGTGGATTCTAGACTAAAAAGGAAAGAAGTTACATTATGACTTACGGTGATGGGTTAAGACAGCCTTGATATATAGCCTCAATTATATCTTCGTGCCAAAGAAAAATTGAAAAAGAGATCCCTAACGTATGAAAGGCCAAATAGTCATTTGTTTTACATCACCCCCACGTTACAAAGGGCTACATACAACATGTTATATGTAGGCACAGGGAATAAAATCTCTCTTGGAATGTTCCACACTTTGCAAAACATCTTCCCATTTTGACAGTCACTATTAAATAGGATTGCGGGATACATTATCCACAGCAAGGCAGTGGAGGGTTGCTCCCGGTTCGGTCCTGTTCTTGCGAACTGGTAGTATCGGCGGCAGGAGGCTCCCCCCACCCGTCCGGACATCATCATTATAACGGGCGCATGCTCCCGTTATAAACCAGTAGCGGAGGTAAGTAAAACCCACTCCTGCGATGAGCATTGTATTACCAAGCAAGCTTTTAACTGTTAACACAAAATGTCTCGTAGTCAGCCCTTCTCTGCAGTGGAGAGATAATAAAAACCCAGCAATTTACTGCTTTGAGGCTCAGTTTGGCGTCATAGGTATTTGTTACAAGCCACCGAGTTACCACAATGAGACACGCACAATGACATCATTCCTACCGACGACGTTGGTAGGCAATTCACATCAGTTGAGTCATGATGTGAGTTGTTTGGTGCCGATGATGTCATACAGCACAATTTGTCATTTCTTCTCTCTTCAACGTGGCACAACGAACAATTCTCTGCTAATGATCTTCAAATACCACCAACATTAATAAGACCTTCAGTGGCACCAAAAGCAATGCAAGATGGCCACAGACAGTGTAAGATGGTTACTGCAACACTGCAGCTCGTCCCACCATGAAAGCTGTCAAAAACCTCACAACCTCACCTAAACCCACTAGAAACAGTGACTTAGGTAACCATAATAATGAAAATAATCTCACACTTAACACCACAAAAACTAAAGAATTTATAATTGACTTCAGGAGGAAGAGAGATGTACATCTACCTCTGTACATAAATGGTGAGGAGGTGGAGAGGGTAGGTAGTTTTAAATTTCTGGGCACTTATATCTCGAAGGACCTCTCATGGACTATGAATGCTAACATGCTTGTGAAGAAGGCACAGAAGAGGCTGTACTTCCTGAGAATGCTCAGGAAGATAAATCTAGCTCAGCATCTACTTCTGTCCTACTATCGCAGCACCATTGAGAGTGTCCCAACATACGGCATTCTTGCATGGTATGGGAGAAGCTCTGCAGCAGACAAAAAAGCTCTACAGAGAATCATTAAAACTGCCCAGAATATCATCGGACTCCAGCTACCAGCCCTGGATGACATCTTCGAATCTCACTGTTTGAGGAAGTTGCATAACATTCTCAGAGACTCTTCCCATCCTGCTTACCATCTTTTTGGACTGTTGCTTTTTGGCAGAAGATACAGAACAATTAAAACTCGGACCGCACGTCTTCTGAATAGTTTTTATCCCAGAGCTATAATTGCACTCAACAATGAACTAAAGGGCCACCATCAGTGAATTGTTAGACAGAATTACTTGGTCTGTTGTGTCGATGTTTGGATGGCTTAGGGGTGGGGAATTGTGATGGGTGGGAGTGTGTTTGGAGTTTATGTGTGTGGGATCTGGTCTTTGGGTATCAAGTGAATTTCGTTGTATAGGTATACTGTGTATACACCTACAATGACAATGAAGTTTATTTATTTATTATTATTTATGACTCTATGAAGATTTTTTAGAAACAATGCGACTATTTCTCCATCCTGCCCTTTTCCCTCTGTCGCAAATGGAGAATCGATTAGGCAGACCAGCCACACAGATAATCAGGTATGCAATACAGAATGAAACAATAGCAATAACATAGATGCATTATTGCAAGTTTGGACTGACCAGGTTGGGAACAGACTATCCTGGGGGAAAAAAAATCTATTTATATGGTTGCTAAAAGTTAAAACCAACTTAACAGCACACAACTAAGCATCCATCAGTCCGCAACCTCTTTAAGGTTGTGTGATTTATACATTGCAACATTGATTTTTATTGTTCCTGCATTCCTGGAATACAGAATGATAGCATCCTTAAGGAATGCAATATGGACCAGAGGTGGGTTTCAGCAGGTTCTGACCAGTTCTGGAGAACCGGTAGCGGAAATTTTGAGTAGTTCGGAGAACCGATAGTAAAAATTCTCACTGGCCCCGCCCCCATCTATTCTCTGCCTGCCAAGTCCCAGCTGATTGGGAGGGAATGGGGATTTTACAGCATCCTTCTCCTGGAGTGGGATGGGAATGGAGATTTTACAGTATCCATCCCCTGCCATGCCCACCAAACCATGCCACACCCACCAAGCCACACCCACAGAACTGGTAGTAAAATTTTTTTGAAACCCACCACTGATATGGACGCTTTTCATATGAATATCATAGCTTAATTCACATTTGCGGAAGGCACTCATGTTGACGCCGACTATTTCTTTGTGAGTGTGACTCCTTGGAGAAGCCCTTTGTCACTCAGTACTGATTTACTGGTAAATAGGGTAGCGCTAGCTTGCCTGCTTGCAAAAGGTGAAGAGAAAACATATAACACAGTGTGTCCTGTTTGTTGTGGTTACTCATCCCTGCAGAGGGCAATTATACAACAATGAACTAAGAATATTGCTAAGTTTAACAGGAGCATGCCTCTATTTGCAGATTAATTAACCCTCCCTCTTTTTGTGGCAAAAGATAGAATGTCCTGTTGAATTGCTTTGAGCTTAAGACAGTAATGAAGCTTCCTCCAATGTCCGCCCCCATGACATGCCATTCTATGGGAGAAATTCTACGGCATGAAATTCTAGAGCACGGGTCTCCAAACTTGGCAATTTTAAGACTGGGAGTTGAAGTCCACAGGTCTTAAAGTTGCCAAGTTCTAGAACATTCCATGCTACAGGAGGCTATTGACAGGGTTTCAACGAATGTCCTAATTAAATCATGAGCCATGAGCCAAAGAAATCCAGTTATTTATTAGAAGCTTCATGTCAGCACGTTCCCAAATGAAACCAACTCTGACTCCACGTAATTTACAGCCCCAATCATGACCTTGTTTCCCCCCTCTCCCCAGGGTGTGTCATCAATCACATTCGCCAACAGAACAATTTCACGGGTGGTAGAGATCACTCCCCTCCGGTCACTCTGGGTAACCCTGGGAGACAGCCTTGATAAAGATATCTCTGAAACGTGCTCCTGTCTTTGGCTGCCGTGTTGCTTTATCGGTTTCCCATCCCCCTTGCCTATGGCAACTTGAGAACAGGTCAGGGATGCTTTGCGAGTTAACAGCTATATTAAGATTTTAAAAGCCAAAGATAAGGAGATGCTTTAAGATTGGGAAACACTGCAAAAATTTATATGCAAGTCTTGACTTTGGGATTTCCACATTTGCATTGATTTAGGATTCCCCGTCAATGTGCCTGGGCAAGATAAGTAGAATTTTACTATGTGCAAATATTTAAGGATGGAAAGCGCTTGTGTTGTAGCAATCTAGTGCATTTTTTTGGCGATGGTTAGATGAGACGTCCCTGCAAAAATTATTGCAGACGGATTAGGTGCCCTCCAAAAATGCCGAGATTGCACCTTCCCAAATTCCCAAGCAGAATGGGTCAACAATCACATCATTTCATAAATTTGGAAGGTACCAAATCTGTGTTTTTCACATTGGCCGACTTCTAAGATGTGTGGATTTGAAATCCCAGAATTCCCCAGCAAGGCACGAAAGCCAAAATCCCCCAGAATTCCCTCTGCTGGCTGGGAAATTCTGGGAGTTGACGTTCACCCAGTTTAAAGTTGCTAAGGCTGAGAAATAATAAAAAAAAACCCAACCCTAAAATTATTGCAAAGATGTTCCTGGTAAATTGGACGTCCACTTATCCTTCACAGTAAGATTGGTGTAATTTCAGCCATTTTAAGATGTGTGGGGTTCCTGATGGCTGAGGAATTCTGGGAGTCCACACACCCTAAAGTGTCTGAGGTTCAGAAATACTGCCCAAAGTAGAGTCACAATCGAATTCCAAATCTTTTAATTTAGGCTTTCATTCAAGGATGTATCGGATGTGAATTTGCTTCAAAGCACAAACAAACACATTTCTTTTACAGCTCTGAAAATATTCAATAGGAACACTCTCAAAATATTACCTACCTGTACGACTAGACTTTTCCCAGTTGCAATGTATGGCTGTGTAAGTTGGACTATAAGAAAGGCTCAGCGCCAAAGGATCGAGGCCTTTGAACTCTAGTGCTGGAGAAGACTCCAGTGAGTCCCTTGGACTGCAAGGTGATCCAACCGGTCAGTCCTAGAGGAGATCAACCCTGACTGCTCTTTAGAAGGCCAGATCCTGAAGATGAAACTCAAAGACTTTGGCCACCTAATGAGAAGGAAGGACTCACTGGAGAAGAGCCTAATGCTGGGGAAGACTGAGGGCAAAAGAAGAAGGGGTCGGCAGAGAACAAGGTGGCTGGATGGAGTCACTGAAGCAGTCAGCGTGAGCGTAAATGGACTCCGGGGAATGGTAGAGGACAGCAAGGCCTGGAGGAACATTGTCCATGGGGGCGCGATGGGTCAGACACGACTTTGTGACTAACATTAAAAACAATGACTAGACAATGCTCCCTATTCAATGTCCACTTCTGCAAATATGACAATTGGCTTACACTAACACTTAGTCCATTGTATATTTTGGCTTAACTTAGGCAACAAAGATAAAAAGCAAAAATAAAACCCATCCATTCAGCATTACTCTTCAATAGTTAAGCCACTGATACCCAGAGACACATAGAGTCCATTGTTCACGTTCTTCTCTTAAACATCTACAATTGCAGTAATTTTACCAAATTTTTCATTTCATTTCTATTTATTTATGTATTTAAAGGATGTATATTGATGCCTGGCTCCCATAGTGGCTCATAAAAACAGAATAAAAACAGAACACTCCTTCTCACCTGGTGCCAGAACGATCGGCTATCAAATTCGTGGCTCAACCCCAACAGAACCCCAGCATTAATTGAATAAAAGTAGAAGTTGATCACCTAAGTGTGAATTTCAGACTTAGTTTCAGAGTTAGGTTTCCAACAATACAGCATTTACATTCAACTTCCCTCTAGCTCAACTCTGTTTTTGCCATTTTTTGAACGTGGTTCCTTCTTTTTATGTACACCGAGAGCATATGCACCAAAGACAAATTCTTTATGTGTCCAATCACACTTGGCCAATAAAGAATTCTCTTCTCTTCTCTTCTCTTCTCTTCTCTTCTCTTCTCTTCTCTTCTCTTCTCTTCTCTTCTCTTCTCTTCTCTTCTCTTCTCTTCTCTTCTCTTCTCTTCTCTTCTCTTGCCCTGTCTTCTCTTCTCTTCTTCTTCCCTCTACTTCAATCCAGGGGTGGCATTCACTTACCTATGCTACCGTTTTGCAAATGTGAGTGCACATACCACCTCTGTGCATGCACAGGACCTTCACGCATGCGCAGTGTGTCAAAAACAGGACGTGATGATGTCTGGGTGAGTGGGTGGAGCTTCCCTCAGTCGCCTCTACCGGTTCTTCTGAACCGGATAGAACCGGCTGAATATCACCACGGCTTCAGTCCATGTCTTGTCTTACTTATTTATTTTTCTTCCCGAATGCCCTTCCTTCTTTTTCATTCTTCCAAAGAAAGTCCATACAGTTCATTTGAGTGCAGGCAGTCCTCGAGTTACAACCGTCCATTTAGTGACCATTTGAAGTTACAATGACACTGAAAAAGTAACTGATTATCGTTTTTCCCAGTTACGACCGCTGCAGCATCCCCATGATCATGTGATCGAAATTCGGATGTTTGGCAGCTGAGTCATATTTATGACGGTTGCCGTGTCCCAAGGACATTTTTGGGACTTTTTAACGAGCAAAGTCAACGAGGAAGCCAGATTCACTTAACAACCAAGTTACTAAATTAACACCTGCAGTGTTTCACTTAATAACGGTGCCAAGAAAGGTCTTAAAATGCGGGGGTGGGGATGGGGAATCACTTAACTCTCTTTCTTAGCAAGAGTCATTTTGAACTCAATTTGTCGAAGACTCAATTATTAGTCGCTCTTTTTTTTAAAAAAATTAACACTTCTAGTCTAATAATTTACAAAGTATTCCAAACTCTGCAGAAGATCCCTAACAGATTCCTGAGGGCAGGCTCGTATCTCGTATCTTATCACTTCATCAGTTCTGCTCTCATCCCATTCCCCTCAATTCCATTAGCTGAAACAACTTTATATTATCTCGTGTCTCTAATTTGCAATGGCAATCTGATGCCTTCAACGCATCTCTTGGAACATCTCTCCCATAAGCCCCAGTTAGCCCCACTAACGGTCAGGATGGCGGATTATGAGGAAATGGAGCCCGATACATACAGAAAGGATCCAATAAGAAGATCTTTGTTTTTCTACCTGATTATTCTGATTCAGTTAAGATCTACCTGCCTTCCGTAGATGCATACAAACCTAGCATTCTTCTATGGTTTCAGGAAAGTCTTACTGATTGGCCAGATAGTCATAAGATTAACAGAATAATAAAGTTGGAAGAGACCTTGGAGGTCTTCTAGTCCAACTCCCTGTTCAGGCAGGGAACCCTTGACCAGTTCAGGCAAATGCTTGTCCCATCTCTTCTTTAAAAACTTCTTCTAAAGTGATGGAGCACCCACAACTTCTGGAAAACTTAACTTTCCCCGGTAGGTTTTGCAACCGTTTCCTTCTGGCCTTTGAATGTGTCTTTTGCTACTTTTCCCATTCCAAAATCAACTTCCTTAGACTTTCTACTTGCCTTCTTTCAAACTGAGGAGTCCCCGGCATAACTCTTAGCTCCATTATCCATCTCCCTTGGTTTTTTTTTCATCTATTTACTCCCACATTTCCTGCGATTTCCAATTGCCCTCTGCCTCATTCACATGGCACTTTTTGACACTCTTGTCATCTCAAACCAGATTCCATCCTCCATTAACTCTTCTTCACTCTGACTTATCATGATACCTAATAAATCTAACTATAAGCCAGGAACACTGCCTTGGAACATAATTCTGTTGGATATGGTGGTAAACCATCCTATTTATTTGTTTGTACCCTGCCTTTATTATTTTAACTCAAAGCAACATATCCAACACAACACAACTGAGCCTGGTGGCGCAGCAGCTTAAGTGGTGTTAAAGTGACACCAGCTGCCTGCAATTACTGCAAGTTGACTCAGCCTTCCATCTTTCGAGGTAGGTAAAATGAGGATCCAGATTGTGGGGGCAATAAACTGACTTTGTATAAAAAAGAACACCCCTTGGGGGTGGGGTGAAAGCCCTACTAAGCAGGTATATACAAAAGTATGAAGGCTATTGCTTAACGCACCCTGAGTCTCTGGAGAAGGGCGGCATATAAATTAATTTTTTTTAAAAAAACTCCCTCCTTCTTGTTTGCCCAGTACAACAACCCTGTGAGGATGCATTGGGCTGAGAGAGACTGGTACAAGGTAACCCAATCGGCTTTGATGTCTAAGGCAGGACTAGAATCAGTCTCCTAGTGATTGGCCCAAACTCACCCAATTGGCTTTGGTAGCTAAGGCGAGACTAGAACTCACAATCTCCTGCTTTCTAGCCTCCTATCTTCACCCTCAAGACCAAACTGGCTCTCCTTACTTCCTTTTCTCTACTCTACTTGATTGGCCTTGCTCCTCACCTTTCTAAAGGAAGAAGGTACACAAAGCTGGTTTCAAATTTAAAAGGGACCTTTGGTGTGTCCATCAAAATACATGGTCCCTTAATGTCATCCCTATTTCTTTCCATGAAAAATGAAACATTTGCTTGACAGGCTGTGTTCTTTGTGAAACTCTCATTCAGCTGCCCAGAGATGTGTGTGTGTTTGTACTATAAGATGGGTGGCTATAAGTTGTGGGAGCTCCATCACTGGAGATTTTCAGAAAGAGACTGGACAGCTATTTCTTCAGGATGGTGTTAAGTCTTCTGCCTTGAGCAGGAGGTTATGTTAATGTTAATGTTAATTTTATTTCTATACTTTTTTTAAATTTGATTTATATGCCGCCCTTCTCTGAAGACTCAGGGTGGCTTACAATGTGTTAAGCAATAGCCTTCATACTTTTGTATATTTTATACAAAGTCAACTTATTGCCCCCACAAACTAGGTCCTCAATTTACCTACCTTAGAAAGGATGGAAGGCTGAGTCAACCTCAAGCCTGGTGAGATTCGAACATGGAGTAATTGCAGACAGCTGGATGTTAATTAGGGTGCTTAGTCTGCAGAGCTATCCAGCCCTTCTCCCGAAGGACTCAGGGTGGTGTACAGCCAATTAAAAACACAAAATATACAAACATCATAATTTAAAAGTTATTAAAATTATTACACAATTTTGGCCAGAATTAAAACCCAAAACTTAAAACAAAAATTAAAACTCCAAATTTAAAATCATTTAGGTAGATAGCCCCGCCTGTCGGAACAGCAGGGTCTTGAGGGCACAGCGAAAAACACGGAGGTCGGAGATCTTGCATATCTCCGGGGGCAGTTCGTTCCAAAGGGCAGGAGCTCTCACAGAGAAGGCTCTCCCCCTGGGTGTCTCTAGCCGACATAGTTCGGCCGATGGTACCCTGAGGAGTCCCTCTCTAGGTTGGACTGGAAGACCTCCAAGGTCTCATCCAACTCTGTTATTCCAGTTTATATCAGGAATGTTGGAAACATTCATGATCTAAACCCATAGTTCCCGTTTAATGTTTTCTGAAAAAAGCACATTACTCCTGCAGGGTGCTAGGTTAGGTTTAGATTTAGGTTTATTGCATTTATATACCGCCCTTCTCCCATTGGGACTCAGAGCGGTTGACAGCCATATTAAAACAATCACATATAAAAATTAAAACTAACAAAATAATTAGACTATTTGGCCATAAAATTTAAAACCCCTACTAAAAACCCTTTTAAAAATTTAAAACCCTGTAGTCAGACCGGCTTGATGAAATAGTAGGGTCTTCAGGGCTCGTCGGAAGGCACGGAGGTCAGGAATCTTTCTTATATCCGGGGGCAGTTCATTCCATAGGGCCGGAGCTCCCACAGAGAAGGTTCTCCCCCTGGGGGCTGCCCACCGGCATTGTCTGGCCGATGGCACCTTGAGGAGGCCCTCTCTGTGAGAGCGTATTGGGCGGTGGGAGATATTCATTGGCAGAAGGCGGTCCTGTAAATATCCCGGTCCTAAGCCATGGAGCGCTTTGAAGATGGTGACTAGCACCTTGAAACACACCCGGAAGACCACCGGAAGCCAGTGCAGCTCGCGCAAGAGGGGAGTTACCTGGGAGCGACGAGTCGCTCCCATAACCACTCGCGCGGCCGCATTCTGGACCAGCTGGAGCCTCCGGGTGCTCCTCAAGGGGAGCCCCACGTAGAGAGCATTACAGTAGTCCAAATGGGAAGTGACCGTTTGAAAGACCGTAGAAAGATATTTTGCTAGACAAGCCCAACAGTTATCTGCTTCCAATGAATAAATGGGGGGAAAAAAATTCTGAACCACAGTGAGAATGCGAGTGGAAAACACAACCTTCTCAAGATGAGGACAACTCTGAACCTGGGAGTTAAAACGGAGCAGGCTGCTCTTTTTCAAATTTAAGAATTGGCCACTGATTGTCTAGTCCTTAAATGTGTGGATCGGATATGTTTCGCTTAAACAGCAAAAATAAATACATGGAATTCTTGCTCTTGAAATTCAAAATTCAGGAATTTCGGAGGTATTTCCGAATGGACAAACAGTAAAATTTGCAGACACGAAAGTCTAGGTTGGGTGGAAGGGAAGAGATTGGAGGGGGAGGGAGGGAGGGAGAAACAATGAAAAAAATATATCAGCCAAAACATTAATAATATATCTATTTTTTATGCTCTTAGGCTTTTTGTGAAAAAAAGAAATCAGAGAATTTAAAGGCAGAGGAACAGAGGTGGGAAAATGGACACAAGAGTTGAAAGTTTGAGTAAGATTTGGGAAATCCGCAATTTTTACAAAATTTCCTTCCGGGCATTTCCAGAGCTGATTATTTTCTTTATCCCTTTCGTGCAGGGGTGAAATGCTCCCGGTTCAGACCGGATCACCTGATTTGGTAGCAATGGAGGCGGGTGGTTTAGAGAAGTGGTAGCAAAAATCCCTGCTCCCCCCATGCCCAGCTGAGCCACATAATCATCAGAGGCTTTTTTTTTTTTTACTTTTAAAAGCATGTTTTCTACAACCTCTTCGGCCAAAAAAATGTTTTAAAAAGTAAAAAAAAAAAAAGCCTCTGATGATCACGTGGCTTAGCTGGGATCGTCAAAGGCTTTTGAAAGAAAAAAAACCCCTTTTTTTCTTTTAAATGCCTCTGATGATCCAAGCTGAGTTGCCTGATCGGCAGAGGCTTTTTTAAAAAGCCTCTGCCGATCAGGCAACTCAGCTGGGATTGTCAAAGGCTTTTAAAAGAAAAAAAGTCTTTGCTGATCAGGCAACTCAACTGGGATCGTCAGAGCCTTTCGAAAGCATTTTTTTACAACCTCTTCACCGAAGAGGTTGTAGAAAAAATGGTTTTAAAAGTAAAAAGAAAAAAAAATTGGCCACGCTCCCACCCAGTCACATTAACCCCCCCCCCCACCAAGCCACGACCACAGAACCGGTAGTAACAAATTTTAGATTTCACCACTGAGCTGATTATTCTCTTTATCCCTTTTGTGTGTATGCGGAGAAGAAAAACCCTGTTAATGGAGGCACAGACAACAATTTTCAAGATCTCTTTCCCCAACATAATAGACCAAAGTGGAGTGCAGAACAGTAGTGGTGGCATGGTGAAGCTCCACCCACTGGTGCAGAACCTATGCTCCCCAACCCTTTCATCTGAAAGAAACAGATGGGTCTTAGGACTACATAAGAAGAATAAGGAGACCGAATCAAACAAAGCAACGAATTGAGATTCTTCTACAGACCGGGTGGGGGTGGGGGGAGGAAGGGGTTTTAATATAGTCCACATCCACGCAAATTATTGGCAATTATGACATCAGTTACAGCATCAAAGACAAACTGGATGTTGTTGGTATCGGTGGCACAGGTGATGTGAGTATATATCTCTTTGTTGGATGACTTATTCTTGCTCTCGTACTGCGCCTGGATGTAAGTCACTGCATCCGGGAAGTTGCTGGTTCCTGCAAGGGAGAGAAAGAACAACCAGGTGAAAGTATGTTTTGAAAGCCCCCTCCCCACCGCCTTCCCAAGAAGAGACTGTCCATGTTGGCTCCCCTTGACAGGAGGGCCAACCAATCGAGGAGAAGAATGGAAGGTTTTGGAGAAGTGAGGCTTGAGTTTCCTCAATAGAATAGAATAGAATAGAATAGAATAGAATAGAATAGAATAGAATAGAATAGAATAGGATAATGGAATAAGAATGGAGTAAAGTAGAGTATAGAGTAGAGTAGAGTAGAATAATAAAAGAAGAGAAGAGAAGAATGGAATAAGAATGGAGTAGAGTAATGTAGAGTAGAGTAGAATAGAATAGGAATCAGAATCAGAATCAAATCAAATCGAATCGAATAGAACAGAAGAATAGAAGAGAAGAGAAGAGTAGGATAGGATAATGGAATAAGAATGGTGTAGAGTAGAGTGGAATAATAAAAGAAGAGAAGAGAAGAGAAGAGAGGAGAGGAGAGGAGAGGAGAGGAGAGGAGAAGAGAAGAGAAGAGAAGAGAAGAGAAGAGAAGAGAAGAGAAGAGAAGAGAAGAGAAGAGAAGAATGGAATAAGAATGGAGTAGAGAAGGGGAGAGTAGAGTAGAATAGAATAGAATAAGAATAAGAATCAGAATTGAATCGAATCGAATCTAATCGAATTGAATTGAATCAAATCAAATTGAATCGAATCAAATCGAATCAACAAATCAAATAGAATAATCAAATCAAATCAAATCAAATAGAATAGAATAGGATAATGGAATAAGAATGGAGCACAGTAGAGTAGAATAATAAGAGAAGAGAAGAATGGAATAAGAATGGAGTACAGTAGAGTAGAGTAGAGTAGAATAGAATAGAATAGAATAGGAATAGGAATCAGAATAGGATAGGATAGGATAGGATAGGATAGGATAGGATAGGGTAGGGTAGGATAGGATAGGATAGGATAGGATAGGATAGGATAATGGAATAAGAATGGTGCAGAGTAGAGTAGAATAATAAAAGAAGAGAAGAGAAGAATGGAATAAGAATGGAGTAGAGTAGTGTAGAGTAGAGTAGAGTAGAGTAGAGTAGAGTAGAGTAGAGTAGAGTAGAGTAGAATAGAATAGAATAGAATAGAATAGAATAGAATAGAATAGAACAATGGAATAAGAATGGAGTAGAGTAGAGAATAATAAAAGAAGAGAAGAAAAGAAAAGAATGGAATAAGAATGGAGTAGAGTAGTGTAGAGTAGTGTAGTGTAGTGTAGTGTAGTGTAGTGTAGTGTAGAGTAGAGTAGAATAGAATAGAATAGAATAGAATAGAATAGAATAGAATAGAATAGAATAGAATAGAATAGAATAGAATAATGGAATAAGAATGGAGTAGAGTAGAGAATAATAAAAGAAGAGAAGAAAAGAAAAGAATGGAATAAGAATGGAGTGGAGTAGTGTAGTGTAGAGTAGAATAGAATAGAATAGAATAGAATAGAATAGAATAGAATAGAATAGAATAGGAATAGAATAGGAATAGGAATAGGAATAGGAATAGGAATCAGAATCAGAATCAGAATCAGAATCAGAATCAGAATCAGAATCAAAATCAAAATAGAACAGAACAGAACAGAACAGAACAGAACAGAAGAATAGAATAGAATAGAATAGAATAGAATAGAATAGAATAGAATAGAATAGAATAGAATAGAATAGAATAGAATAGAATAGAATAGCAGAGTTGGAAGGGACCTTGGAGGTCTTCTAGTCCAACCCCCTGCTTTGGCAGGAAACCCTATACCATTTCAGATTTCAATTGTTATCCAAAATGTTCCCAAAACACAAAGTTTTGAGTCCTGTAATGGTAAAGAATTCAAGGTATGTTTCTTGGGAATTCCCAAAACTGTATACAGGTAGTCCTTGACTTACAACAGTTTGTTTAGTGACCAAGAGCCGCAGTGATGCAGTGGTTAGAATGCAGTACTGCAGGCTACTTCTGCTGACTGCCGGCTGCCAGCAGTTTGGCAGTTTGAATCTCACCAGGCTCCAGGTTGACTCAGCCTTCCGTCCTTCCGAGGTGGGTAAAATGAGGAGCCAGATTGTTGGGGGCAAGAGGCTGACTCTGTAAACCGCCTAGAGAGGGCTGTAAAAAGCACTGAAGCGGTATATAAGTCTAAGTGCTATTCGAAATTACAATGACATGGAGGAAAGTGACTTACGACCAGTTTTCACACTTATGGCTGTTGTAGCATCTCCATGATCATGGATCAAAATTCATATTGATGACAGTTGAAGTGTCCCGGAGTCATGCGATGCCCTTTTGTGACCTTCTGACAAGCAACGTCAAAGGGGAAGCCAGATTCACTTAATAACCATGCTACTAATTTCACAACTGCAGTGATTCAAGAAGGGTTGTAAAATGGCATCACTTAACAGCTGCCTTGCATAGCAATGGAAGCTGCGGCTTCAATTGTGGTTGTAAGTTGAGCACTACCTGTATGTATGTATGTATGTACTTATTTATTTATTTATTTATTTATTTATTTATTTGTATCCCATCTTTATTATTTTTGCAAATAACTCGAGGTGCAAACACATCCAACATTCCTTTCTCCTTTCCCCCCCCCAATAACAATCCTATTAGATGGATTGGGGGGGGAGGGAGGGAGGGAGGGGGAGAGAGAGTGAGGGAGAGAGAGAGAAAAAAAATAGAGGGGGGGAACAGAAGGAGGTGGAGAGAGAGGGAGGGAGAAAGAGAGGGAGGGAGAAAGAGAGAGAGAGAGGGGGGAGGGAGAGAGGGAGGGATGAGGAGAGAGAGAAAGAGAGAGAAAGAGACAGGGAGGGAGGGGACAGAGGGGGAGGGAGGAGGAGAGAGAGGGAGGGAGGGAGGGAGAGGGAAGGAGAGAGAGAGAGAGAGAGAGTGAGAGAGAGAGAGAGAGAGAGAGGTCTCAGGTTACTCAGCTTAGCTTTTCATGGCTAAGGTAGGATTTGAACTCATGGTCTCCCAGTTTCTAGTCTGATGCCTTAACTGCTAGACCAAACTCTGTCTCTAAACAGATGATATTTTAGATCCTTTAATTCTAAAGAACTGAAAGGAAGGTTGTTTGAAATTCCCAAAATTATATAATACTGGCCCAGTATAAAGGTAAAGGTAAGGTTCCCCTCGCACATATGTGCTAGTCATTCCTGACTCTAGGGGGCAGTGCTCATCTCTGTTTCAAAGCTGAAGAGCCAGCGCTGTCCGAAGACGTCTCCGTGGTCATGTGGCTGGCATGACTCAACGCCAAAGGCGCACGGGACGCTGTTCCCTTCCCACCAAAGGTGGTCCCTATTTTTTTTTATTTGTATTTTTTACGTGCTTTCGAACTGCTAGGTTGGCAGAGGCTGGGACAAGGAACGGGAGCTCACCCCGTTATGCGGCACTGGGGATTCCCCACAGATTCATTTGGGCTAATAACAACCTTGAGGTGAAGAGAAGGGGAGCTATTAACTTTTCCCATTTTCTGAACTCCTCATCTTAATCAACAAACAAAGTTGACTATGTCAACAAAGATGACAAGGGGCCTAAAGTGTCCATGAATGGTTAAGGCAACTAGGTATGTCTTGACTAGGGATGACATGGTAGCAGTCTTCCAGTACTTGAAGGCATCCCAGAAAAGGTGTTGACCTCTTCTGTAGGGCAGGAGAAGACAAAGAGGGTGACAATGAGAAAAATCAATCAGTGGCATGAACAGGTTGATTTCCAGAAGTTGTGGCTGTTCCATCACTGGAGGTAATAAGGAACGTTTTAGGGGTTTAGTTTCTTCTTCTTCTTCTTCTTCTTCTTCTTCTTCTTCTTCTTCTTCTTCTTCTTCTTCTTCTTCTTCTTCTTCTTCTTCTTCTTCTTCTTCTTCTTCTTCTTCCTCCTCCTCCTCCTCCTCTTCCTCCTCTTCCTCCTCCTTCTTCTCTCCTCCTCCACCTCCTCCTCCTCTTCTTCTCCTGCTCCTCCTCCCCCTCCTCCTTTGATGCCTCCCCCTTTCTTTCTCCTTCCTCCTCCTCTATCTCCTCTCCTCTCCTCCTCCTCCCTTCCCTCCTCTCCCTCTCCCTCTCCCTCTCCCTCTCCCTCTCCCTCTCCCTCCCCCTTCTTCTTCTTCTTCTTCTTCTTCTTCTTCTTCTTCTTCTTCTTCTTCTTCTTCTTCCTCCTCCTCCTCCTCCTCCTCCTCCTCCTCCTCCTTGCCTTCCACTCATTCTGAATATAAAGTTCTGCACAGAACTATAAAGAAAAAAACTGATGCCATTCCTTTAGTCCACCGTTGCTGGCGATGCTAGCAAAATGCTTAATTAATTTTCCTGTTCGGCAACCAAAGCATGGGGCCCAGGCTAGGATGAGGGAAAGAACATCTAACTTAGCTAATGCTTCTTTTCAGAGAAAGGTGTTCGATAGCAACAACATCCATATTATGCACATGTTGGATTTACGCCAAGTTCCTCTTTGTAATCTAAACTTCTTCAAAACTATCTCCAAGTCCGTTATCTGAAGGTGATTTAATCAACGATACGGCCATATTTAGATATTCTTAATGTTTCTCTGTTGTTGTTGTTGTTAGTTGTGAAATGGTGTCTGACCCATCGTGACCCCATGGACAACTTTCCTCCAGGCCTTCCTGTCCTCTATGATTTAAGATCACGCCGACTGCTTCAGTGACTCCATCCAGCCACCTTGTTCTCTGCCGTCCCCTTCTTCTTTTCCCCTCAATTGTTCCCAGCATTAGGCTCTTCTCCACTGAATCCTTCCTTCTCATTAGGTGGCCAAAGTATTTGAGTTTCCTCTTCAGGATCTGGCCTTCTAAAGAGCAGCCAGGGTTGATCTCCTCTAGGACTGACCGGTTGGATCGCCTTGCAGTCCAAGGGACTCACAGGAGTCTTTTCTGCCAATATTTCTCTAGCCCTTTCAAAAACAATTTTGATATATCTGGTCTACTTGTGGACCATCGTTTGGGAATTTTTGCCTCAACAAAAGGCAAATGCTTTTTGCTTAATGCACTGTAAGCCACCCTGAGTCTCCGGAGAAGGGCGGCATATAAATCAAATTTTAAAAAAATGTTCTGAGTCACAAAATACTCTTCCTGTGCATATTTATTTATTTAAAAAAATGAAAGGATGTGTTTTATTTACCTGTATAATCTGGAAAGCAGATAATTAAGGGGGATTTCTTAATCTTCTCTTCAAAGATGTCTTTCTTATTGAGGAAGAGAATAATGGAGGTATCTGTGAACCATTTATTGTTACAGATGCTATCAAACAGCTTCAGCGATTCATGCATGCGATTCTGTAACATAAAAGAGATAATGTGTCAGGGCGGGATGGTTACACAAAGCCATCTTCAACATGTAGGGAAGCATCTAAAATTAAGAAAGGAAAAAAAACTCAAAAGGAAGCAGACAACGAGGGGTGCAACACAGCCCATATTAAAACACCAAAAATAATAATAATAATAAAATGCGTACATGGATGACAACTGGGTTTGCACAACACACTTAAAGCCCATGTACAGAAGATGCTCGGTTTTAACTGGGGTCAGTTTCTTTTACGGCTTCGCCTGTTGAATTCACCAAATCCGTTTGATTGGGGTAAGAGTTTAATTCGTTGTGTGAACCCAGGAAACGGGTCTACTCAACAACAGTTAAGTATGTTGCATGAAACGCAGCCAAAGAGACGCAGTGGGAATAAGAGGCGAGCTTCAGTTAGCAGCACCGAAGCGTGTGGCTTTGTTTTTCTTTTAATAAAGCTAAATATTTTGAATAATACTTATAAATAAATAAATAAACAAACAAACAGGATTCCATCTCAGATAAATCACCATGCTCATGCATTTCGATGGCTGAGTGGAGGAACCGTTACTGCCCTTACAGGCTGTAAATTGAAGCCGGAGGGCAATTCATGCAGATTTGTTAGAACAGATCAGTAAAATGTTGACTGTAGGATCATTGATTGCGTGGGACAGTACTTGACTGTAGACATTAACCAAGGATGGCTGGATGTCACCCTTGAATTAATCCAGAGTTGAAAGCAGTCTAAGAGGGAGAAGGCTCTTCAGGATAAGAATCTTGCTGTGTGATTTTTGGCCCTTTTTTATTTCATTTAACATTAGTTAGTTGGTTGGTTTAATATTGAAATCCTTACACTGACAGTTTTTGGAAGGTGGAATTCTGCTCAAAACCATATCACAAAAAAAACCAAGGACGAAAGAAAAAGAAGAAGGGAAAGGGAAGGATAAGGAACTAGGAGGACCATAGCTAAGAATAATGTGAATATTTATAATTTGATTAACTTTAGTCCATGCTTTAAGTGGGAAGATTAGATTAGATTTGTAATTTGGAGTTTTCCAATAATGCCCACAAGTTCAAATGCAAGAACGAGAGGAATGTGGTTTTAGTTGGAACGCATGCATGAAATAATGATACGTGGATAAGGGATTATTAGCAAAACCAAAATCGATGTGTTAATTAAGTAGCGACAAGATATATGGCATAAGGTGGGAGGTATATAGTTCACAGCAAAATCAGCCTGGGGGTGTCCTGTCCTTCAGCTGCTTTCAACTCTATGGTTTTTCTCAGTTTAAGAGAAGCTTCATACCTGCCAAATTGGGAGGGTCTCTCTCAAAAGCTCATTATTTTTTGCCTTTTGTTCTGTTAGATAAGATCAGTCGGCCCAGGGAAAGTGATGGTGAAGAAGCCTGCTGGAGTTGGAAGCGAGAGGCCGAAGGTGGAAATGGAATAGCAGAAAGGAGCAGCCGTAACGGAGGTTGAAGCCAACCCAAGACAGTCATAGGGGATATCGAGAAGCAAAGCGGATTATTAGACCAGAGAGGTGTCTTTCTTTTGGTCTTGACGTGGCCACCACGTCAGGTGCGTAGTTCCTGCTGAATGCGGCTGGTACAAATTGTAATTATCCAGACAAAGAGGATAGACATAAAAAACAGAGAGATCTTCTCAAGGGATGGGAAGATCTGCTGAAGATTCCTGAGGTAGCGCCAACCCCTCACCCCTCTGCAACAACAACAACAACAAAACCCCCAACTAGGACTTTTCAACTCAAGTTCCAGCGAATGTAAGGTACCTCGGAAGCCCATTAGAAGCTGCTGGGGGTTTGCAGGGGCTCGGGAGAACCTCTAGCTAAGATTCTGTGCAGTTCAGAGAACCCTCTAATCCCACTCCTGGCTGGCCCCGCCCGTCCCAGGAGTCCCCACGTGGCCTGTTTTGAATGCAGGTAAGTGCAAGGTATGCATGGAGGCTTGGGGAGGGTGAAAGCAGGACTACGAGAAGTTCGGGAACGCCAGAAACAAGCCTCCAGAGGTCCTCTGGAGCCTGGGGAGGCTGTTTTTGCCCGGAGGCTCAAAAAAAGCCTCCAGAGCCCGGGGAGGGCAAAAACACCCCCCTCCCACCACGGTGCAGGAGGCCGACTAGGCCACATCCCCCATGGCCATGCTCACCCAGCAACCGGGTAGAGAATCCCTTGCTAAAATTTTTGAAGCCTCCTCCCCCCCCGCCCGACTAGAGGCTCATCAAAATATGAAGGACCTTGAAGTGGGAGTGAAGAGGTGACAAATGGGGACATTTCCCCCTACAAAAGAAAACAGGGGAAACTCATTGTCTGCTCCAAGGAGTCAATGGTGAGAAGCAGAAGAATAGGTTAACGTGAATTAATGATGGGTTGTGAGAAATGTGTCAGAATCTTCAGTTAAACATAGGAATGACAGAAAGAGATTCTGCAGGTAGAATGTTAAAAAAAACCCCAAACCACTATTGAACAAAGCTATTCATTTGTTCCACTGAGTTTTCTTTTATAGCCACAAAGATAGCTGGCCAGAGTAAAATTAATAAGCTCTCATCTACCGCCACAATTCAAGATTCTTTTGAAAGCTCCTGGATGACCATTTAGATAGTCTTAATTTAGGCTGATGCATCATTCTTAGGCTGTCCCATGTCTGGGCAAATTGACCCTCCGTTAATCATTAAATATCATTTTTTTCAGAGCAGGGGTCCAACTCAAAATTAACTTTTGGAGAACATTCTCATAGGACAAGAATAGCTTGAACTTCTTGTTTGCTTTAGACTAGCCTGGCATTTTCAGATGGGCAGAGCAGAGGGTTGGTGGACAATAAGAGAAACCCTGTGTATCATGACATCATGACACAACCACACCATCTGTGTCATTTGCATATTGATATCATCACCTGTTTGATGTCCTCAGGAATTCTTAAATGTTTAAACTCACAGCATCCTACTGTACAATGTATGGTTTTATAGACACACCAAATTGTATGAAAATAACATCTGTATGACTATCATTAAGTGCTGTACCTTTTGATTCTTGATGAATGTATCTTTTCTTTTATGTACATCGAGAGCATATGCACCAAAGACAAATTCCTTGTGTGTCTAAACTTGGCCAATAAAGAATTCTATTCTATTCTATTCTATTCTATTCTATTCTATTCTATTCTATTCTATTCTATTCTATTCTATTCTATTCTATTCTATTCTATTCTATTCTATTCTATTCTATTCTACTCTACTCTACTCTACTCTACTCTACTCTACTCTACTCTATTCTATTCTATTCTATTCTATTCTATTCTATTCTATCTGTAAACATATTTGGAAGACATCCAGCTAGAGCAGTGCTTCCCAACCTCAGAAACTTTAAAATGGGTAGGTGCAAGGAACCGGGAATGACATGAGGAATTACTCAGAGTAGTTTCTTTATTGTTGCTCACCTCTAGACAGGAATCTTGCCAGACTAAAGCACAAATCTACATATTTATTAAATATATCCTGTTAAAGTTTAGGGAGAGTCCAGCCTGGCTCTCTTCCTGTACAACAAGAATTTCAGGTTAATCTGTCTTCCCTGGGAAAGACCCCCTTTCTCCTGTGGTTTTTCAATCACACTCCCCCAAAACAATCCAGCTCTAAAGAAGTTTGATTCCCACTTCTTTGTAAAGAAACAAAATCTGTTTATCCCATACAAATGGTTGCTCTGTCTGAGTGTGTCAACTTACAAAGCATCCCTGGCCTGCTCTCGAGTTGCCATAGGCAAGAGGGATGGGAAACCGATGAAGCAGCACGGCAGCTAAAGAGAAGAATACATTCCAGACATATCTTTCACAAGGCTGTCTCCCAGGGTTACCCACAGCGGCTGGAGGGGAGTGATCTCTACAATCCATGAAATTGCTCCATTGGCGAATGTGATTGATGACACACCCTGAGGGCAGGGGGTGGGGAAACAGGGTTTCATGATTAGGGCCGTAAATTACATGGAGTCAGAACTGGCTTCATTTGGGAACTTGCTGACATGACGCTCCTAATAAATAACTGGATTTCTTTTGAAGCTTGGCTTGAGGCTCATGATTTAATTAGGGCATCCGTTGGAACCCTGACAGCCTGTCTGTCTGTTTAGGTCTGTCTGTCTGTCTGTCTGTCTGCTGGTCTACCACTCTAGCTGCCAGTCTAGCTGTCTTTCTTCAACCCGTTGGTTTAATTTAGGAGTCAGTTGCTTTTTCTAGGAAAAAGAAGATAGGGTGGAATATCATACTCCAAGATTTTCATTTTCTCATAGATGAACTATTTGATTCAATGTTTTGCCTGAACCTGAGAACTGATTAAGGCTATTCCATTGCTGCCTTTGGATATTTTCTACAGCTGGTCAGTTTGGGATGTGAGGATATAAGAACTTACCAGTTAGATCCACATGGATCGTAAGGACTTCCTCTGAGTCAATCTTGAAGGTCATATTGAATATTTGCTAAAAGGCCAAGGGACTTAAAAAAAAAACCCAAAACTTTCTGGTCTACTCTTACAGCCCTGGGATTCTCTAGTTGCTTTTCATCCAAGAATCAAGAAACAATCAGGTTCAGCTCACTTGAGTTTTTGATCCCATAAATATAACTGTCCCCGAAATGAAAATGCTGTTTGTCTCTCACCCCACAGAGGGAGGCTAATATTTTGAAATCTAAAGGACCAATTTTCAGAAGGCTCAACCTTCTCAAACGTAAGAAACGTCCTCGTGTCTTCATACCATTTTCCTCTTACTTTCCTTCTTACTAAAATTGCAAAACTAACGGCAAAATAATTGCAAGCGATTGTTCCTTTGCACATATGTCCTCCCACAGAAGTACAACAATATTATTTTTTTTAACCAACAAAGGTAAGTTTAGTCAGAAATGAAGCAGAACGATATACTTCCTCTGGAGAAGAAACAAAACAACTCTTCTGAGAGGTTTTTTTTTTTTCATTCTATTCTTGCATTGATGGAGCCAATTATGTGAAAGTCGTTTTTCCCAGATTACTGTTTTGCTTTAAAATATTACAGCATAGAGACAGTTCAGACAACATGTTAACCAGCAGGCCAGTTAAAACACTACAGCTTTATCTGCACAATACACTATACTTGCTTATTTTTCAGCTTGGTTAATTTTTTTTGATGGTTTAGCATATTGGGTCATTCATTCATTCATTCATTCATTTCTTCATTCATTTCTTCATTCAGTTTAGGTCAAGAACGTAAGGAAATTTAAAAAGAAGCATATCATAAGTACCCAGAAAGACTTTAAAGAACAATAAAACATTTCACAGGAGCTCAACCACCACTCTCTGTCCCAAAGCTTGATTAGATTAGATTAATAGAGTTGGAAGGGACCTTGTGGGTCATGTAGTCCAACCCCCTGGCCAAGCAGGAGACCCTACACCATTTCTGACAGATGGCAGAAATTATTGAAAGCTTGAGAGCATAGCTACATTTTCCATGACTTTTTACACAACATCGAGGTGGAATTAGATGAATCTCTGGAATTTTGCACAGGTATAAAGTTGTGTAACTCTATAAGAGGAACCCTTACCCCTTCGATGATTCAAACAGAGTTATGTTTTAAAGGTTCATGAAGTGGATTAGACAGGATCCACCCAGGTTGAATAACTTGGTCCAATGCATTGTGCACATCCGGAAAGAAAGATTATTAATTCAATAATCAAGTAAAGCACCTACCCTTTAGTAGTTGAAAGAAGGGAAAAAACAGGCAACAGTATGGAAACAATATGTTCTCCAGAAGGTCATACAAGCAACTGGTATAATACAATGGTACAAAACAACTTCAGAGAAGTGCAACTTCAATCTTTTCCCCAGCTGAGCACCAGGTAATTTTTTATCTCTGCAGCAAACATCTATAAAGCAGGTTATCTGAATCTAATCCATTTAATTCTAAGACCCAAAGACTCTAAATTAATCATCGTCTTAAACAAACAAACAAACAAACAAAAGCTTGTCCCACTCAATTTTGTCCCCCAGTCCAGCTTAGAAACAGACTGCTGAATCTTGAAACCCCTTCAGTTAGAAGCAAAGGGGGCTGTTGACATTTTAAATCTACCCACCTCAAGGAACACCCAAAATTCACTTTCTAGGTAAGTATTTGTTTCCACTTGCAATGTCAAACGCACAATGCCTACAGTCACATGGTAGAAGATTTATGATATGAGGAAGCACAGTTTGAAAGGAGAATCACAAACGCTTCATTTAATAACTTTTCCCCTCTCTCTCCTACTTGCTGTTTGTTTTCGAGTTTCAGTCTGTTTTTCGATCATTTTAAACTTCTAGAATGTCCCGAAACTTCCTAAATCTCATGCCAGGATGAATCAAGATAACAACATTTTTATGTACATGAAAGAAGGATCCATCAGCTGCAGATGTGACATCCCAATATTTCTGTGAGATACTTCACCTGGAAAAGGTTGGACTTGTCAATATGCATTTTACTTGAGTGGATGGTTAAAGACAATGGTAATTGGCCAAAATGAGACCCTTGCATAACTTAGGGGAGTATTGAAAACGTAAAACTGTACATGCTTAGGAATTGGGACTGAGAAAGAAAAGGCAACAGATCTATAAGAGCTAAGCAAAGCTTAGAATTTTCTCTGCCCCAACCCAAATTTTATCAACTTTGATAAGCCTGAAAAGATTAAAAAAAAAAAAAGGAAGAAAGGAAGAATCAGAAAGGCTAAGTTTTCACCAGTTCAAAATTTCTTGACACTCCATTATACATTTATTTAGATTTTAGAGAAACAACATATAGTCCTTCGTAAGCTGACTCGGTATAATACAAGCTTAAAGCTGACTTGGTATAATACAAATTTAAAGTTGCAAGCTTTAAACTTGCAACTTCTGATGTGAACCAGTTATTACAAAGAAACTTCCTTTTCTCTCTGCAAAATCTGAGTATTTCCAGACAAAAGGTTTCAAAGGTGGCCCAACCACCTTGTTCCAAAAGTTGCATTTCATGGGGATTAAATATTTTTCTAAATCAAATCAATAAAATCACAAGGGGTTCAGCTGATACCATCCTCCATCTGTCACTCTCCCACTTTCCTCTTGTATGCCCCTTGCCCTCCACCCAGTCCATTAAGGAGAGAAAAATCATTGTTCAACACATTTTCCTTAGTATCACATTGCTTTATTTGGGAGAAATAGAGTCCTTTTTATTTTGAGGAACAGATTGCCAGATTTGAAATCTCAGGTGTTTATTTTGGTGGAGAGATTGCTAGGATCTGAAATCTCGGGTCTAGGATAAAGGCAAAGGTTTCTTTTCCCTTTACATGTCTTCTGTATGATTTAACAGATGAACAGAGTTGGAAGGGACCTTGTGGGTCATCTAGTCCAACCCCTGCCCAAGCAGGAGACCCTACACCATTTCTGACAGATGGCAGTCCAGTCTTTTCTTGAAAGCCTCCAGTGATGAAGCTCCCACAACTTCCGAACGCAACTTCTGTTCCATTGGTTGATTCCTCTCACTGTCAGAAAGTTCCTCCTTATTTCCAGGTTGAAACTCCTTGATCAGTTTCCATCCATTATTCCTTGTCTGGCCTTCAGGTGCTTTGGAAAATAGCTTGACCCCCTTCCTCTCTGTGGCAGCCCCTCAAGCAATGGAAGACTGCTATCATGTCTCCCCTGGCCCTTCTCTTCACTAGATTAGCCATGCCTAGTTCATGTAACCATTCATCCTATGTTTTAGCCTCCAGGCCCCTCATCATCCTGGTTGCTCTTCTCTGCACCCTTCCTAGAGTCTCAACATCTTTTTTATAGTGTGGTGACCAAAACTGGATGCAGTACTCTAGGTGTGGTCTTACTAAGGCTTTATAGAGTGGTATTATTACTTCACTTGATTTTGATTGTATTCCTTACATTCGTACACCTGTCCCACCACTGTAAAATCCTAGTCTTGCTGTTTTCAGTCATCCATAAACTGAGATTGGGTTATGGTTGTCCTGAAGGGGCTTTTCCACAAGTCAACTGGCCTTCCTTTGTTTTTTCTTGAAGATCTTTCACTTCTCATTCAAGAAGCTTCTTCAGTTCTAAGCTTCTTGGATGAGAAATGAAATGTCTTTAAGGAAAAACAAAGGAAGGCCAGATGCCTCTTGAAAAAACCCCTTTGGGACAGTCTTGCTGGCTTTTTGATTCAAGAGGGAGTGTGGAAAAATCTCTTGGAAGCTCCAGTAAGAACCTTTATTAGCAATTAAATACAGGTAGTCCTCGACTTTCTACTTCAATTGAGCCTAAAACGTCTGTTGTTTAAGTGAGACGTCTGTTCAGTGAGCTTTGCTCCACTTTACGACTTTTCTTGCCACAGTTGTTAAGCGAACCGCTGCAATTGTTAAGTTAGTAATGGTCGTTAAAGCGAATCTGGCTCCCTCCTTGACTTTGCTTGGCAAAAGGGGATCACGGCCCTTCAAGACCCTGGGACACCGCACCGGTCATAAATATGAGTCAATTGCTAAGCATCTGGATTTTGGTCACATGACCAACACGGGAGTTGCCACAATGGTCATAATTGTGAAAACCGGTCATGAGGCACATTTTTCAGGGCTGTTATGACTGTGAATGGTCACTCAACGAGTTCTAAGTTGAGGACTGCCTACAGAGACTCACTTTGCTTCTTTTGGGGTGTGGATAAGGATAATTCTGGAGCCCAACCCTTCTTACAAAGTTAACCCTGGGTGAAATAACTAAATATTTGTCTGATTTTTATGTTTCTCAATGCCCCTCCTGCTCTGCATGCTTTATAACAGAGGTCTTCAAACTTGGCAGCTTTAAGACTTGTGGACTTCAACTCCCAGAATTCTCCAGCCAGCTATGCTGGCTGGAGAATTCTTGCAGTTGAAGTCCACAAGTCTTAAAGCTGCCAGGTTTGAAGACCTCTGCCTTATAAAGAGCACCCCTTATGGAAAATGATGCAGGAATTTATCCACATACTATAATGGGTGGAAAGATCAAAACAAGTTTGTGGAAATAATTATCAAGGTGCCAGTGAGAGAGAAAACTGAGATGCTAGATATTGGAATCTCCACATTTTCATCCCATTTATAATGCATACCGTTGTGTACTGCTGTGTCATTTTAAATGCTGGTTTGCATGTGTATCTCTGCTTGTATAATTCTGAGTCATTGGGAGTAGAGCCCCATATAAATGTTAATTGATAAACGATTAGGTAAAATTAAAGGTTCCCTTTGCACATACGTGCTAGTCGTTCCCGACTCTAGGGGCTGGTGCTCATCTCTGTTTCAAAGCCGAAGAGCCAGTGCTGTCCAAAGACATCTCCCTGGTCATGTGGCCGGCATGACTCAATGCCAAAGGTGCATGGAACGCTGTTACCTTCCCATCAAAGGTGGTCCCTATTTTTCTACTTGCATTTTTTACGTGCTTTTGAACTGTTAGGTTGGCAGAAGCTGGGACAAGTAACGGGAGCTCACCTGTTATGCAGCACTAGGGATTTGAACCACCGAACTGCCGATATTTTGATCGACAAATTTGGCATCTTAGCCACTGAGCCACCGTGTCCCTTATAAATGATTGGATGACTATTATCTACTATGCATTAGTATCTTCAACATATGCCCACTTCTACACTTTTCAATTAGCACTAGAATTAACCTGGCGTTGACTTTTCAGATGTGCGCACAAGGGAGAAAAACACTATTCGAATGACTCTCACAAACAGGTATCTGTCTATCTTGGTTTATTTCAAACATTTCCTTTTCTATCTGTTCTTTCATTTTCTTTCTGTCAGCACCATGGACAGCAGCCTATCTCTCAGGTCTTCATCCCCATCCGCTCTCAGCAGAATAAGAATCAAAAATTAAAAAATTAAAAATTAAGGGTGGTTTTTTCCCCCCTTTCTTTCTGGTCAGATATAACCAATGAGAAAGGATAGGAGTTCTGGATAAATTCTTGAGTTACTGTAGGGAGCAGATGAACTGATTACCTGGACTAAGGCCATCCTGCTGAATTTCAGTGGCTTAAACCCAACTATGGATGAATAGATAACGGATCTCCATTGCATCAAAGGAAGACATGTGAGTAATGAAGAATATTGTTAGATCCTTCGGGGTTTAAGAAAGGACCCTAATGGCTACAAACAAAATACAGGAAATCGAAGAGCCATGCCAGGGAATTACTCACCGTTGTTTCATCTTCATGAAGTACCTGGTCATACCCACTCAGCGCGACACAGAAAATGATTGCCGTGACATCCTCAAAACAGTGAATCCACTTCTTACGCTCCGATCTCTGACCCCCAACATCAAACAGCCTTAAGGAGGAACAAGGAAAACTCTTCATTATTTTATCCTAGCACAAAAGAGTATAAGTGACTTCTAGTCACACTTGTCCTCTGAGTGACAGGTAAAGAGCAGCACTCCCAAGAAGAGGCAAGAAGGAGAAAGATGGGGATAAAACTGGGATTACAGATTATAGATTATCAGAGTTGGAAGGGATCTTGTAGGTCATCTAGTCCAACCCCCACCCAAGCAGGAGACCCTACACCATTTCTGACAGATGGCAGTCCAATCTCTTCTTGAAAGTCTCAAGTGATGAAGCTCCCACAACTTCCGAAGGCAACTTCTGTTCCATGGGCTGATTGTTCTCACTATCAGAAAATTCCTCCTTATTTCTAGGTTGAATCTCTCCTTGATCAGTTTCCATCCATTATTCCTTGTCTGGCCTTTGGGTATCTTGGAAAATAGCTTGACCCCCTCCTCTCTGTGGTAGCCCCTCAAATATTGGAAGACTGCTATCATGTCTCCCCTGGTCCAGGCAAGATAGAAGGGAGGGGAGGGAAAGGAAAAAGAAAGGAAGTGAAGAGGGAGAGGAAAGGGAAAAAAAGGAAAGAAAGAGATAGGAAAGGGAAGGAAGAGAAGGGAAGGGAAAGTGAATAAGGGAAGGGAAGAAAGAAAAAGAAAAGCATTTTGAAGGAAATAGAGAAGAAAGAAAAGAAAGAAAAGAAAAAAGAAGGGAAGAGATGGGAAGAGATGGGAAGGAAAATAAGGGAAGGAAAGGGAAGGAAAAGGAAGGGAAGGAAAGGAAAGGACCCAGATTGTTGGGGGCAATATGCTGCCTCTGCAAACCACTTAGAGGGGGCTGTAAAAGCACTATGAAGCGGTATATAAGTCTAAGTGCTATTGCTATTGCTAAAGGAAGAGAAAAAAAGTGAAGGGAAATTAAGTGAAGGGAAGCAAAGGGAGGAGGGAAGAAGGAAGAGAAGGGAAACGTTTAGATGAGAGATAGTGATGATCAACTGAACCAGCCTGTGTCAAGCCCCACTTACTATGGCAGCCATTTTGTGGCAGTGCAAACCAAACAATACCCCAAGCCTGCCCACTGATAAACGAAAAGGACTAGAGCCACACCAGTTGATTATCTGTCCAGTCAGGGAGATTCTTCCATGTTACCTTCATCCTTCTCACCTGAAATGGAGGTTTTTGAATGTGAAATGGGTTTCTACAATGCCGGTTGTTTTGACCCTGGTTCGAAGGATGTCTTGCTCTGTGGGCTGGTAATCGGCAGCTCCAATTCGATCTAAGCAGTCTAGATAGCTGTAAAACACAAAATGTGAAGGGAAGGGATCAGGATAAAAATATGACTTCTATCTCTGGCAATCCTGAAGGAAGATAGAACTAAACATAAATACCAACACCAAGAGATTTATGACAAACTATTATTTATATTTTATATCTTTTTTTTTTTTGCAGAAGATAACACCTTATAAGTTTTCCTTTGTGGTCTTTTCTTAAACTGAAAACCTTATTATTTTAAGGTTTCTTTTCTTTTTGTAAGATTAAAAATAAAGATATTAAATAATTAAAAAAAAAACCATATAGGAATGTTGCGTCAGATACGGAACACGCCCAGATTTCAAGAGAACAAGTTTTCCATTTGGCCGCATCCACTGTAGTCTCCCTCTCTTAGATTTATTATCTTGGTTTTAATCTTTCCTTGTTTTTGTTTCCTCCCATAATTTCACGCTGCTTATTATGTGTCAAGCATTTCTTCCCTTTCCTTTGTCTTCTTTTTTTCCCACTTTGTTTTTTCTTCTTGTAATTCCCCTCTTCTGTGGCTAGGAAGAGAAAGCACTGGCAACCCTCTACCTAAAAAGGAAGGGGTTTTTTCCCTCCTCTCTTACAGAAGAATTGTGCTCATTAGCAGCTTTCTGCAGAAGAAAAGATCTGAATGGGTTTGAGAGAGAGGGGGGGGGGAGACTACTTCATTGGTTTATTCCAGCTTTCTAAAAGAAAAAGGGGATATGACATTTTTTGCAAGGCTGGAAGTGCCAAGAATAAGAAGGCTTTGAAGGAGTTTGGGCCTGCATAGAGATGAGATGTTCTTAAAGACCGAAGCTGGCAAGAGTTGGAAAGGAGAGGACGATCCCTCGTCAGGCTGCAAGTTGAGAGAAGGTAGGTTGTGCTGCTGTCAAACAACGTTTGCTCATCAGGTTGAAAGGCAAGATGTTACATTTATATAATAAAGCAATAATAGACAGAGGGATCTTCCTTCCTTTCCTCCCTCCCAAAGGAAAACCCAAAACATGTCAAGCTGGGTCAGGAGCATTTTGCAAAATGCCAGGAGATTGGGGAGTTTCTCCAGGAGAAGTATGTTTCAAAGCTTGGGAGATGCTACTTGCCAAGACTTGCCCCCTGACCTACTCTCCTGTTATTATTTATTATTATTAGCATATGGTGTTGTGACATTAGCCTGGAGACCACAATGCTATTGCAGAGTTGTAGCTTGGCTGCCAAGTTATCAGTTCTATTGTAGCTAAGGCTAAGAATAGAATAGAATACCCTGTTTCCCCCAAAATAAGACATCCCCTGAAAAGCCAATCGGGCTTTTGAGCACATGGCAATAAGGGCAAGCGCTTATTTCAGGGTTCAAAAAAAATAAAATAAAATAAGACAGGGTCTTATTTTCAGGAAAACACGGTAGAATAGAATAGAATAGAATAGAATAGAATAGAATAGAATAGAATAGAATAGAATAATAGATCTTGTAGGTCATCTAGTCTAACCCCTTATTCAAGCAAGAGACCCTACACCATTTCTGACAGATGGCAATCCAGTCTCTTCTTGAACGAGTTGAAGCTTTTTGAAGCTCCCACAACTTCCAAAGGAAACTTCTGTTCTATGGGTTGATAAAGCTATGGCTGTAAAGTACTGTGAAGTGGTATGTAAGTCCAAGTCCTATTGCTATTGCCTATCTATCATCTATCTATCTATCTATCTATCTATCTATCTATCTATCTATCTATCTATCTATCTATCTATCTGTCATCGAAATTTTCATTGTTACATATCAATTGTTTTGTCTAAATTCTGCAGCCATTTCATCACACAGCATTTAACTGGTTTGGTTTCTGAATTATATTTCACTAACAATTTAAAAATAAGGCCCCGGAAGGCCGCTGAGTTTTGTTTGATAAGGTTTTCATTTTAAAATCCCTAAATCTTCAGCGGTCTTGTTTTCTTTTTAGAATGGCACTGCTTATTTGAAGATATTGGGACTTGCTGGGGATTCTGCCCCTTTCAGAATTCAGAATCTCAAAGGATTTTATCTTTGTTTTATTGACATTTTTTTTTTGCAATCTGCAATTTTTTAAATCTCTCACTGACCAAACTTCTTTGCATTCTCATCTTCATAAAAATAAATAGCCAAGCAAGAGGTGATAAATCTGAGCTAATTTTTCCTCTACCCTATACTTTTAAAACACTGCTCATCAGATGATCTCCTATAAATTGCCTATTTCTGTTTCAGATATCTGCATAAACCATCTGGAAATCTTTCTCCCTTTAACAGAAGGAACACAGCATTAAGGGAATATGATCCTGCCTGTTATTCAGGTTAGACAACTAGTTTGAAAAGATAATTTGAAATTTGGTACTGCCAAACTGCCTTGTTCCTTTAAACCTTTTAATATCTTCTGTTTAATCCTCAGTCTTTTGTCAAACCGTATACAGTGAGATTTATCTCTGCCAGTCATTCAATACGCTTTAATTTTTTAATTAAAATTATTTGAAACTGAAAGTTAAATCAATGAGAGGCAGTTTGGTCCAGTGGGGAAGGTACCCAGGCTAGAAAGTGGGAGACTGAATTTTAGTCCTGCCTTAGGCATGACAACCAGCTGGGTGACTTTGGGCCAATTACCAAGAGTATGTGTATCTCTTAACAATATGATTTTGTACATGGAATTATCAACTGTCAAAAATGTTCTCTTTTCCAGTCACACTGCCCATTTCAATGGAGATGTTTGGAGCATCCAAAGAACAGTTCTCATGGATAATTTAAATACACCAGGAGTCGCTATAGCAACAGATACCTGGATCCCAAACTGAGAGAACATTATGCAAGCTGTCAAAAAGTGCACCAGCCTCCTAAAACAAACACAACCCCCACTCTTCCAAAGCAACCCCCCCTCCACCAAATGACATTTGGGGGGAACACCCCCCCCCCATGTGGTTGGTCCACCAGGAGGAAAGAAAAGCATTCATTAGTAGGAAATAAGGCTCAACCAAAATGACATAAATGGATATGGAAGCTCCAATGTTCTCCAGAACTTCTCACTAGGCAAGCTAAAGAATGGGACGTTTATGGAGATTCTCAGTCATCCAGGTCTGGATTGGGTTGTCCCAAAGGTGCTTTTTTCAAGAGACAACTGGGCTTTCTGGTTTTTCTTTGAAGACATTTCGCTTCTCATCCAAGAAGCTTCTTCAGCTCCGGATGAGCTTCTTGGATGAGAAGCAAAACGTCTTCAAAGGAAAACCAGAAAGCCCAGTTGCCCCTTGAAAAAGCACCTTTGGGATAAAGAATGGGATAGAAAAAGTGGCGAATAAACCAGAAGCCGGATTTGAGGCAGAGATTGGTGGCTTAAAGTCAGTCTCAAGATAGTAAATGTAAACCCAATGCCTCCCTCAGTCCTAATTGTTTTGGAAATGGGCTGTGCCTAAAATTTAGGGATCAAGGACGTTGAGCACAGTGCCTGGGGAAAAAATACCTTCTCCTGCTGAGCTTTTGGTTAGCATCCCAAATGGAAGTTAAAAGAGGACATACATGTACAAAACCTGTAGATTTATAGGTTATAAATGCAAGTTATCTACAGATTCTGGATCTGGAGTTTCCCTGGGCCTGGCTTGCTCTCCGAAAGACAGTATTTCATAATTTGAAACTAAATCTCTGTCAAAGTGATATGTTCGGGTTCTGCTGTATGAGAGGCAGATGGTTGCAGAGAGAATCTTGTTGTGTAAGAGTAGATTATTATGTGGGTTTATTCCTCTCCATAAGAATGTTTATGTAATAGTCCAGTCCAGGTCTGGTTTTTCAAGACAATGAATTTGGTTGTGATGTTTTTTTTTTTAAAAAAACAAAGCCATATTGCATAGAGAAATGGGTATCAGAGAATTCCTCCCTCTCCTTCCCATCTTCCTTCCTTCCTTCCTTCCTTCCTCCCTCCCTCCCTCCCTCTTTCACCTTCCCTTCCCTTCATTTCCCTTCATTTCACTTTTTTCTCTTCCTTTCCTTTCCTGTCCTGTCCTGTCCTGTCCTGTCCTGTCCTGTCCTCTGCTCTCCTCTGCTCTGCTCTCCTCTCCCCTCCTCTCCTTTCTCTCCTCCCCTCCTCCTTTCCTTTCCTTTCCTTTCCTTTCCTTTCCTTTCCTTTCCTTTCCTTTCCTTTCCTTTCCTTTCCTTTCCTTTCCTTCCTTTCCTTCCTTTCCTTTCCTTTCCTTTCCTTTCCTTTCCTTTCCTTTCCTTTCCTCTCCTCTCCTCTCCCCTCCTCTCCTCTCTTCTCCTCCCCTCCCCTCCCCTCCTCTCCCTTCCCTTCCTTCTTTCCTTTCCTTTCCTTTCCTTTCCTTTCCTTTCCTTTCCTTTCCTTTCCTTTCCTTTCCTTTCCTCTCCCCTCCTCTCCTCTCCTCTCCTCTCCCCTCCTCTCCTCTCTTCTCCTCCCCTCCCCTCCCCTCCTCTCCCTTCCCTTCCTTCTTTCCTTTCCTTTCCTTTCCTTTCCTTTCCTTTCCTTTCCTTTCCTCTCCTCTCCTCTCCCCTCCTCTCCTCTCTTCTCCTCCCCTCCCCTCCCCTCCTCTCCCTTCCCTTCCTTCTTTCCTTTCCTTTCCTTTCCTTTCCTTTCCTTTCCTTTCCTTTCCTTTCCTTTCCTTTCCTTTCCTTTCCTTTCCTTTCCTTTCCTTTCCTTTCCTTTCCTCTCCTCTCCTCTCCTCTCCTCTCCTCTCCCCTCCTCTCCTCTCTTCTCCTCCCCTCCCCTCCCCTCCTCTCCCTTCCCTTCCTTCTTTCCTTTCCTTTCCTTTCCTTTCCTTTCCTTTCCTTTCCTCTCCTCTCCTCTCCTCTCCTCTCCCCTCCCCTCCTCTCCCTTCCCTTCCTTCTTTCCTTTTCTTTCCTCCTGAAACACCATTAAACCAAACCCAAAACCTCTCAATTTCAGCGCCAGGTATTGTAGCCTCTTCTTGATTTTGCTGAACCTTCAGATTATCCCAGTTTAATAATGTATAGGTCTACTTGCAGATTTGTCACGCTGCATTGATTTCTGAACAAAGCCTATTAATTATTAAGTAATTATGCTTCCCTGAGATCCTTGGGCTCTCTACTACCCACTGCTCTCATTCTGCAGAGCAACATGACAGATAGTGGCCTACGAGCCTTCCGTGAGAAGTTTTATATCAAACTATCTTTTATTCTTTATACTGTTTCCCTCTTCCCTTAAAACATCAACAGAATCCACAATGGACGGAGAACCAGCTTCTCCACTAGATATTTGACAGTCAAGCTGAAACTAAGTTAATCAAGTAAAAATAGCAAACGGGGGATAATCTTTTACTCAAACTTCCTCAAACCCCCAAGAGCCTGGTGGCGCAGGGGACTGAGGGCTGTTAAAGTAGCACTTAGCTGCCAGCTGCCTGCAATTACTGCGAGTTCGAATCTCACCAGGCTCAAGGTTGACTCAGCCTTCCATCCTTTCGAGGTAGGTAAAATGAGGACCCGGATTGTGGGGGCAATAAGCTGACTTTGTATTAAAAAAAAGGCCACCGCTTACGGGGGGCTGAAAGCCCTACTAAGCAGGTATGTACAAAAGTATGAAGGCTATTGCTTAATGCATTGTAAGCTGCCCTGAGTCTCTGGAGAAGGGCGGCATATAAATCAAACTAATAAATAAATAAATAAATAAGTAAGTAAGTAAATTACCCAGACTTAATCCACATATCAAAGGATATGGTCTGTAAACACAGAGTTAATTAAATTAGGTCTCCCAGCAGAACTGCATGCTCACAAGAATAGACATCAAGGATGACATACCTAAACACACACACACACACACATACCCTCCAAATGTCACATAGACAATCAGCACATAGACAATTCCACATCAGGACAAACTCCCTTATAAAAGTCTGCTTTTTAACAGTAACAGAGTTGGAACGGACCTTGGAGGTCATCCAGTCCAACCATCTGCTCACACAGGAGGGCTGTCCTAGGGATTCGAACCGCCGAACTGCTAACCTTTCTGATTGACAGGCTCAGTGTCTTAGCCACTGAGCCACCTCCGTGAAGCTGCTATACCTCATTTCTATGCAGCTACCTTTAAAGGCAAACACTTTGCTTTTGGGAATAAATATTCTTTCGTCACAGCTGTCTGGATCTCATTTTTATTTTGTTGTTGTTGTTAATTGCAAAGTTGTATCTGACCCATCATGACCCCATGGACAACGTTCCTCCAGGCCTTCCTGTCCTCTACCATCCTCTGGAGTCCAATGAAGCTCACGCCGACTGCTTCAGTGACTCCATCCAGCCACCTCGTTCTCTGTCGTCCCCTTCTTCTTTTGCCCTCAATCGTTCCCAGCATTCGGCTCTTCTCCAGGGAGTCCTTCCTTCTCATTAGGTGGCCAAAGCATTTGAATTTCCTCTTCAGGATCTGGCCTTCTAAAGAGCAGTCATGGTTGATCTCCTCTAGGACTGACCGGTTGGATGGCCTTGCAGTCCAAGGGACTCGCAGGAGTCTTCTCCAGCACCAGAGTTCAAAGGCCTCAATTTTTTGGTGCTCAGCCTTCCTTATGGTCCAACTTTCACAGCCAGACATTGCAACTGGGAAAACCATAGCCTTGACTATACACACTTTTGTTGGCAGGGCGATGTCTCTGCTTTTTAGTATGCTGTCTAGATTTGACATAGCTTTCCTCCCCAGGAGCAAGCTTCTTTTAATTTCTTTGCAGTCCCCATCTGCAGTGATCTTGGAGCCCAGGAAAATAAAATCTGTCACTCCCTCCATTTCTTCCCCATCTATTTGCCAGGAATTCAGAGGGCTGGATGCCATAATCTTAGTTTTCTTAATGTTGAGTTTCAAGCCAATTTTTGCACTCCTTCTTCATCTGCATCAAGAGGCTCTTTAGTTCCTCTTTGCTTTCTGCCATTAGAGTGGTATCATCTGCATATCTGAGGTTATTGATATTTTTCCCGGCAACCTTAACTCCAACTTTTGATTCATCTAGCCCCGCCTTTCTCATGATGTGATCTGCATATTAGTTCTTGTGCAACCCCGGCTCAAGTTGGAACCCCAAATTATTCTTCTGACACTTCCCAGTCCAAAATCATGATTTGAAATTGGAATTTTAGGAAGGGAAAATATTGCTTCCTAGGAACAATGTGGGTGGCCTCATTGGTTCCTGGGAATTTGCAATCCTGCATTAGTGCTGCAGGGAACCTAAAAATGTCAGAAGTGTCTTTTACATTCATGTGAGCTCCGTTTTTATATTTTCCCAGAGAGACCAATGAAAATAGCAGGCCTAAAATATCTGGGTTGGAGTGTATCTACTGTCTGCTAGGGGATTCATTTGCAAACCGTAAAACAGTTGAAGCTGGGAATGAGAATGACATTCACATTTGTGTGAATGTTGTTAGGACACCGAAAAAAATAAAGATTTCACTCCGAGAAGCACTTTTTTCCTTTCAAAATCAAATATGCAAACCAAGTTCCTGGTCCTTATGGATAAAACCTCTATTTTAAGCAGCCTGATCCCCTTTCAGAAGACTACAGAGTGGTCACTGAAGCTGGTTTTTGGTTTTGAAATGCTAATCTAATCTGATTCTTCCAGCCAAGAGAAAAAAAGCTGGCATGAATGACAGACAGTTGTCAACGTACCCCCACAGTTTGGACTGGAAATTCTTCTCTGACCTTGGTTGCTTTCTTCCAGACATTTCATCACCCAGCTTGGTATCATTAGTGTAAGAAAGAAAAGGGGATTGTTTACAGTAGCTTGCCCTATCACTGTTGGTGGGAGTGTTCTTGATGGTTCAATCAACATTGCAACACGCTCTACATGGGGCTGTCCTTGAAGAGCATCTGGATTCTGGAAGCTCCAGTTGGTGCAAAATACAGCGGCCCGCATTGTTTTGTGCAGACTCTGGTGTGTACTTGTATCACCTCTCCTGCGGGAGGTGCATGGGTTGCCGATTTGCTTCCGGGTGCAATTCAAGATGCTGGTTGTCACCTTTAAAGCCCTTCATGGCTTGGGATCAGGTGATCTGAGGGACCATCTGCTGCCAGTCACATCTACCTGACCCATCAGAGCGGGGAGACAGGGAATGTTGCGGATCCTATCTCTGAGGGAGATACTCCTGGTGGGACCCAGAAGAAGGGCCTTCTCTGTGGTGGCTCCCTCTCTCAGGAACATCATCCCCCTCCAGAGATTAGAATGGCCCCCACTCTGACACTCTTCAGAAGGCGTTGAAGACCTGGTTCTGCCAGCGGGCCTGAGGTACCCAGAGCAGGATGGAGTCCATTAAATGGTTTGTAACAGCGGTGAAATCTAAATATATTTACTATGAGCTCTGTGGACGTGGCTTGGTGGGTGTGGTGTGGTGTGGTGTGGCTTGGTGGGCGTGGCAGGGGAAGGATACTGCAAAATCTCCATTCCTTCCCCACTCCTGGGGGAAGGATACTGCAAAATCTCCATTGTCACCCCACTCTGGGGCCAGCCAGAGGTGGTATTTGCCGGTTCTCTGAAGTGCTCAAAATTTCCACTACTGGTTCTCCAAACTACTCAAAATTTTCACTACCGGTTCTCCAAACTGCTCAAAATTTCTACTACTAGTTCTCCGAACTGCTCAAAATTTCTGCTACCAGTTCTCCAAACTACTCAAAATTTCCGCTACCAGTTCTCCAAACTGCTCAAAATTTCTACTACTGGTTCTCCGAACTGCTCAAAATTTCCACTGCCGGTTCTCCAGAACCTGTCAGAACCTGCTGAATTTCACCCCTGGTTTGTATGAATATGTCGTCGCCAGGATGGGTGGTTTTTTTTACTATTATTAGTAAATAATAAATGTACTAATTTATTATTTTATTATTATTCTTTTTACTTCATTTATATATCCGCGTAAGCCGCCTTGAGTTGCCGCCTTTAAATTTTCTTAAAAAAATAAATAAATAAACGAACGGAAAACTCACGCCACCTCCGGAGCAGCAATCAATGCCCAGATAAGCAGAGATTAAAACCCAGAAGTAAACAATACCCTAATCAAGGGACTACAAAGTCAGTAAATAACAACCTAATCAAGGAACCAGCGAGAAGATTCTCACCAACCCTGACAGGACAAGTCACTTGTATAATTATGCTGGAAGCCTCCCAGAATAGCTTCAAAAGTTCCTATGAGAATTCATCACGGCCCATTCGCCTGGGACAAGAGTTACACTAATAGCAAAGAAATGGTGGAATGGAGTGATTAAAGAAAGGATGCAAAAGGAGGGGCAGAATTAAAAATTGAAAATACGTCTTAAAAAATTGAAATACGTCTTAAAATTTACTTGAAATGATGAAATTGAATGGTTAAATTGTTCTGGGGCGAGTTGTCCCGCTAACGAGTTAGTTGTGGTGAGTTGGCTGCAGCAAGTCGTCCCATTCTGGCTTCAAAATGTAATAATAATAAAAAAAAGCAAATAAATGTAATGAACACGCAAATATAACCAGAGAGCAAACCTCACTACCTCCTAGCCCTGATGACAAATATTCTCTTCCAACTTGTCTGTTTCTGTCACAAGTCATCAGGGATGGGCTTCAAAAATTTTAGCTAGGGGTTCTTTGTCTGGTTGCTGGGTGGGCGTGACCATGGTGGGTGTGGCCTAGTCCTGCACCATGGCGGGGGTGGGGTTTGCCCTCCCTGGCTCCAGAGGCTTTTCACAAGCCTCCAGGAGGGCGAAAATGGCCTCCCCAGGCTCCTGAGGCCATCTGGAGGACAGAAACGGGCCCATTTCTGGCCTTCCCAAACTTCTGGTAGGCCCATTTTTTGACTTCCCCGAGCCTCCCTGTGCATCCTGCACTTACCTGCATCCAAAATGGGCCACGTGGGGGCTCCTGGGAGGGGTGGGGCAAGGTGAGCAGGACCAGCCAGGAGTGGGATTTGGGGGTTCTCTGAACTGCACAGAATCTTAGCTAGAGGTTCTCCCGAACCCCTGCGAACCCCCAGCAGCCCACCCCGCCAACTCATTCTTTGGGGGATTTCCCCCTGTTCTTGCTTGTTCTCTTCTTTTTTGTTTTGGGCTTAGTTTTTTTTTAAAATTAGATTTATATGCCGCCCTTCTCCGGAGACTCAGGGCGGCTTACAATGCGTTAAGCAATAGCCTTCATACTTTTGTATATTTTATACAAAGTCAGCTTATTGCCCCCATAAACTGGGTCCTCAATTTACCTACCTTAGAAAGGATGGAAGGCTGAGTCAACCTTGAGCCTGGGGAGATTCGAACTTACAGAAATTGCAGACAGCTGGATGTTAATAACAGGCTTTAGTCTGCTTATTAGCCTGTTGAGCTATCCAAGGCTCTTAATGTATTTATTTATTTGTTTGTTGGTGTGTTTGTTTGTTTGTTTGTTTATTTGCCCTTGGGCCAATCAAAGTGCAGCGTTCCTGAAACAAATTATTACTAAAATTTGAGAAAAGCAATGTAAAATGGAATGAGATAAAATACAATTTAAAATGAAATTAGAATAAAATTACGATTTAAAACGAAATTGGAATTAAATACAGTCTACAATGAAATTGGAATAAAATACACTAATTGAAGATGTAGATAAAATATGATAAAATTATATTTCGGTGTCACCCCTATAATCTACCCAATCAACCCCACATATGCTGATCTCAATCAAACCAGTTTGCTTAAGTACTGTGCTAGGTTAAATGTTATTTTCAGATTCTGGCCGCACATAAGGTAAATTGTTTTGATATGGGGGAGGATGACCAAGGTACCTTTCCCTCACCTTCTTATATAGGCAACAGTCAAATAGGATGTGAGCCAAGTTTTCTACCTCTGCAAATGCAGAAACGGGCTTAATAATATGAATCTGGATAGATTGGG